>OZ035834.1:2668286-3080786 GCA_964034765.1 Knipowitschia caucasica | reverse complement strand
CAGCAGCTGCAGGTCAGAAACCTAACGTTTGAATAATACAATTCAAACTTCACTCATCTTTCAATTGTTAATTTCCAGAGTCCATAGTGTCCATTGTTTGTGGATTGGTTACTGTTCATGGGCAGGTATTTGAACTGAACTGGTGAGTTGTGTTGTCATGCACATTTAGTTAGCTTAGCTACATGCTAACTAGCCAATATGCTAAACTGTTTTTATCAAAGTTGTTAGCTGTACGATCATGTGTTTTGGTTTATGTAATTAGCCAATGCTTATTAGCATTAGCATGCTAACATGCTAATTAGCATTTAGCTAACACAGGATTATTTTTTTGTTGGGAACCATGCTCTCCTTGTTTTGAGCGTTTCCGGGATATTTTATTAGCATAGCTTATGCTAGTTTTTTGTATTTGGTACCATGTTATTATTTTGTATGTACAACTTAAGTGGCCTTGTTTGTACAGGCCAGGTGACCCAACTCCGGGTCAGGTGATGGCGAGCTAGAGAAAAGTGCCTGGAACAGTCCATCGTATCATTGGTCCACACTACTGGTCTGGTAGGAGGCTCAGCCTGTCTCCTTCTTCCACCCGTCGTGGGTTTACACCAATCCATATTCAGACTCTGCAATACAACCGCGCTTGGCCATACGTCATTTTCTGCCAATAACAATCACTGGACATTCCGTGGTGCGCCACCGTGTGGGCAGTACTGTACTGCTCAAAAACCCTGGAATACGGGTTGGATAAAGACTGTAGTTCTTTTGATTAGTTGGACTTTCCGTTGTTACCGGTATTTTCCTGCACTGTAAATATTTGGTTATTGTTCACTTTTATATATTTTGTAAAATACACTTACTTTAAACTTGCCTTTTGATTCCTGGTTGGTTTTCCACTGTTCCTATCCTCCAGTAGCGTACCTACTCTTCTGATCCCACTAGTCTATACTTACAAGTCAACTCCATTATTCTATTAAACATTAATAACCAGTTGTTACAACAGCATCACACTTCAGGCGCTGATGCCATAATACCACAAAACACCTCAAAATTAGCAACATATTTAGCGAACACCTTCAAAGAAACTGAGTATTTATTGAAAAACCAAAGAGAAAATGTGTTTTGCCAGTTTCAAAAAAAACATATGAAGTGAGATTAACTTGACTTAAGTAATTAAAGACACGCAGGGTAGCAGGTGGCTGGCAAGATTAACATGTGCTGTACATTTAAAGCATGCAAGAGGTGTAGTGGCCTGGTCTTACCACACCATAGTACACATTTAATTTCATACTAAGGTCTGGATTTGCTCCATTGACTCCGTTAGCCCCTCCCACCTGTTAACTCCTTTTACAGATTGGATCTGAGTTTACTGTGACGTATGTAATGAGCCCGAGTGAGTCGTTAGCATTAGCCTAGCTTTAGCATGTAGCCTAGCTTTAGCCATCTCCTTTGCCTCTAACGGAGCCCGTGGGGAGTAGAGCCTCAACATCTTTGCTTCAATAACATTTACTAAACATTCCTCTTGCTCCGGCTTCAGTTTCTTGATATTTGGATTGAACCAGAACAGATTATTTTACTATCACATTCTCCGACAAACTACAACCAGCAAATTCAGCACAAACTCTTGACGTCACCGACACCGACCTACAAGACCCGCCTCCCCCGCTCTCTGATTGGTCGGAGGGGATTCAACCGAGGAAACTGCAGCCACTAGGATCAGACCCAGACGTACATGTAGGAAATGACCATGGACCAGAGTTTACACATGGTAAGACCAGACGTACATGTAGGAAATGATCATGGACCAGAGTTTACACATGGTAAGACCAGACGTACATGTAGGAGATGACCATGGACCAGAGTTTACACATGGTAAGACCAGACGTACATGTAGGAAATGATCATGGACCAGAGTTTACACATGGTAAGACCAGACGTACATGTAGGAAATGACCATGGACCAGAGTTTACACATGGTAAAATCATTGCGTCTAACGTATAAACTATAAACCCAAAGGGGAATTTTAAACGGATGGAGAGAACTTCTCTCTCCTTCTCTCGTCTTGTGGACTAAGTATAAACTGTGTATGGAGGCTCAATGCTAACCCCCTAGCTCAATGCTATCACCCTGCTCAATGCTAACCCCCTAGCACAATGGTCGGCACTAGATCATATACGGAATCGGGACGGAAGCGGAAGTAACAATCTTATAGCGGCCCTTCAAATTGTATTACTTTTGAATTAGTTAGTCCATAATAATGAATGCAAAAACACAGACAGAACTGGCCGTGTGGTATAGTGGCGATGTGGGAAAATGGGGTTCGATCCCTGTGAGTTACATTTTTAAAAGTTGCTTTCATAATTCGAGTACGCTATATAATATTATATGTGTACATGTATTTGAGTAAGTTGTGGCGCGAAAATCGGGATGGAAAAAATATGATCGATATGGAGGCACAGGAAACTTTTTTATGTCTTGGGTCAAAATCCCAAGTATGAGGCATTTGATGCTTTCAAGAGTGAAACTACAAGTTCCTGGCGGTGTTGCAGAAAAACAATTTGGTAAGACAAAACTTGCTTAAAATATGATATTATCAATGAGACAGGCAGTGTAAGGCTATATCCACACGAAGACAAAACGCTTATAATTTCAGAAACTTTTTCTGTAAACACGGAGTTAGCTCAGTAAATGTGTGCGTCCATATGAATGTAGTCAATACGCCTGAAAACGCTGTGAAACTATGCCAGACCTGTTGGTGGCGCTGTGACGCAATGACGGGATCAAGCCCAAACTTCCGTGACGGGAACTGGGCATGCGCAGAATGTAGTAAACAGACAACATGGCGAGTGGGCGAGCTGGTACTACATTAGTATGGACGGACGATGAGGTTGAACTGTTGCTTCGGGTCACACTGGATTACAAAACCAACAAGCTACATTGTTGTTTTCATTATTTTCTGAGTGCGGCGCATGCTTTAACAAGAGGCGGGGCGATGACGTCTCAGATACATTGCGGAGAGGCAGTAACCACGGAGCGGCATATACGGAGTTTTGAAATCTTTCCACTCTGGGACCTACTTTCAAAAATGTTCGTTTACACCCCCCCAAAACGCCGGCCTCGTATGGACGATACACTGGATTGATAAAGTATTTTTGCGTTTAGGCCTGAGCTTGACTTGTGTGGACAGGGCCTAAGAGGTGGCTGTTCTTTTTAATTAATAACTGTTGGCCTAGGAAAAAATAATTGTTTTTATGTGGTGGCTGAGTGAGCTGACTGTGATTTCAGGCAACTTTGAACAATATATTTTTGATCCTTGTAGGTCAGTCTCTGGAGGAACTCCAGCTAGGAAACAAACCGGCAGATTAGGTGGTCTGTAAAAGCAGAGAAGGGAATTGACATTGAATTTGATGGTGTCCCCTTTTCCTTCATTGGTAAAATGATGTGGACTTGTCAAGGACCGGATCTTGATGTGAGATTAAAAGAAAAACAACATAGAAAAAACGAAAAGGATCAGGTTGGTGGTACTTTTTTTATTTCATAAAAGATGTGATTTATTGATGTCACTCTAAGGTGACACTGGTCCAGGGGGATCAGCGACAGTTAGTCTGCCCCCCCCCCATGGAAGGGGGGGGGGGCAGAACAGATGCAAGTGCATCCCAAAAACGAACTCATGATGACACTGCACTGTCCACATTTTCAGTCAGCTATTTTCTATTGGTGTTCAATCCGGTTGACATATCTATGAATTATTGCAATTAATTAACCAATATTTTCACTGCAGGAGCTAGATCATAGTTTTAAAAAGCGGAGGAATATGATACAAGACTCTAAAAAGGTTGATTGCCCTGCAATGGTGTACATGACTCATGTTGTTAGATTTCCTCAGTTCAAGGTGAGCTATGGTGATAACAGAAAATATGTGGTCTCTCATTAGATAGATATAATGAATGAGATCATTTGTGGCTAATAGTCTTTATTAACAGATTGATGAAGATGGAGAGAGACTTCGGAAAATGCAGTCTAGGAATGTGAGAGAGAAGCTTTCGTCCGGCCAAGAACTTGTCATGGAGACTTTTTATTTTAAATTTCCCCATCCATCAAATCACAGTGGTCATCCTGTGTCTGGCGTTGTAAGTTTTTAAAGGAATACATATTTAGCTATATTCAAGAATTTGGATAAATACATGTAAAATGAAGGAAAGAAATGGCAACTGTCAGCCACCAATCTTCTTTGTACAACTTATAACTTACAACAGACTAACTTATAACTTACAACAGACTAACTTACTATCTAAGTTAGTCTGATGCTTTCACAGGCTGCATGTTTGCGGGACCCTGTGGATCCCACCATAGTGAAGAAGATTCACCAACTTTATCACAGTGGAGTTCGGCTGGTGAAGGAATTTGAGCGTCACATTGTGAATTTTGTTGAGGGTGTAGTCTTCAAAGATGGTGGGGGACCAAGGAGTCATAGAAGATGGTTTCCCACTCCAGCAGACATTCTAAATATATTGGGAACTGCTAAATCAGCTGATAGGCGTGTGCCCAATGATCAACAAAACCTGGCCCTATATTGTGATGATCTCAAGGAAAAGTATCCTGATGCAACAGTCTTTTTTTAGGGTAATATTTTCTTTATCTTTTCTAAGTTTGCACTATAGCACAATGTAGCATTATATATACTTAGAGCTTTGTCTAAAATATAGGTTTTTTTCCTCAATGGTGATTTATCCTAATTAAAACTATTATTTTCTGGTTAAAGTATACAGTAAGAATTATTGTCCATAATTAAATCATAAAAATAAATCAACTTCACTGAGGTGGGAATAAATTACATAATCACTATTAGTGATTAGTCAAGAGAGTATTCTTAATCATTTTGTAACTGTGTACTGATTTGTTTTATTACAGCCTAGTACGGTCAAGCTTGATGATGCCAGTCAACAAGATGACAAACTTCTCTTCTTTTACCAAACACTTTGGCAGAGAGAACTTTTGAGGAAATATGGGGAACAAATGTGCTTGATGGATGCTACATACAGAACTTCACGGTAAGATTCCACAAACATGTCTAACCACATTTTAATGTAAGTAATCTTTATTTATATACCACCTTTTCACTGCACATCGGAGTCTCAAAGCGGTTTACAATTGTTATTTTTTGGGAGTGGGGGTGCCAGTACAGGAGGCACATGCCAGACCTATTGTACATGTATGTATGATGAGAAATCTTAAAAATCACATACGTACATGTTTTTATTTGATTTTTACAACACTTCCACAAGAAGACAGACACTTTCACAGCAAGAATTTTGCTGTACTTCCATCAAGTAATATGATTATGTAAATTGAATAATTCCCTATTCATTAGCAATATTTTGTGTCATATCATCAGTACAATGGTTCACCTTGAGGAATTTAGGCTTGGTATTCCTGAGCCTGATATTCCTATTTTATGATACCTGCAGAAATTCTTAAACAGGCTATTAATGTTGCTTCTAATTGACTGCTAAAATATTTTCTTACAGTTATACCTTGCCTTTATTCTTAATTTGTGTACGAACAAATGTCTGTTACTCAGTCGTGGCGACCTTCATCACTCACAATGAAGACACAGAGTCACTAACTGAGGCACTGACTCTGCTCAAGGATACCAATCCTAACTGGAAACCCAAGAACATGATGGTGGACTACAGTCTACCTGAGATAAATGCTTTGGAGTCTTGCTTTCCAGGTAACAATTAGAGAAAGTTCAGATTTCTATAAAACCAATAGGAAAATAAGGCAGCAAATTTCTAATGCAGTAATTTATATTTTTCCCAAAAGAGTTGTTGTTTAGATGATCAGAATCTCTTTCTATCAGTTCTAACCAGAGAATACATGATTGGTTCAATGATGGCTTGAGTTGTAATTTGCATATACTGATAATTTGCATATACTGATAATTTGCATATCAGTATATGAAATATATATGAAATATTCCTTGATCCTTCCTGTAAAATCGATCAAATGGCCATTGTGGATTATACAATTTTATATTATTTATTTCAACATGAAATGCTGAATTCAGATGGCGTACTTCACAATTAATGTAATTGTACATGTATTTTTTTCCCAGGTACAAAGGTGTTGATCTGTGATTTCCACAGAGAGAAAGCCTGGAATGAATGGATAAGCAAGAAAAATCATGGATTGTCCCACCTGAGTAAGGAAGTCCTCAGTTTTCTCAGAAATATCGCTAGTAGTCCCACACAAGATCTCTACAATCATCATGCTACTCTACTCAAATCTTCAACAATTTGGGAAGAAAATGAGACGTTCAGGAATTATTATGAGAAAACCTGGGAAATTCAGCGTGAGGTAGGTTTTCTCTGACTATTTTCTCTGATTGTTTCTCATCCCTGGGATTAGGTGTTGAATTATTGAATGTAACCCTAACCCTATCCGAATGCATATCATTCTGTTATTTGTTTGTCATTTTATCTCTGTATTTTCAATTTCAATTGAACAATTTGAATTGAAACTTTCTTTCTTTACTTACTTTCTTTTAATTTGATTCTACATATTCTGTCAGCGTTGGGTCCGTGCATTTCGGGAAGAAAGTCTCTACATTGCCATCCACACAAACAACGGTATCGAAAGGCAAAATGAATGGTTGAAGGCTTCCTATCTGGCAGGATATAAAAACTGCAGTATAAGTGAGCCGGTTACAGTACTAGTGGATCGGTTTATCCCAGATACCTTTAGAAAGTAAGCGCTGAACATTTTTCTTGTAAAAGAGAAAAATGTACACACTATAATTATCTCTTTTCCAGATATGAAGAAATGAACATTCGCTGCTGTGATGGCTATAGACAGTACAGCGATAGTGTAGATATTTTGGAACACTATCGACCCAAGGACATGGTTGACCACTTAATGAAGAGAATGAGTGCTACCATTCCCAGGGAAAACATTCTCACATTGGATGTGATGTCTACTAGATTTCAAGTGACAAATGAGGAGACAAAAGGTGTGCACTCCCTATGGCTTGGTGATACTAACAAGCCTCCCTATTGTACCTGTCCTGATTGGCATAGGTACAAATGGCCTTGTAAGCACATGTGTGCTGTTCTACAAATGCCAGGAATTGGTTGGGACAAATTGGGTGAGTGTTATCGTGATAACCCAATTTTTACCCTGGATCAAGATGTTATAAGTGGGTGTAACACCCCTGCAAATACAATTCACCTTGGAGAGACCCATGAGGAAAATGCCGTTAGACTTATTAGATTTAAGCATGTTTATTGATTGAGCATGTTTGGCGCCCTAGGCCCGGGAGGGATGCTGTTGAGCACGGCGCTTGCTCGCGTGCATAATCCCCAAAAAGCGGGCCTGCGATTGGGATAGCAGGACGTACTGCGCGGGCCTGAGAGCATGAGTGAGAGGCTTCTCGCACAGGCCTGTGTTTGTTTAGGCAGAGCGAGCTGAGAATATGAGCGTGCTCATATTCAGCTAGACGCTGAAGCAGGGGAATCTTTGAGCGAGCTGAGAACATGCGCGCACGCCAGAGGTGTGGACTCGAGTCATGTGACTTGGACTCGAGTCAGACTCGAGTCATGATTTTGATGACTTTAGACTCGACTTGACCAAATATAAAAAGACTTGCAACTCGACTTGGACTTTAACAATGACTTTGACTTTCACTTGGACTTGCGCCAATTGACTTGTAAAGACTTGCGTAACCCGGGCCATTTTTACCTTTCTCCGCATCTCTCTTTCTATCTATGCCATCTCTGAAGAAACAAAGCCTCGCGGTAGTTGTAGCGCTCGCGAGAGAGTTCGAACGTGAGTTCTCCGCAGTTCGCGCAGCAACACTTCCTTAAACAAGCGGACTGCATTCACCGGTGGGTGTGTTGTCTAGGGGAGCTGGAAATGAGCGAGCTGCAGGTATTTATCGCGACCTAACGTCATATTTTGTTCTACAAACCGTAATTGATATGCTTTCACTACAGGCGCCTCATACAATTGAATCAACGCAGTTGTCACACTCTGTGCCGTGTTTTAAAGAGGAACTGGTGAGTCAAACTAGCGCTAGCCTGCGCTGCTCTGTTGGCTCTTTCTTATATTTTTCTGTGTGGGCGCCGAGGCCTATTATTATGAGTATGTTTTTGCTGTGCTCCTCCTGCTAAAGTTTGCATACATTAGATAGTTGTTTTGATTATGTGCACTAAGCTAGATTAATATTTGCACTATTGTTTATGGTGCATTGATATGAGAATCAGTGCTTTGACTGATTGAATTAATTTATATGAGACATTTTATTATGTAATGATATATTGGTAATTATGAGATATTGCTAATGCTGGTCCAGTTGATGGCGAGCTGCCCCAGGTCCAAAGCCTAGACCCCTCATACTACCCCTATTCTACAGTAGGACATTTGGAACAATAACCACTACGGACATTAAACTGATTATATAGATACAGGTCCTAGCCCAATACTCATATTCATATATGCTGCACTTGCTACTTCCCATTAAAAACCCCAAAGATAAAAAGTATGTTGACACGGACTGCTCTGATTTTATGTGTGGTCTGTGCCTGTGTAACTGAGCCTGCATCTGGCACAACATCCAATTAGATCACGTAGATAGTTTTGATTTACCAGCAGCCAACGACATGGAACAAACTGTTAGTCCATGGGTCAGAGACCAACGAGAATGCACCTGCAAAATGATTCCTAACATTATTTTGTTTGCCTACAAAAGTACGTGGAGACCAACAAGAAACAAATCGCGGTCAAAAAGACTCGAGAGGACTCGAAAGTCAAACCGTAGGACTTGGGACTGACTTGAGATTTGTTGGCCTTTGACTTGGACTCGACTCGGGACTTGCCTGTCTTGACTCGTGACTTGACTCGGGACTTGAGGGCAATGAATTGAGACTGACTTGTGACTTGCTAAACAATGACTTTGTCCCACCTCTGGCGCACGTTCAGCCAGACGCTGCAGCAGAGGAGTCTTTGAGCGAGCTGTGAATATGAGATGCACGCTCATATTCGCCAGACGCTGAAGCAGAGGAATCTTTTGAGCGAGCTGAGAACATGCGCGCACGCGCATGTTCAGCCAGACGCTGCAGCAGAGGAATCTTTGAGCGAGCTGTGAATATGAGATGCACGCTCATATTCGCCAGACGCTGAAGCAGAGGAATCTTTGAGCGAGCTGAGAATATGAGCGCACGCTCATATTGTGCCAGACGCTGAAGCAGAGGAATCTTTAAGCGAGCTGAGAACATGCGCGCACGCGCATGTTCAGCCAGACGCTGCAGCAGAGGAATCTTTGAGCGAGCTGAGAACGTGCGCATGTTCAGCCAGACGCTGCAGCAGGGCAATCTTTAAGCGAGCTGAGAATATGAGCGCACGCAGCAGGGGAGTCTTTGAGCGTTTGAGGAAAGTGCGTGCCGCCACCAGAATCTTATTGCTTACTTGCTTTGCTGGGAGCTTACGAGGAAGCCGGTAGACGTTGTGCTGCCATGATAGCGGTCGCATCTGGCCTGATGTGGGTGGAGAAAGCCGAAGAGGACCAGCGCCCCAGCTGTTGCAGAGAAGAGTGGGGGAGCCCCAGCGAGGTCGTGCGCGTGGCAGCGCCTATCCTGAAGGAGTGGGCTGTATAGAGCTGGGGAGACAAATTGCAGACTTCAGAAGGAGCAGTAGGGATCTTAGTCGAGCTCTGAACCAGGTTACTGTCATGGGAAGAGTGTCTGGAGTGAGAATAGAGGTCCGTTAAGATTTCCTTTTTGCAGCGGAGGCGAGTGTAACGCATAAAGGATTGTGTGGGCAGAGAGATGTGTCCGAGCGAGCTATTACTATATTGCAGGCTCCTTTGATTTTTGAATGTTTGAGACGGAGGTTGAAATGGTCAGGGGACATTATGTTGGGTGAAAAAGAGCGACCTTTGTGTAATGCTTCCACTACGTCGAGATTATCACACGTGACAGAGATCCTCTTTCTCTGCCACGCGTGATTCCACAGCGCGCGGCCACGACCACTGGGAATATCTTGTGTAGGCAGAGGAGATGCTCCGGTGGAAAGTAGCGGCCACGCTCGGCGAACCAATGGTCCTGGAAGAATCCCCCAAAAACCCACGGAAGGGGCAGCGTCCGTGTAGAAGCGGAGACCTGTAGGGGCAGAGACATGTCGGAGAGGGCCATTGATGTTGCAGGCGCCCTTACGCTTGAAACCTTGGGTTGGAGAGTAGAAATCAGGATAGTAGGATGGTCGGGAAAGCCGTGTCTCGGACCGCATGAAGGTTGAGTGAGCAATGGTGAAACGCTTACGCAGAGAAGCCATAGAAGGAGAGCAGGAAGATTCTGCGAGGAGGGCGGACATGTACTTGGGAGATGAGCCGGAGTTCAGCGCCGCTCAGCGCCGCTGCAGGATGGGCAGCATGATGGGGAGCCTGCGATCAGAAGAGTGAAGAATACAGGTATGGATGCCTTTGATTAGGAGTCCGATTGACGGCTCAGCGCAGCTACTCTGCCAGCTGCATCTGATAGAATCAGAAGATTAAGTAGAGAGATGAAGCATGACCGCCGAAGCGACCCTGGGAGCATAGGTGCGAGTCCAGCGCAGCGCGGCATACTCAGCCGGGCTGCATCCATTAGAAGCAGGAAAGCTTCTGAGAGAGTGGGTTGCAGCAGTAGCAGTAGCAGTAGCAGCAGCGGCAGTAACCTCAGATAATAACGGCAATAGTCCTGTATCAAGCCGCGACAGTAGCAGCAGCAGCAGCAGCGTCCTTAGAGAATAACTGTAATAATTCTGTATCAAAGCCACAGCAGTAGAATGTTGTAATAGCTGCTCAGTGTTTCAGTAAAAGAGATGCAAGTGAAGAGAGATGGCAAGGTAAATGAAGCAGCAGCAGCAGTAGTAACAGCAGTAGCCGTATGAAGCAGCAGCAGTAGCAGATGCAGTATGCAGCAGCAGCAGTATGAAGCAGCAGCAGCAGCAGTAGCAGCAGCAGCAGCAGCAGCTGCAGCATCCGTAGAAAATAACAGCAATAATCCAGTATCAAGCCAGAGCAGTAGAATATTGTTGTAGCTGTTTAGTGTTTCAGTAAAAGAGATGCGAAGTGAAGAGAGATGTCAAAGTACATGAAGCAGCAGCAGCACGGCAGCAGATGCAGTATGAAGCAGCAACAGTAGCAGCAGAAGCAGCATTAGCAGGAGCAGCAGCACCACAATGCGAGTCATGCGTGCCCCGCTTGTCTCCGTGAGCCAGGTTACATTATACGTGTCTGAAGAGCCGAGCCGTAGAGACAGGTGCAGCCTAGGAGCCAGCGGAGCGGCAGTGGCAGGAACAGCAGCAGCGGCACATGCAGTAGTAGGAGCAGCAGGAGCAGGCAGCAGGGACAGACAGCAGCAGGAGCGGCAGCAGGAACAGGCAGCAGCAGGAGCGGCAGTGGGAAGGCATCAGCGGGATCAGGCATCAGTAGGAACGGCAGCAGGGACCGGCAGCAGCGGCGGTCAGAGAACCATGCCCATGGTTGTTTAACAGCCTGAGGAAATAAATCAACCCGAATCCGAAACATTCCCATGCGAATAACAGATGTCCCCCGGAGCCATCTTCTGCTTTGGTTATGGCAGAGACGCATGAACGATCACTTTTCCACGCGTTCATTAGCTCCAACACCAATTCACACCCATTGCAGATTCACATTGGCCCTTTTTCTTTCTGCTGCACTTTCAAGATGCAACAACTGCAGTTTTAGTTACCCAATTTAATACTAGTGACCTAGCTATTTAAATGCATGGCCCCTCTTTCCTCCCGCAGATAGACGGATTTAAATACATTCATTTAACAATAGTGACCTGCGAGTAATGAGATTAATGCCGTAAAGATGGCGCCGTGGCAAGAGCTCTGGTGTGTACAGTCTGGAGCACGATGGGGTAGTCTTTGCACATGTTTTCCAACGTGGTTTTACTGCAAGTGGCAGAACATGAATCTGAATTAATGCACATTGCTCCTCTTATATCCCTCAGACAATAGAGATTTGATGCCATTTAAGATGCATTGCCCCTCAGTTAGCTCAAACACGTGTGAAAACGGAGCCTGCAGACCCAGCACGGGGCGAAAACTGGCGCCTGCAGTCAAGTGCGCAGGGCAAAACCAGCCGCTTGCAGCCCAGACTCAGGGATTAATCCGTCCGCAGGTCAGCACGCTTACTGTACTCACATGCCAGGAGACTTGGGAAAAGCAACGGGACAACGCGGCACCGCCAATCGGAGGCAGGGACACGCACGGCACCGCCAGACCGTCTGCGCGCGGCAGCAGACCACGAGGAACGAGCAGCACAGGACCCGCGGAGGGGCCCCGCGGAGCAGCCCGCAGAAGAGCCCGCAGAGGAGGAGAGCAGTGGGGATATGCGAACCACAGCAGGTGCAGGGACGCGGAGGAGGAGCAGACCACGAGCAGCCAGACTGAGGACAGCCGGGCCACGCGCACGAGCAACACGTGAGCAGAAGCAGCCCCTTCAGAACAACGCATGCATTTGCGAACAGGTGCGTTAGCGACATGCACCTTGCAGGCTTCAGAAGGCTGGGAAGTGGGAGTCTCCGGCTTTTAACTTGCTGTCCTGGTGGTTATTGGTTGACTGGATGTGGGTGTTGCTGGTATTGATGAGTCGAGGAAGAGCAGCCTGTGGCCTGGGCAGCAGCAGCCGGGTCTACCACAGTGAACTTTCGGGAAAGCTCCATAAGTGGCTCCAGCTGACAGCACTGGTACAAGTACAACCATCCCAGAAGCTGATGATGACAATGATGATGCCACAACACCAGTAGACTCTATGCCAGAACCAGGAACCACTAACGCAAACTCTGAGATCAGATATGACAAACTACCAGGTCGAAAGAGAAAGCATACATCTGACCGAGCTAGAGAAATGTGCATCATCCATCTGAAGGAGATGATTGACTCAATGTACCTTATTCAGGATGAGCAAATCCTCAAACTTTCAAAAGGAATTTCAAGAAATGTTGGGCAGAGATGTGTGCCAACCCTGAATGACATTCCAAGGAAGAACAAGTCACCAAGAAAGGAAAAGACTCTTCCCTCTAAAAAGCTTGGTAAGATACCTATGAGGTTATTTGGGAAAAGAAAAAACAAATATACGAATGGTGTGGGAGAAAAGGCAGAGGAAATGAAGACAACATTCAAAGTGCCACATTAAATGCCATGTGTATTTTGAGTGCTGTTATATAAATCTATGTATGTAGGATTTAGCATGTGAATGTATGTATGAATAGCACCTTCTTAAAAGCTTTTTTTGTGATATTTGAATTAAATTGTATTTATGTACATGAGTACACTCATGTATTTTGAGTGTTGTTGTTGTTATACTCAAATACATGTACACATAATATAGAATAGTAGAAAAAAACAAGTTTACCATTATTTACCATGTTATAAAAATAGAAATAAAAAAACTGCGTGGTGCTCACTGTGCACTCGAAATATGAAGAAAAAAAAAAGACTATGAAATAACGGGAATTGAAACCCATACGCCCATGAGACAGACCTCGTACATGACCACTACACCACACGCACATTCCCGATAGGTCACGGCCCAAAGAGCTTTATATTATTAATAGTTTTCGTATAACTGAATAACACTACCGTTATGTGATTTTTATAGTTAATCCTTTTTTATATTCTATGTGTTTTTGCATTCATTATTATGGATCCATGATTTACTGTCTAAAACTAATTCAAAAGTAATACAATTTGAAGGGCTGCTATAAGATTGTTACTTCCGCTTCCGTCCCGATTCTGTATATGATCTAGTGCCGACCCTAGCACAATGCTAACCCCCTAGCACAATGCTAACCCCCTAGCACAATGCTTACCCCCTAGCACAATGCTAACCCCCTAGCACAATGCTTACCCCCTAGCACAATGCTAACCCCCTAGCACAATGCTAACCCCCTAGCACAATGCACAGACTCTATTTAAACATGTGTCTTTCTGTTGGGACAAACAACATTTATTTTTTAAAACTAAACAAGGGAGATAATAGTTACTCTAGTTTTAACCTTGGAAAATCTTAAAAGTGAAAAGTTTGGGGATGACTAAAGCTTGAAAATAAAACTTCCATCTGTGATCCGCACCAAAGAGAAACATTAATTTTGCTATACCATTTTGAAATTTCAGTATTCGGTGAACAGTTTTGTGGTTTCCAAAGAAGATGGGATGGAAACGTGTTGGAGAGGTGCATTTTCCTAATATAGTATTAAAGGGCGACCATTACCGTGATCATCATCTGCAGCTTGCTGTTACCATGGCAACACAATGAATACAGAGCAGAGCCAGGCTCCGTAAGCATCCGGGCAGAACGCCCCCTTCGTCTGTGGATTTCACTGCCCGGAACATGCTGCTTATAATGTACATATCTAACATGGACGGTAGATGGACAATGCTAACCCTCAGCCCAATAGGGAAGTGCTCAAGGGTGAAGTTTTACACCAACTTGCTCTATCTCCCTTTGACTCGTATTGAAAAGTAAACTCCAAGATTACCATCATTACCTTAAAAAATCCATGGTGTTTTATTTTTATTTTTGTTTTGGTATTGTCTTTGGGGCGACAGTGGCTCAGTTTGCAGTGAATTGGTCTTTGAACCTAATGGTTGTGGGTTCGATCCCCCCACAACTCATGTCAACTGTTGTGTCCCTGGGCAAGACTTTTAACCTGAAATTCCCCCTCTTATAAGGATTGACCACAGACTGCTTTCATTCACGCCAGATCCCGTCAGAGCAGGGCCTGGTTAGTGCTGTGATGGGAGACCTCTGGGAACAGCAGGTGCCACAGTGGGGCGGCTGTGGCTGTAAAGTGAAAAACTGTGAATGATTATGTCCTTAGGCAAGACACTTCAACCACATTAGAATGAGTCTGGTGTGTGTGTGAACGGTTGGTAGAACAGTTATCAGTTAAAGAAGTATTGGAAAAGAGCTTGGTTTATTAATGCTGTGTGACAGATTAGAGCCCTTTAATGATTTAATGATGATCTTACCTATGGCTATTTTAAGTAAATTGGCGTAAATGGGTCAAATGGGCGTGATCCACATTCAGCGAACTCTAGGGAGACGTCAGCGCCATAGTGTGTGGTCGATAATGAGGCAGTGTGGTGTGGGTCCTCATTACGACCCACAGCCTAATGGCGGTTGTGTGGTCAGTAAAGATCCCAGTCGTTCCCTTCTCCGTCTTGGGGATTGTCTCTGTTGAGTTGGCTTCTTGCTCCGAGCTCTAGCACCAATTCCCACCTGGACTCTCTCACCGCTCACAGAGGCAGAAACCAGTGCTGCTGCCCTTAGGTTTGCATGGGTAATGTCTGCCTATATAACCACACACTCTGGTGCTGGAAAGACATGAATCAAAAGAAGTGTGGCTCAGTACAGCAGAGAAGCAGTGTGGGGGCCTGGGTTTTGTTGTAGAATTATAATGTCGTATACTAATGATTTCCAGTAGGTGTTTGCATAACATGTCTTTGTGCAATATTAAAGCCTGGATTTAGTGGAATTCAGACAAGCACCAAGGACAAGGCTTCTGTGATAAAAGTATCATTTTCAGGAACAGCGTGTCTCTTATCGGGACAAGGCCTGACACACAAAACTGGACTAGGCCAGACTGGGACCAGCCTCAGACCATGTGACGTCATCGGACATTCTGATAAAACCGTTGGGAGGACACATTGTGGGGATTCGGAGCACAGGGATAGATTTAGGGAATAGCTCCAGGAGTTCTGTATCAACATTTAATTGTAAAGAGAAATAAATGTTCTATTGTAACTCTTGAAATCTTGGCCTTGTTTCTGTACCAAATTCTGAACGCGTCAGTCAAATCATTTTTGACAACAGTTTGCAGCAGGGAAAGTAAACAAACATTAGCGGCCTCCAGCAGACTCTGCCCACGGCCATGTGCACCTGGGACGGAGCCAGGGGCCAACCTCCACACCCAAACTCAGATCTGCAGATGCATTCAGACACATCCGGGGGAAGAGAGCGGCAGGATTTACATTTATCGCCCAGATGTTATTATCGTATGAATATGAAAAAACAGTATGATGAAAGGATGGAGATGACTCTGCACGGTTTTGACAAAGACGTGATTCAGAATTTGATCAAGAAGACCAAGATACTGAGAGTTCAAAAAAACAATATTTTATTCTCTTTGTAAAGAAATGCTAATACAAGCTCTTATATTTCCCTGTCTAACCTTATTATCTGAGCTATAACTATCCCCCCAGGCCTGAAAATGTAATGAGAGGATTCCCAGGCTCTCTGCTAAGTCCTCTCTCTGTCTGACTATGTCGTTCAAAACAGTTTTACTGAAGTGTGTAGAAGAAGAGGAAGGGCCTCCGGAGATTCATTTTTGCTCCATGTATGGTAAGACCGGAGAGTCTGGTCTGGGTCTGGTCCAGTGGGGGCGGGTCCCGGCTCAAAAGTGTCCAAAAGGACGTGCGCTGACATGCTGCAATACCACCCCGGGCCTGTGGGGGTGGACCCGGAATAAGAATTAGCCAATGCTAACATATAGTATCTTCTTACCTCTGTAAAACGTCTTTACAGGATGGACCAAAAGTCAGCTCTTGGCCCAAAGCTCCGTTCCACATGTGTGTCAATGCTGAGTGTTCTGGACCAGTCTAGTTTAGTCGCTGTGAACTTTAGAAGTCACTCGTTTAAATGAATGGGGCTAGAGCAGCTGACACATGCACAGATGTGTTTTTCACATTTTCCAGCCCCCACGGACATTTTGAAACTGCCCATAGACAACGGAAGTTGTGGCACATTAGTTAGAACTACGTCCGTTAATATTTACAGTCTATGGTCTGGTCTAGTCCGGTCTCATCTCCTGTCCGGTGCGATAAGAAAGACTCCCTTCTCTGAAAAGAACATTTCCAAGGCTAACCATTATCCACTGTTTTGCTCTAAACTCATTGACCTCAGACTAGTATGAGATATTTTCTGATATTTCTGAACAAACTACTTCAAAACAGCCACAACATAAAAAGAAAATTTCCAATAAATGCACTGTACAAATAAAGGGAGAAAAAAGCTCAAATCCAAATATTTTCCATCCATTTTGAGTCGTTAAAACTCTAGCTTGATACAGTTAGACACAGATGTAGTTGGTCGACGAACCCAAAAGCACAGTACGCACCTCACGCCTCCATCACAACCGGTTTGCGAGAGCTTCTTTTGGGCTGAGTAACCTCCAGCCTTTGCTTAAACTTGTCATTTATCATTGAGTTGACAGGGAAGCACATATCTGATTTGGCCTTTGGGGGCCACCGTAGCGTCACATGTGCCATTTATCTGCAGGTCACCGCCGAGTTCAAATCTGCATATTTGAAAGACAGACTCTCAAAAGCAGACGTAAACTGCCTTAAAGTGTTAAAGTACAGGACATTAGACCCATGACCTGACTATTGTCTGTCTGCATTTCAACTTGACTCGTAAAGATTTGTCATAACGACGCAATTTTCTATCAGGAAATTGGAAACATGTAGATGGCAAATGACAGGCAGATATAAAAATAAGACCAAGAATATAACGCAGTTGGAGAAAAACCGTAAACATATTTTTTACACATGTTAATACGTTTATTTTCTCCATTTCATGTTTTACGACCTGAAGTAAATATCATCTGTGAAAAATATCTGATGAAATATCCCCAGTGAATTTGTTCTAAATGTGATTCCAGATTACAAGCTGCAAACGCAACCGTGTGATGATAAAGAATCTCATGTCACCTGAGATTTACTTTTGTTTTGAAAAGGCAGAAAATGACTGAGCGTCTGCTTTAAAAGTGTGTTAATCCACAGGTGCCAACAGCTGCAGAAGACGTCGTTCTCTGGACTCAAATGTTCTTAATATTCACTCCTAAGAGAAAGCAATGCATCTTTTTGTATTTATTTTTTGTTGTTTTTTTAACCACTATTTTTTTATTGTATGCCTTGATGGTAAAAGTGCCTAAACCCAAGTGAGATGCCCCAACGTGGTATAACATGGGTCCAAGTATTCATAAAGTAGATATATTTGACTTTTTTTGCTGATTCTGGACACCATCAATAAAATATCTCTATCTATCTATCTATCTATCTATCTATCTATCTATCTATCTATCTATCTATCTATATATATCTATATCTATCTATCTATCTATCTATCTATCTATCTATCATTATTCTGACCCCAAACAATCAACAAATTAAACTTTTCCTCAGGATTCTGAACTTCTGCAAAGGTTTGATGTTGAAGCCAGGGTCAGTGGTGCCAGAACACACCGTTACCTGCTTTGATTTTCTCCAAACTTGCAACAAAAATCATGAAAAGTAGATGAGGTGTGAAGCGAGGTGAGGAAAATCAATGGACGCTCTGCAGCGTAGCAATCAGCAGCATCCAAATGTCTCAGATCCTTCCATCCGAGTCCCCACTTCTTTTAGTGTTCCCCCTGTAAATGTGTTCGGTCCTGGTCTGGCCTTATCCATCCGTACTCTCCGCTCAATCATCATTTCACTGCGTGTAACGTCTGGGTCTGGTCCCTGTGTTAGCGAATACAATCGGTTGTATTTCGACCGGCTACTCAGAGAGCGCGGAAGGCGGGTGTTGTAGGTCGGTGCCAGTCAAGAGTTTGCTCCGAACTGACAGGTTGTGGTTTGGCAGTGGCGAAGAATGCGATAGTGAAGTATTCTGGTCTGGTTCTATCAAGAAATTGAAGCAGGAGCAAGAGGAATGTTTTGCAAATGTAATCGCTGGTCAAGATTGTGGCGCTACTCCCCACGGACTCCGTTAGCGGCAAAGGAGATGGCTAAAGCTAGGCTAAATGCTAATGCTAACAACAGACTTGGGCGCATTACATATGTCACGGTAAACTCAGATCCAATCGTTTCAATCTGCAAAAGGAGTTAACCCCTCCCACCTGTTCACGGAGTCAATGGAGCAAATCCAGACCTTAGTACGAAATGAAATTTGTACTAAGGTGTGGTACGACCCGGCTAGTTCGGTCCTGGTCTCACAGAATCAACATGTTCTTACTCCCTACTGCCCCCTACAGTCACCACAGCAAACAGATAATGACTCTACTATAGACTCGTCAGAAGAGCAACTAAAATGTTAAGAAACGTTCTTTTTAACTTTTGTCATATATTTTATTTGTGTCCCCAGATTAAAGGAGGAATAAATCGTATAAGGCCTTTTCGGAACGGAATTCTCCTGAAGATTTTTATAATTCGGAGCTGCTGCTGTGTTTGTAATGATCCAAGCTATTTTCTCATTGGACTCTCGTCTGCAGTCCATGCGATCCATGTAATCCAGGCGATCCAGGTAATCCAGGCGATCTAGGTAATCCATGCGATCCATGTAATCCAGGCGATCCATGTAATCCATGCGATCCATGTAATCCAGGCGATCCATGTAATCCAGGCGATCCATGTAATCCAGGCGATCTAGGTAATCCATGCGATCCATGTAATCCATGCGATCCATGTAATCCATGTAATCCAGGCGATCTAGGTAATCCATGCGATCCATGTAATCCAGGCGATCCATGTAATCCAGGCGATCCATGTAATCCAGGCGATCCATGTAATCCAGGCGATCTAGGTAATCCATGCGATCCATGTAATCCATGCGATCCATGTAATCCAGGCAATCTAGGTAATCCATGCGATCCATGTAATCCAGGCGATCCAGGTAATCCATGCGATCCAGGTACTCCATGCGAACCATGTAATCCATGCGATCCATGTAATCCAGGTGATTCATGTAATCCAGGTGATTCATGTAATCCAGGTGATCCAGGTAATCCATGCGATCCAGGTAATCCATGCGATCCAGGTAATCCATGCGATCCAGGTAATCCAGGCGATCCAGGTAATCCAGGTAATCCGGCGATCCAGGTAATCCGGCGATCCAGGTAATCCAGGTGATCCAGGTAATCCATGCGATCCAGGTAATCCATGCGATCCAGGTAATCCATGCGATCCAGGTAATCCAGGTAATCCGGCGATCCAGGTAATCCATGCGATCCAGGTAATCCATGTAATCCAGGCGATCCAGGTAATCCATGTAATCCATGCGATCTAGGTAATCCATGTAATCCAAGCGATCCAGGTAATCCATGTAATCCAGGCGATCCAGGTAATCCATGTAATCCAAGCGATCCAGGTAATCCATGTAATCCAGGCGATCCAGGTAATCCATGTAATCCATGCGATCTAGGTAATCCATGCGATCTAGGTAATCCATGCGATCTAGGTAATCCAGGCGATCTAGGTAATCCAGGTGATCTAGGTAATCCATGCGATCCAGGTAATCCAGGTGATCTAGGTAATCCATGCGATCCAGGTAATCCAGGCGATCCAGGTAATCCAGGCGATCTAGGTAATCCAGGTGATCCAGGCGATCCATGTAATCCAGTTAATCCAGGTTTTTTGCTCACTAAGAACGAGCCAAATAATGTTTTGTTGCTTTAAAACATCAATGTTTTATTTGCGTTCTCATATTCATCAGGTTTGAAAGTCAGAGTAGTGACTAAAAGGGCTTTTTCTTACTCAAAAAGTCAAGCTGAAGACGGTAAATTACGGCATGATGTGTTCGGATCAACATTTTACAAAAGTGTTTCTGTTTGAAACTAAAAGACAAAATGTTCAAATACAGAAAGGAGACTGTGAGGTACCATCAGTCATAACATTTGGAGGACCATAAATCTTACTAAAACATGTCCCTAAATAGACTCTGATGCTCTCCCGCTGTACCCACACACAACAATGACTACACCCGCTGCACCCACACACAACAATGACTACACCCGCTGCACCCACACACAACAATGACTACACCCGCCGCACCCACACACCACAATGACTACACCCGCTGCACCCACACACAACAATGACTACACCCGCCGCACCCACACACAACAATGACTACACCCGCCGCACCCACACACAACAATGACTACACCCGCCGCACCCACACACAACAATGACTACACCCGCCGCACCCACACACAACAATGACTACATCCGCCGCACCCACACACAACAATGACTACACCCGCCGCACCCACACACAAAAATGACTACGCCTGCCGCACCCACACACAACAATGACTACACCCGCCGCACCCACACACAACAATGACTACACCCGCCGCACCCACACACAACAATGACTACACCCGCTGCACCCACACACACAACAATGACTACACCCGCTGCACCCACACACAACAATGACTACACCCGCTGCACCCACACACAACAATGACTACACCCGCTGCACCCACACACAACAATGACTACACCCGCCGCACCCACACACAACAATGACTACACCCGCCGCACCCACACACAAAAATGACTACGCCTGCCGCACCCACACACAACAATGACTACACCCGCCGCACCCACACACAACAATGACTACACCCGCCGCACCCACACACAACAATGACTACACCCGCCGCACCCACACACAACAATGACTACACCCGCCGCACCCACACACAACAATGACTACACCCGCCGCACCCATACACAACAATGACTACACCCGCCGCACCCACACACAACAATGACTACACCCGCCGCACCCACACACAATGACCACCCGCCGCACCCACACACATGACTACACCCGCCGCACCCACACACAACAATGACTACACCCGCCGCACCCACACACAACAATGACTACACCCGCCGCACCCACACACAACAATGACTACACCCGCCGCACCCACACACAACAATGACTACACCCGCTGCACCCACACACAACATGACTACACCCGCCGCACCCACACACAACAATGACTACATCCGCCGCACCCACACACAACAATGACTCCACCCACACACAACAATGACTACACCCGCCGCACCCACACACAACAATGACTCCACCCACACACAACAATGACTACACCCGCCGCACCCACACACAACAATGACTACACCCGCCGCACCCACACACAATGACTCCACCCACACACAACAATGACTACACCCGCCGCACCCACACACAACAATGACTACACCCGCCGCAGGGATTACTCTCATTATGACCACATACTAACACAAAAAACAAAACGGAGAGACCGAGTGGGAACATGGCAGCTGATGTGAAGACCTCTCAGTCCCTGATCCAAAAGCAGTGACAAGCGGTTAGTGACGTGTGTTATTACATACATGTGTGTGTGTGGCCCTAAAACACACAACTCTACATTTATCTAAAGATTGGCACAGAATCCTATTTATATACACTTTGCTTCACTACTTAATTTTCATGAGCATGTCCGGATCTTTCAGCCTCGCTCTGTTTCAGGTTTGTCTGTGACAGGTCTTAAAGCTGCACTAACTGACTTTGAGAAGTATCCCCTCTCTGTGCTCATCTGCTAAATGTATACGGAGGCCAGGTCTCACAATATGGATGGTACATTTGAACGTGGTGTGACCATAGAATGATAGAAGCGGGAATTGAGGAGGAACAAGACTTTCTTTTGTCTGTTTCTCTGAGTAAGCAGTAACCGATAACAAAGACACGGAAGTTTCAGGTTAGCCTCCGCCGCTTGTTTACCTCTGTGCTAACCACAGACCTGTGGCTTTTCTCAAGAAAGTGGGGGCCAGTGGTCCGCTGTGATTGGTCACAATCTGGACCCAAAACACATTCTCTTCCTTGTTTCACGAAAACTCGATCTGAAATAAAATGACACGCAGCACAAATCTGCGCTGCTTATTCTTCAAAACGACATATATCCCAATGCACTGCAGGGATATGGAGGTAATGCAGCTTTAAGTCACGGACCTAACTGGGGCGACAGTAGCTAAGTTGGTAGAGCCTTTGGGCCGGAAGGTCGTAGATTTGAACCCATCACGGACCTACTCCAACTGCTCCCACTGATGTCTGCTGTCGATGTGTCCTTTGGCAAGACACTTAACCCCACTTTGCCTCAAGCTCCCGCTGAAACACCAAGGCTGTGGCACCACTGATGGAGCAGCCATCTTCCTGTGAACCCACCCCCTGCAGAGGATCAGAGGGACTGGTGCTGTGAGCTTTGGGTGCAGCTCTCATGGCCACCCCCCAACCCAGACATGGATAAATAAAGGGGTAGAAAATGAATGAATGAATGAAAGGTCTTAAGTCTTTGGTCACCTGTTATTTACATGGCAATAAAAACTAGAAACTTGCAATGGCTGAAGCCATTGCGATTGACTGCGGAACAGATCTAATGTGGAAATCTGCTAAAAAAAATCCTTGAAATCCTTTAAAAAGCCTTGAAACTGTTAAAATACTTGATAGATATTTGAAACTCCTGAAGTCCTTGAAATTGTTGAAACCTTTAAACTCCTGAAATCCTTGAAACTGTTGAAACATTGAAACTCCTGAAATCCTTGAAACTTTTTTATACCTGGAAACTGTTGAAAGTGTGGAAACTCCTGAAATCCTTGAACCTCCTGATATCCTTGAAACTGGTTAAATTCTTAAACAGCTGAAATCCTTGAAACTACTGAATGTATTGAAAGTGTCCTTGAAACTGAAAAATCCCCTCACCGCTGAAACAATTTGGTTCCTGTAACTAAGGAAACCTGGTCTGTGGTCATTATCTGGTGGTGGTCTGAGTCTTCGTTTGGGTCTTGGTCTGGTGGTATAATGCAACCTATTAGGTTGCATTATACATGAAAAAACCCTATTAAGTTGCATTATACTGGTTTACATGAAAAAAACCCTATTAAGTTGCATTATACTGGTTAACATGAAAAAAACCCTATTAAGTTGCATTATACTGGTTTACATGGAAAAATCCCTATTAAGTTGCATAATACTGGTTTACATGGAAAAATCCCCATTAAGTTGCATTATACTGGTTTACATGAAAAAAACCCTATTAAGTTGCATTATACTGGTTTACATGGAAAAATCCCTATTAAGTTGCATTGTACTGGTTTACATGGAAAAATCCCTATTAAGTTGCATTATACTGGTTTACATGAAAAAAACCCTATTAAGTTGCATTATACTGGTTTACATGTAAAAACCCCTATTAAGTTGCATTATACTGGTTTACATGGAAAAATCCCTATTAAGTTGCATTATACTGGTTTACATGGAAAAATCCCTATTAAGTTGCATTATACTGGTTTACATGGAAAAATCCCTATTAAGTTGCATTATACTGGTTTACATGGAAAAATCCACATTAAGTTGCATTATACTGGTTTACATGAAAAAAACCCTATTAAGTTGCATTATACTGGTTTACATGAAAAAAACCCTATTAAGTTGCATTATACTGGTTTACATGGAAAAATCCCTATTAAGTTGCATTGTACTGGTTTACATGGAAAAACCCCTATTAAGTTCCATTATACTGGTTTACATGTAAAAAAAAAACCCTATTAAGTTGCATTATACTGGTTTACATGGAAAAATCCCCATTAAGTTGCATTATACTGGTTTACATGAAAAAAAAACCCTATTAAGTTGCATTATACTGGTTTACATGAAAAAAACCCTATTAAGTTGCATTATACTGGTTTACATGGAAAAATCCCTATTAAGTTGCATAATACTGGTTTACATGGAAAAATCTCCATTAAGTTGCATTATACTGGTTTACATGAAAAAAACCCTATTAAGTTGCATTATACTGGTTTACATGGAAAAATCCCTATTAAGTTGCATTGTACTGGTTTACATGGAAAAATCCCTATTAAGTTGCATTATACTGGTTTACATGAAAAAAACCCTATTAAGTTGCATTATACTGGTTTACATGTAAAAACCCCTATTAAGTTGCATTATACTGGTTTACATGGAAAAATCCCTATTAAGTTGCATTATACTGGTTTACATGGAAAAATCCCTATTAAGTTGCATTATACTGGTTTACATGGAAAAATCCCTATTAAGTTGCATTATACTGGTTTACATGGAAAAATCCCTATTAAGTTGCATTATACTGGTTTACATGGAAAAATCCCTATTAAGTTGCATTATACTGGTTTACATGGAAAAATCCCTATTAGGTTGCATTATACTGGTTTACATGTACAAATCCCTATTAAGTTGCTTTATACTGGTTTACATGTAAAAACCCCTATTAGGTTACATTATAGTGGTTTACATGGAAAAATCCCTATTAAGTTGCATTATACTGGTTTACATGGAAAAATCCCCATTAAGTTGCATTATACTGGTTTACATGAAAAAAACCCTATTAAGTTGCATTATACTGGTTTACATGGAAAAATCCCTATTAAGTTGCATTATACTGGTTTACATGGAAAAATCCCTATTAAGTTGCATTATACTGGTTTACATGGAAAAAACCCTATTAAGTTCCATTATACTGGTTTATATGTAAAAAAAAAACCTATTAAGTTGCATTAATACTGGTTTACATGGAAAAATCCCCATTAAGTTGCATTATACTGGTTTACATGGAAAAAAACCCTATTAAGTTGCATTATACTGGTTTACATGAAAAAAACCCTATTAAGTTGCATTATACTGGTTTACATGGAAAAATCCCTATTAAGTTGCATAATACTGGTTTACATGGAAAAATCCCCATTAAGTTGCATTATACTGGTTTACATGAAAAAAACCCTATTAAGTTGCATTATACTGGTTTACATGGAAAAATCCCTATTAAGTTGCATAATACTGGTTTACATGGAAAAATCCCCATTAAGTTGCATTATACTGGTTTACATGAAAAAAAACCCTATTAAGTTGCATAATACTGGTTTACATGGAAAAATCCCTATTAAGTTGCATTATACTGGTTTACATGGAGCCAAAACCCAAAACACAATAAATGTAACAGATGAGACTGAAGTGTTTACTAGAGATCTTCATAATATGGTTTATTTTAACACTAGACTCCCCAGAGATTTAGTTTTAAGCGTAAGACTCCCGTCTGTAGACTCTTGCTCCTCAAACTTTTGACTTTTCCTGTTTTTTTAGCGTAGTTTTTTTCTGTCATTATTTTTTATGAAATATATTTTTTACGTTGTAAATTCTGCATTAAAAAGGCAGAACTAAGTTAATTCTAAAGTAAAACTAATGTCGCCCGTTTTGAATCATTTTGGCAACCAACAAGGTGCTGGTCCTGGACTGTCCTGACTGCTAGCAGTACACTTATTTAAAATTGATAAAGGTACAAAGTTTGTGGATCACTTTTTAACAAATCTGTGGAAAACAAACTCTTTTTGGGATTTTTTCTGAATTGCAGGTTAATTGAGGGAGAGCAGTCAAAAAGACGGCTCTGGGAGACTTTGGAAGTCCTGTGTATAACTGTTCAGATGAAGAACACACCACATTAATACAGTTTTGACAACAGTTTTATCATCTCAGTGTTTGGACCTCCTGCTGTTTACTAAGTGAAACCAGCAGAGGGAGCCACTCAACCTGACTCTGCACAAAGCTCATAAGCCTCTGACGGTTCCTACACAAACAACACACACACACACACACACACACACACACAAACAAACACTGTCAACACACACTCAGAGCCTGGAGCATCTCAGGGGCCTCCTCAGAAGCCTCCTTGTGAGCCTCAGGAGCCGCCGTGAGACCCAGGAGCCTCCTCAGGAGCCTCAGGATCACATGGTGTCTCTCTGCATGTGGAGGAAGAACGTACTCTGAGGAGACGAACATCGTTCTTGTTTCTGATGTATTCGATAATAAGGACTTTGTCTGAAATAGAAACACAATAGTTACACAAGAAACATTCCTTCTCTTCGCCAACCAGCGAGTCCAGTTGCAGCATCAGAGCAGAGCCCAGTTGCCGCGGTCACACAGCCCCTAGGCCCACTTTAGCTGTGAACACAGCCTAACCTTATGCCGTATCATCTCACACTCCGCACTTGTCACTTTATACCTTCCAGAAGGCTCGTCTTTTGGAATGTTTGGGATAAAGAAAAAGCAGGGGATTCACCGGAACTTGTCCTGCTCCATCAGCCTGGAATTCCGTATTATTTTCAAGAAAAGGAATTTGACATATCGCTTTTGGTGAAAGGCGAACGTTTTTAATCTCTGGATCACCTGCGACACAAGAGCGGTTTATTGCAGTCATAGTTCTAGAAGTATCTAGAATAAAACTATTTCCACTGCCTTTATTTAAGTAACGACTTTTTACTTTAAGTATTAGCACTTAATCTCTGACAAATGATTTAACTTTAACATTTAAAAAGTAAATATGTGGTCCCACACATCACTACATCTACCTTCCTGCACTTTTCTTTTTTTAGTTCTTCACGGCCTGTGTGCTTTTTTTGTGGGCAGTAATATCGAAAGAAGTATTAGTAGCAGTTATAGTAGTAGTAATCAGCAGTAGTTGTAGTAGTTCAAATGTTGTCCCTTTTTGTAAAGTAACACAATACTCCATCCTTTTATCATCTTTAACTTTCTCAAGTCCCTGAGCAAAGTGATACCGACAGCAGCCTTTTGGCACAGATAAAAAACCACGTCATGCTACTGAGACCAGAGTGAACAGACCGGTGATGGTGGTGTCCTCTCCAGGAGAAGGTAACACCTCCATCATACTTTCCGCTGAAGCGCAGTAAACGTCCCTCTCTGCTTCCTCTTCAGAAGATCTTCCACTTTGGCCTTTGTCCAAAACCCATGATTCAGACTGAAACACAGAGGAACAAAACCCCCAACAGACTGAAACACAGAGGAACAAAACCCACAATCAACTGAAACACAGAGGACCAAAACCCACAATCAACTGAAACACAGAGGAACCAAACCAAGATCAGACTGAAACACAGAGGAACAAAACCCACAATCAGACTGAAACCCAAGAGGGAACCAAACCCATGATCTGACTGAAACAACAGAGGAACCAAACCATGAACATACAGAAACACAGAGGAACCAAACCCATGATCAACTGAACCACAGAGGAACCAACCCATGATCAGACAGAAACACAGAGGAACCAAACCCAAGATCAACAGCAAACACAGAGAAACTAAACCCATGACAGACTGAAACACAGAGAACCAACCCAGATCAGACTGAAACACAGAGGAACCAAACCATGATCAGACTGAAACACAGAGGAACCAAACCCATGCTCAGACTGAAACAACAGAGGAACCAACCCATGATCAACTGAAACACAGAGAACCAAACCCATGAATCACTGCAACACAGAGGAACAAAACCCATGATCAACAAGAACACAGAGGAACCCCAAACCCATGATCAACTGAAACACAGAGGAACCAAACCCATGATCAGACCAGAAAACACAGAGGAACAAAACCCATGATCAGACGAAACACAGAGGAACAACCATGATCAGACTGAAACACAGAGGAACAAAACCCATGAACAACTGAAACACAGAGGGAACACATGTTTGTCTCAAAAGGAGGTATTCATACACAAGACTGGAAGAAGCCAAAATCAGTAGTATTTGATTCAGGCTCTGGCTAAGATTCAGCCACGGGCGCAGACTCATAGCACCACTTAGTGATCCAGGGCTAAATCTTTTGAGCATCTGGGAAAAAAAACAATTTATAGCAAAGAATTAAGTAAGTGGTTTCATACGAGCTTTGTCTATAATGAAAACCATATTTTCATATGCGTCTATACTTTTTATCTGTATGTCTTATAACAACACAGACCAACAATAATCTTTTTAATTAGGATAAAGACGCATGAATGTCATGTTAACTCGCGATATCGCACCATTTTTTAATCTATTCTTTATGTCCCGTCGAATCAACATTTTAATCATCTTATAACGTCACAAAATGTTTTTTGTTTTTTTAAGTGTTAGATTTCACACTCACACGTAATGCAAAATGCATACAATTGCAATGCAGTCATAACACAGAACGTTTAACGTCTTTAACCATTGAGCCAGGAAAGCATTCCCTCATTTCTACGTCGAGAGCTGGGAGCGCTGTTAGCATCTCTACCTTCGAGGCCGGGAAAGCGGACCGTACTGTTTATCTTTTTTAGACCAATTCTCTTCATGGTAAATTACTCTAGACCAATGAAAAGCATCAGGGAAAACCAGAATGAAAATTTTCTGTGATCCGCGAATTCCAACTTTCTTGAAAATGTCATTTCTGGAAATGTTGGACCGCGGATGTTTTGCTGACATACACGAACGGGATTCAAGTCCCTCCGAACATGACCTCGGAGAACCTAGTGGCCGCTTTGACAACATCTCAGCGAACGCGCACCTAACGGGTCATGTACGATTGCGTACAGAACCATCCCCAGCTTGTTGACATGTGCGGTTAATTGTTTGGACTTCCCGTCTCTCCCGGTGTCTCCTCCCAAAGGACAACCAAAACTCACTAGAATCAAGCTCAGTACCTAACATTTTTGTTTGCATTGACAATGCATGCACAAAAGTGAAATGTTGATGAAAAACTCCAAGAAAAAGGAAAAGGAAAGGGGGGACAAACCACAACAGTTGTGTATTTATAATTTTGCTTCCTTGAAAAAACAAAAAACAAAAAAGAGTCCTGAGAGTAATTATTTGACTTTTTAGGGCTGAGAGAGGACATTTTAAATATTTTTTTCCGACATAGTTTTTGAACATATTGTATTGAGAAACCTGAGTTTTGATTCTCCACAGTGTTTTTGTTATTTTATTATCTGTCCTTTGTAATAAGTTTTTATTTTTGTATTATTCTAGACTGAAGGTTTTATAATAATAACGCCTGTCATTCTTAATTAAAGCCACAATGTCAGCTCACAATTCTTTTGGAATTATGTTACTATGTTTCGAGATAATCATTCTGTAGACATGATTTCAGAAAACTTCAGGTTTTGGAGGGTGTTCTCCAAGTCGGCCGTAGTTTACAGGTATGTTTTACCAGTGTGAGTCCGCCTTTTATGCGATAATTGGGTAAAAATCCCGTTCAACTACCCTTTCTAAGGGATCAAAACAGGTGATATAGACAATAAAGTAACAAAGACCTAACACTTTGTTCTCAGTTGCGCAATCATATGTCTTGACAAGAGCGAGGCGGAGGAGTGTTTTTTGCTTCAGCCATGTGTAGTGGATGTCTACGGTGATACCTCACGCTAGCTCACACCCCAGCTTACACTCAGAAAACTTTAGTGTCATTCCATAACTTCAGTTATGGCAACTTTTTGAAACCAGTTGCTAGACAAACCTTTCTTTCACAGCGACCGAGAGCCGGTAACAGGCTAACAAGCAACAACACAAACCCAAACACTAAGCGTCATGGATTGTGGGGCGGGGGCGACAACAATAATATGAATAAATACAATGTAAATATTTAACAGCGTTTACGCAAATCAATATGAAACGCTGTAATTTTAAAAAAATCACACTATAGATATGTTGACCAACTTCAGTTGTAGTTCCTGTAAGAAGCGTAAAAACACTACTGTTGAAAAGAGACTGGTTTGTCTAGCGTGAAATGCCGAAATGACAAGCTTCAGAAGGAAAGCCTAAGTTGCAAAAAAGTTGCTATGAATTGACAAGACTTAAGTTATCTGAGTGTATAGCTGGTTGAACAAGTTATCGCCGAAGACACATCCACTTTGACTTACCACTTGATGCCAAACACACGGCTGATGCCAACTCTCCTCCTTCCGCCACTCTCTTGCCAAGACTGATGTAGAAAGCGCAACAAAGAACCAACTTTCCGGCACTTTGCTATTTCATTTTGTAATCCACCCCTGTTTTATGATTCCCTATAAAGGGCAGTGAAGGGGTTTTTTACCATTATCGCATAATAGGCCCGACACCCCAGGTAAAACATACCAGTAAAACCTAACGCCGACTTGAGAACCACCCTCCAAAAACCTGAAGTTTTCCTGAAATTCAATGTCTAGCAGAATGATTATCACGAAACATAGAAACATAATGCATAAGAATTTGAGAGCTGACATTGTGGCTTTAAAATAAGAATGCAGCGTATTATTATACAACCTTCAGTAAGAATACTATCAAAAATAAACAACTTCACAAAGGACAGATTAATAAAATAACCAAAAACAATGTGAGACAACACATGTTCTCATACAATAATCAAAAACTATGTGGAAAAAAATATTTAAAAAGTCCCTCTCACCCATAAAAAGTCAAATAATTACTCACAGGACTCTTTTTTTTGTTTTTTGTTTTTTCAAGTAAGCAACATTTTAAAAAACACAACTGTTGTGGATTGTTCTGTTGGATTTGTCACTAACAATTCACTTTAGTGCATGCAATGTCAATGCAAACAAAAAATGTAGGTACCTGAGCATTTAATCTTGATTTTGTGTCCTTTGGGAGAAGAGACACTAAAACCGGATAGACGGGAAGACAAACAATACCCTCACATGCAACAAGCTGGGGATGGTTCTGTCCGCAATCGTACATGACCCCGTTATGGCTGCGCGGCTCGGCTGAGCTGTTGTCAAAGCGCCACAGATTCATCCCGAGGTCAAACGGAGGAATCGAATCGTTCGATGTATGTACAGTAGCAAACATCCCGCGGTCACACAATTCACAGAAATTACATTTTCAAGAAAAAGTTGGAATTCGCGACCACAGAAAATTTTTCATCCCAGTTTACCCTTATCGCATTTCATTGGTCAGAGAATTTACAATAAGAGAATTGTCAGCAAAAAGAAAACATGACGTGTCCGCTTTCCCGAGACCTCGAGGTAAAATGCACAACAGCGCTCCCAGCACTGAAAGTAGAAGTGGATGAGGGAATCTTTCTGGCTTCAATGGTTAAAGACGTTCAACGTCAGTTTATGACACATTGAATTGTATGACATATTGCATTAAGTGTGAGTGTGAAATCTAACAACTTAAAAAAACAATTTTTTTTTTGTTTTTTTTTTTTAACTTAGTTATTTATTTTTTTTATTTTTTATGATTTTTTATTTTTTTTATCTTTTTATTTTATTTGTGACGTTTATTAAGATGATTAAAAATGATGATTCGACGGACATAAAGAAAGATAAAAAAAGTAGGCGATTAATTCGCGATTAACCATGACCTTCAAGCGCATAATCCTAATTAAAAAATAAATAATTGTTGGTCAGAGATTGATAAAGACATACAGATAAAAAGATATAGACGCATATGCAAATATTGTTTTACATTATAAACTAAAAAGCTCAATGAACCCAATCCGCTACTTCATTGCTATACTGATGTTTTTTTTCCCAGTGCACAAATTATTTTTAGCCCTGGATCACTAAAGTGGTCTCTGAGTCTGCGCCCGAGTCTGAATCTTATCCAGAGCTGAATCACATACAACTGAGTTTGCTTCTTCCAGTCTTGTGTATAATAGCCTCCTTTGAGACAAACCTTTTGTCCTCTGTGTTTCAGTCTGATCAGGGTTGTGTTCCTCTTGTTACGTCTGATCATGGGTTTGGTTCCTCTGTTTTTCAGTCTGACATGGGTTTTGTTCCTCTTGTTTCAGTCTGATCATCGGGTTTGGTTCCTCAGTGTTACATCTGAATCATCTGGTTTTGTTCCTCTGTGTTTCAGTCTGATCATGGTTTTGTTTCCTCTGTGTTTCAGTCTGATCAATGGGTTTTTAGGATCCACTGTGTTTCAGTCTGATCATGGGTTTGGTTCCTCTGTGTTTCAGGTCTGATCATGGTGTTTTGGTCCTCTGTGTTTCAGTCTGATCATGGTTAGGTTCCTCTGTGTTTTCAGTCGTTGATCATGGGTTGGTTCCTCTGTGTTTTCAGTCTGATCATGGGTTTTTGTTCCTCTGTGTTTCAGTCTGATCATGGGTTTTGGTTCCTCTGTGTTTCAGTCTGATCATGGGTTTTGGTTTCCTCTGTGTTTCAGTCTGTCCAAGGGTTTGGTTCCTCTGTGGTTTCATCTGATCATGGTTTGGTTCCTCTGTGTTTCAGTCTGATCATGGGTTTGGTTTCCTCTGTGTTTCAGTCTGAATGTGGGTTTTGTTCCCTGTGTTTCAGTCTGATCATAGGTTTGGTTCCTCTGTGTTTCAGTCTGATGTGGGTTTTGTTCCTCTGTGTTTTCAGTCTGATTTGAGGTTTTGTTCCTCTGTGTTTCAGTCTGATTGTGGGTTTTGTTCCTCTGTGTTTCAGTCTATCATGGGTTTGTGCCAAAGGCCAAAGAAAGAATCTTCTGAAGAGGAAGGCAGAAGAGGGTCGTTCCTCACTGCGCTTCAGCGAAAGTCCCTGATGGAGAGAGTTACCTTCTCCTGAGAGACAGAAACCAACCATCACCGGTCTGTTCACGTCAGGTCTCAGTAGCGAGACGTGGTTATGTATCTGTGCCAAAGGCCAGCAGTCGGTATCACATGTCCCTCAGGGACTGAGAAAAGTAAAGATGATAAAAGGAAGAGTAATTGATTATCTTTACAAAAAACAAACATTTGAACTACTACAAAACTCACTGCTATTACTACTACTATAACCTGCTACTAATACTACTATTACCTGAATTATTGCCCACGAAACAAAACGCACACAGGCCGTGAAGGTGCAGAAGGTAATGTATGATGAGGGACCAACTAATTTACATTTTCAAAGTTAAAGTTCAACATTTGTCATTAAAGAATAAGTGCTAAATACTTAAAAGTAAAAGTCGTACTTAAATAAAGCAGTGGAAATAGTTTTTTATTCAAAATACTTCTAGAAACTAATGACTGCAATAAACCGGCTCTTGTGTCGCAGGTTATCCGAGATAAAACCGTCGACCTTTCACCAAAAGCGATCTGGATCAAATACCTTTTCATGAAATTAATACGAACTTCCAGCTTAGTGGAGCAGGACAACCGTACGGCAGAATCCCCTGCTTTATCATTATTCCCCCAAACATTCCCAAAGACAGCCTCAGAAGTACTACAGGACAAGAGCGAGGTGAGATGATAACGGCATCAGTTAGGCTGATGTACACACCTAAAGTGGCCTAGGGGCTGTGTGACCCGCGGCAAACTGGCTTTCAGCTCTGTTGCTGGCAGTAACAGGGGACTCGTCCTGGTGGCGAAGAAAGAAAGTAGACATGTGTAACATATTGTGTTTCTATTTCCAGAACAAAGTCCTTACATCGAATACAACAGAACAAACTCATGTACAGTCACCACAAGTAAGTTCCTCTTCCTCCACATGCAACGAGATGACATACCATGAGGATCCTGAGGCCCCTGAGGAGCTCCCTGGGTCTCACGGGGCTCCTTAGGCTCACAAGGATGCTTCTGAGCGAGAGCCCCTGAGGATGCACCCAGGCTCAGAGTGTGTGATTGACAGTGTTGTTTGTGTGTGTGTGTGTGTGGGTGTGGGTGTTTGTGTTTGTTTTGTGTAGGAACCGTCAGAGGCTTCTGAGCTTTTGTGCAGATCAGGTGAGTGGCTTCCCTCTGCTGGTCACGTTAGTAACTACATCAGGGAGTCCAAAACAGAGATGATAAACTGTTGTCAACAGTATAAAGTGGTGTGTTCTTTCATCCATGTTAAAGTTTTTACACAAGGACATCCAAAGCTCCCAGAGCCGTCTTTGTTGACTGCTCTCCCTCAAAACCTGCCAATTCCAGAGAAAAAATCCCCAAACAGTTTGTTTTCCACCAGATTTGTTAAAAGTGATCCACAATCTTTTTACCTTTTACTCCACTTTTATAAGTGCTACAGCTAGCAGTGCCAGGACCGTCCAAGGACCAAGCACCTTGTTGGTTGCCAAAGATCCAACGGCTACATTATTTTACTTTAGAATTAACTCAAGATCTCCGCCTTTATAATGCGAATAACAACGTAAAAAATAAATTTTCATAAAAATAATGACAGAAAAAACAACAGCTAAAAACAGGAAAAGTCAAAGTTATGAGGGAGGCAAGAGTCTACAGACTCAGAGTCTCTAAGCATAAAACTAAATCTCTGGGAGAATCCAAGTGTTAAAATAACCAATAATGGAAGATCAATAGTAAAACACTTAAGTCTCATCTGTTAATTTATAGTGTTTGGGTTTGCTCTGAAACCTTCAGAATGTTAGATAAAAAGTTAAAGAAGACCGATTGACGCCTCTGTGTTTTTGAACCTTCTGCATGAACCTGTCCCTTGTCCTAGTGACAATCACAGAACTAACTTTAACCTGATCTTTCAAATCTTTGATTTATACGGTTCTGTCTTACACCAAAGATCACTTTCATTCCTTATCTCAGAGTCCCCAGCAGCTGTAGGGCTACAGTAGTATTTTTATGACCTTTGTGTTTTGGAGTGACGCTTATTGAGAGATGGCTATGTAAAACCCCTGCATTATTATTATTAATTATTAAGTTGTTGTATTATAAAATCTCCGGTGGGGAGATTACAGAGATTTTTAAATAGAGAAAGTCAGGTACCCCCCAGTTTTACTAATCCAATAATCACATTCGGATCCTATTGCATGACACTCTCTTTACTTTCTTAGATGTCAAAGAGGCTTTTTGTCCCATTTTCAATAGTTTCCATACCAAGGTGGTTATTCCCTGATGTTTATATAATTCAAACACCACAATAAGATATAGAAACAGCAGGGACGTGCGGTGATTTTGTGATTGGTGAGGCACTGACTTTAAAAGTCAAGATTTACAATCATTATTCAATAAAATAGCATTTAATCACCAATGCAATACAACCACAAACTTTATATCCTGTAAAGATCAGGAACCACTCTTTAATAACTCTCACAACAAATCTAGCTGCTGACTCTGCTCCGCATCAAACAACATCTTTAAGAAGCGCAGGTGCGAGAGACGCGAGGAGAAGAGACGAGCGAAGAGAGGAGCAGAAGAGAGACAGAGAGGAGCAGAGAGACGAGACGCGAGGAGCAGAGAGAGACCGGAGACGCAGAGAGAGAGACGCGAGGAGAGAGAGCAGAAGAGAGACAGAGAGGAAGCAGAGAGACGGAGACGCGAGGACAGAAGAGACGGAACGCGAGGAGAGAGAGACGCGAGGAGAGAGGAGACAGAGTGAGACAGAGAGGAGCAAGAGACTGAGACCCGCGAGGAGCAGAGAGAGGACGGAGACGCCGAGGGAGAGAGACGCGAGGAACATACACAATAATTTAAACAAGTTTGCAGAACTCTTGAGAGTGTTTGAATCAGTGGTTTTTCGGAAAAGCACTACTTTGCGTATCAGTCAATGTTTCAACATAAAACGAGTCACAGATTATACATACTCCTCCCTCGCACCGGACTAACCTCGTAAGTACAGTGTGGTCCCCACCATCTATTATAAAGTTCTTTCTTTGTTGGAAGATCCAATTGAGAAAAAAAAATCTTCATTCAAATCATCCATTTTCAGCAATAGAAATAGCATTTTGGGCTGATTGTTTGTTAGTCAACTCTGTATGAACTTTATGCTCACTATCACACATCTACCCCTAGCGGTGAGGCACAGATACCGCCTGCCTCACCCAAGCTTATTCTTGTGTTTCATTACGATCAAAAGACTTAAACTTAAATATAAATTGTACACACATAACGTGCAATACCTACTAAACACTAAGAGATTTAAAAAACTGTTTATAAAGCAGGAAATTTGAAACAAACGGTTGATATATCAACTGCACGAGGCTGAGTGCACTCATACACACACACACGACACTGTGAGGGAGCGGTCTGGTGATGCACGCAGGAGCGCTGGCCTCACCTCGTCTCATTGAATAGGACTAACGGATTTCGGCGAATTTGACTTCAGAATGATCAAAACTGAATGGGAAACCGTGCAATATACATTAAAAGCATAGGGACAATGTGGATATAAAATAATATATTTAACTATTAAAATAATAATTAGTTTCCCCGAATAATAGGCAGGTGAGCTCTGCCTCCCCTTCCCTCCCCTGACTGCACCTTCCCTTGAGAAACAGTTACTTACTTGAGACTTAACAAAGAGTCAATTCACCAACACAAATTGGGCTTATCACACAGTTCAAACACAGGAAGAACTTAAATTATAACAAACCCATGGAGACATCTGGTCCTTGATGGGAAGAGACCAATGCCCTTAGAGCCTTCTGCATTATACGAGCAACTCTTAAGACCTGTGGAGAAAAGTGAGGAAACCTCTGGGAAGGCCCACATTTGAGGGACGATCTAGCTCCGAAAGGGACAAGGGTCTGTAGATCAGGTTGAGGCTAGAGCAATATAGATTCTAAATGGGATTTTGATTGATACTGTACTTATTGGAAGATGGACACACAAGATGTTACTCTTCTACACGTTCATGTACTGGTCTCTGATAGATGGATACAGTATGGTGAAGTTTGTTTTCTTGAATGTGATTCATTATACTGAACTAACAGTAACAATATTTCATTCCTGTGTGCATCTGCACAGCTGGCGTCTGCCTCTGGTCTCTCTCATCTTTCTGCTCTCCCATCTCTCGGTCATTCAGTCTCTCCTCTGTCACCATATCAATGGGTTTGATAGTTATTAACTGCACTGGTACAACTGTCTCTTTCACAGAACAAACCACCATTGATATCGTCTGCTCACAACGTTGGAGAAGTTCCTCTCGTACCTCTGCTGCCGCCCCCCGAGGTGCAGGGCTGACTGTTCTGAGTCCTACTGTAGCCCCCTGAGTGTGAGGCAGGTGTAGACTGTTCTGAGAGTCGTTCTGCTGCCGCCTTCTGGTGGTGCAGATGCAGCCTGAGCTGAGGTTCTTCCCTGTCGCCTCCCTTGGTGGTGCAGTGCAAGACTGTGCGGAAGTCCTCCATTCCTCGTCCCTTATTTTTGACCTCGGTTCTGTTTGAAACATGACCAGTGTCGTCCGAACTTTCTACCACCCTGAGCTCTCCACACACTGCAGTGTCCACCAGTAGTTTTATACAGAGCTCCATATTGATTTTTATTAATTTGTTCAAATTGTATTTCTATTTATTTTATGTCCCCATTTAAAGAAGCTATACCAATTTATATTCTAATGATATTCATAAAAAAAGCGTATTACCTACATACCAAGTTGTATTAAAATCTTAATTTAATAGAAAACGTGAGCTCACTGATTCAACTGTTTATGAATTCAGGCTCGGAAAAAGTGCTGAGTCAGAGACTTAGCGTGACGACCCCGCTCACCCTCGCACTCACAGAAGGACAGCAGCGCTGTTACAAAAGGCCTGCGCTCTCTAGCCTCTACAGCGCTGCTAACACAGTAGCCAATTATCAAAATTGGCTATAACTCCCTTGCTGTAACTACAAACACAGCAAACAACAGCGCAAACGACACAACAAGAGGAAGAGAAGAGAACTAAAGCGAAAAATGATCAAAGAAAAAATCAAGCTCGGGTGAACATAGCTCGCTTACATCGAATCCTCTGAAGAGACTTGTCCTAGGGAAGACCTGCAGGTGAGGATCGGCCTCGGACTACATTTGGACGCAAAACTAGCGTAATCATTCAGCTATATATTGTGTTAGCCATGTCGTTGCATTTGTACCATTTCAATCAGTGATTGTAGTACAGCTTACAAGAAGTTGCGCTCAATGTTAATGTTAGCGTATGAAACAGATCGCAAATAAAACTAGGTGTCTCCGATGAATGAGAGCGTAGGGAATTGAGAAGCCTTGACGAGTTGAGGGGCGTGCAAAAAATAAACTGAAAAACCTTGCAGAACCGGTATACTCCTTAAATAAAGAATAAATACAAATTTTAACAGACTTTGACTGTTTTAAAGGTTGTAAGTAGTTGTACCTAAATTCAAACCACTAAGACTAAACGTGTATTAAAATCCATCAAACTAATAGTTCTAATGCTCAAAAACAGACATTTGGTACTAACACTAGTTTTTCACATCCATATTTATGACACCCCAGTGATGGGTAACTGCATGATTTGTGCAGTGAGCCTAATTTTATTGTATTTATTGTATGTAACCGAGTATCACGATTACAATACACTAAAATACAATAACACATTTATTTTGTATAGCCCTAAATCACAACAGCAGACATCTTAAGGGCCCTAAACAAAGCATTGAAACACCAACACAGATCAGAGAATCCAACAGTTAAGAACACAAAAAAGAATATAGAAACATGTTTGATAAATGTCCATAATTTGTAGAATTTAAAGTGTGCTAACAGATCATCACCACAGTCCTTTTGTGGTGACACTACTCTACAATAAACTCAACTTCCCTACACAGAAGCTATACCACCCTTAAAAATGTAGCAAGAAGCTATTACACAATCTTGTCACAAGTAGCTGATTAGTAGTAGCTACGAATAGCTATTTTTTAACAGAACTGCAAATCCGTTGCAAATTTATTATCACTGACAACTCACTGTCAGAAAAAGGCTGAAGTATTTTTAGATATTAGTTTAATGGTATTTTGTCATTATTATTACAAGTGGTGTTTGCCGGCTCTCTGCTCCTGGTGCAGACGCTTCCATGGATTGACGCTATATCAGCTGGTTGCATCTGACCCTGCCAAGATCTCTTTTCAAGGTTAACTGTTGGTGGTGTGTGCGAGAGAGCGTAATCTATCACCCTACAGTCTCTCTCCCTAAAACCTTCAAAACAAGGTCATAATCTCTAGAACATTTAAGAAAGCCATGGTCTGCTTCTGAGGTGAAGCGGTGGAGAGGGCAATGATGTCCTTTCATACAGACTTGAAAAGTAATGGAAGTCCCACTGCTATGCCCTGCTTTACACTTTAAATATATTAATAAATTAATATGTAAAAGCCATGTCTCTGAATCTTCAGAAAGGGTGGTCCCATAAAGGCCGGCCCTTTCAAAGACCCCCCCATTTAGCCAAAACGTGTGTGTGCACCACTGTGTATGACCAACATAAGTGTAGGCATGAATGGTGTCATGGCCTCCACTTCCTGTTGCTCATACACCCTTGGTTCACACACAAGTTTAGGCTAAATGGTGGGGTCCTATGACAGGGCCGAGCCATATGGGACCCACCCTTTCTGAATGACTCAGAGACATGGCTATACATATAAGTTCTATATAATAAAATTTAAAGGTGTAAAGCAAGGGGGGGGGGGTGCAAGCAGTGGGACTTCCCATTACTTTCAAGTCTGATGAAGACATCATAGCCCTCTCCACCGCCTTCACCTCAAAGCCTACCATGGCTTTCTTAGAATGTTCTAGAGAAAATGAAAACCCTTGTTTGAAGGTTTTAGGGAGAGAGACTGATAGTGAAAGATTAACGCTCTCACGCACACACACTACAGTACAACCATGACAAGAGACTTGGCAGGGTTCAGATGCAACCAGCTGAAAAAAGCGTCATCCCAGAGCCTCTGCAACCAGGATCAGAGAGCCGGCAAACACCACTTTTAATAATAATGACAAAATCCCATTAAACATAAATATCTAAACATACTTTCAGCCTTTTTCTGACAGAGAGTTGTATTGAATCCATAAAATTGCATCGATTATGCAGTTCGTTAAAATAGCTATCGTAGCTACTAACAAATCAAGCTACTTTTGACAAGATTGGTAACTTAGCTTGCTACATTTTTAAGGGTGGTATAGCTTCTGTGTAGGGAAGTTGAGTTTTATTGTAAGTAGTGTCACTCACAAAAGGACAGTGGTGATATCCAGCTAGCACACTTTAAATTCTACAAAATATGACATTTATCAACATGTGATCTATATACTTTTTTGTGTCTTAACTGTTGATTCTCTGAATCTGTGTTGGTGAATTCATGCTTTGTAAGCCCTCTATATGACTGCTGTTGTATTTAGGCTAACAAAAATAAATTGTATTGTATTTTATTGATTGATAACGATCTACACGATACCATACAATCAAATACAATAAAATTAGCTCACTGCACAAATCAAGCAGCTTACCCATCACTGGTCAATAAATGGCTGTGAAAACAAGTGATAGTACCAAATGTTTTGAGCAATGAACTAATAGTTTTGATGGATTTTATTACATCGATTATCCATAAGTTGGTTGAAATTTAGGTACAACAACTTTACATTTAAAAACAGTCCAAAGTCTGTTTAAAATTTTGTATTTATTCTTTTATTAAAGGACTATACCCGTTTCTGCAAGGTTTTTTCAGATTTAAATTTAAGCACCGCCCCTCACTCGCCCACAGGCTTCTCATTTCCCCTACGCTCTCATTCCACGGAGCGCACCAAGTTTTTATTTGCGATATGATTCATACGCTAACATTAACATGACTGCAACTCATAAAGCTGTACAACAACTCTGATGACAAGGTACAAAAGCCACGCACTGCTAACACGAATATATAGCGGAACGATTCCCTAGTTTTTTGCGTCCAATGTAGTCCAGGCGATCACTCACCTGCAGTGTCCCCCATAGACAAGTCTCTTCCACAGGATACGATGTAAGCCGATTTTTTTCTATGTCACCCGAGCTTGATTTTTCTTTGATCATTTTTTCGCTTTAGTTCCCTACTTCTCTTCCTCACTGTGTTGTCGATTGCGCTGTTTTGCTGTGTTTTTAGTTACAGCAAGAATTATAGCCAATTTGCTCAACATGCATACTGTGTTTAGCCACGCTTAGAGCAAAGAGAGGGCAGCCTCTTTGTAACAGCGCTGCTCTCTTCTGTGTGGAGAGAGCGAGCGTCACGCTAAGTCCCCTCTACTCACACTTTTTACGGCCGGAAATCATGACACAAGATGAATCCGTGGAGCTCACGTTTCAATTAAATTACCGATTTTAATACAACTAGTATGTCGTAATACGCATTTTTAGACTCATTAGAAAATAAATCTGGTATAGCTTCTTTAACTGGGACATAAATAAATAGAAATACAAATTTGAACAAATTAATAAAAATCAGAAAAGGAGCTCTGTATAAACTACTGGGAGGACACAGCAGAAGTGTGAGAGCTCAGGGAGGTAGAAGTCGGACGACACAGATCATAGTTCAACAGAACCGAGTCAAAGACCGAGGACTGGAGGACCCTCCGCACGTTGCACTGCACCACCAGGGAGGCGAACAGAAGAACCACAGCACAGTCTGCATCTGCACCACCGAAGGCGGCAAACTACCTCAGCACAGTCTACACCTGCACCACGCAGGGAACAGAAAGACCTCAAACAGACACACCTGCACCATCAGGGGCCGACAGCAGAGGACCAGAGGAACTTCTTCCAACGTGAGAGCAGACGAAATCAATGGTGTTATGTTCGAAAGAACAGATGTAACAGTGCAGTTTAATAACACAACCATTGAATGAGACCAGCAGAAGACCCAGAATGACCCAGAGAGAGCTGAAAGATGAGAGAGGACCAGAGGCAGACCACGTGTGCAGCTCACAGAATATGTTATTGTTAGTTCAGTATAAGATCACATCAAGAAAACCAAAACTTCACCCAAACTAGTATCCACAATCAGAGACCAATACAAGAAACGTGTTAGAAGCGTAACTGTGTCCATCTCAATAGTACAGTATCAATCAAATCCAATTTAGAATCTAAATTTCTGTAGCCTCAATCCTGGTATCAACAGACCCTTCGTCCCTTTCGGTACAGATCCGTCCCTCAATGTGCTCCTAGGAGGTTCTCACTTTTCACCCACCAGACCTTAAGAGATGCTCGTCTATGCAGAAGGCTCTAAGGGCATTGTCTCATCCATCAGGACGCAATTGTCTCCATGTGTTTGTTATCTCCCTCTTTCTTTTTTAGACGAAGTCTATAATCAATAATCACTTTTAACAGATTCTAATTTAAATGTTTGAAAAACGGCTTTTGTAACTAAAATAAAAAATACATAAAAAAAATTCTCACTAACAGCTATGAAATATCAGAGATACAATAATGGACTCACAAAATAAGCAGCAGATTTAAAAAGAAAAGCAAAGCTTTTTGTACTAATCTTTGGGTTTCAAAAACATACTAATTCAAAACTTCTATTCCCTAATGGTGTTTAAAAACGTTTAACTGTGTCTAACACAATGTTCAAATGGCAAATTTAGCAAATTTAACGGAATAACAACTATGAAAAGCCAAAAGTCCTAAAGCAGTAGCTTTGCTTCAGATTCAGAGCCAGAGCAGCGAAGGAGGGGGCCGTTTCCCTGACAACGGCAGCAGATAGAGCGACGCACACACACAGGCAAAAAGATACAGAAGAATAACTTTCAAGATTACTTTGTTAAGCGAATATAACTTATGTTGTTCTTTATACTTTTGTCATCCAAGTCTAGAAGTGATCACTTTCCACACTAGTAACAAAAGGCACTCTTGTCTTTAACGTTTACGCTTCTATTTTATCGAGGTAGCAAACTAATTTAAACTCAAAATCTCTTTCTAAAAAACAAAAACAACTGTTGGATACAGCCCTCTCATAGCTCAACTGTAGATAAAACTCGGCAAAAAAATGTAAATAACTCACGAAAGCTCTCATAGCTCAACTTTAGATAAAACTCTGCATTCTCCGGTGAACTCTGTTCACGCCGAAAACAAAAACTCCTTTTTCTGTATGTAATTTAAACCGTGATCACTGAAATATTGTTGATTCTTTACTTTTGTCATTTATCAAGCCTGGAATTGGTTAATTACAAAACTTTTTGTGACAAAAGGCCTCCTTAACACGTTTCCCTTTTTATTGCTTTTATGTTTACACCATGGTTTCACTAACTATTCTCTATTCTCTATTCTCTGCCCCGGCTACTCCAAAGGACAGGGACCCCGATACGTCAGGGGTTCCTTTCTCTCTGTCCTGACTACTTCAAAGGACAGGGACCCCGATACGTCAGGGGTTCCTTTTTCCTATAGGGACTGGTTACCCACACAGCTAACCTGTTTTCTACAACATAAGACATGACAAAGACGTGACAAAGACATAACAAAGAAAATTTGATTTAGAGAGATTTGGACAGACCTCCGGGACAGCTCAAAATTTAGCTAGTATCCAATTATGCAGACTTTACATATTAAAAAAGGTGTCTGCTTACCTTAATTCTTTGTCCGGACTGTTCGAGAGGTCGACCAACATCTTTTCCGCGTCGAAAAATTCAATTTAAACAACAAAAGTGACAGAAGCGACAAGAAGCATCCAGGAACAGCTCTTCCAGCCTGCTGGAATCTCCGCTCCCAGACACAGCATGCCGATCTCTCACGCAGAGGAAAAGAAACAGAGCAAAACTCCCTCAAAACAATCCAGAGAATGGCACAAACCGAGCCGCGCATTCTCCACCAAATCTGTTAGGATTTAAGCAGACAGAGACGGATCGTGGTGTGCCAAACTCTGGAAGTTTATTTAAGTTTCTCTCAAGTTCCACTGTTTTACTCTGTTTCTTTCTCTCAGACAGAATAAAGGCAGTACACAGTTTATATAGTCATTGTCACGTCACACATCGAAAGACATACGTGTCACAAAGAGACAGTCACATCATAGTCATAACATGGAGTCCTTGTAGAGTCCTTGTACAGTCCTGCACGTAGGCCATATTGCTATCTAATACTAACATATGTTTGTAAGTAAGTAAGTAAGTAGTAATCTTTATTTATATACCGCCTTTTCACTGCAGATCTGAGTCTCAAAGCGGTTTACAATTGTTAATTTTGGGCATTTGTCTCTCACTCCACACAGAGATGGGAGCGGGGTCGCCAGTACAGGAGGCGCATGCCAGAACTATTGGACATATTTTTAGTGGTAGGGGAAACCGGAGTACCCGGAGGAAACCTACGCAGACACAGGGAGAACATGCAAACTCCACTCAGAAAGGCCCTGGTCCGACCGGGATTCGAACCCAGGACCTTCTTGCTGAGAGGCGAGAGTGCTATCCACTCAGCCACCGTGCCGCCGTTTGTATTTTCCTTCTGTCAATGTTTCTTTTCCTGCCTTAGGACAACGGATGCAATTTAGCTCTCACGCTAACTCTGGTACATTTACATTGATGCTTTTGGCTGACGTGTTGATTAATGTGCACTGTCCTAATTCAAATAAAAAAATAAAAAAACAAAAACAAAATACATACGCGAATATTGTTTATTTTTGTTCAAGTCCAGCAGACCAGTGACATTTTTGCCAATGAGAGCAACACCATATTTAGCCCCAGAGTGCAGCTGCAGCAGCGTGTGTAGCACCAGACACAAACACTTTGCTCAGAGTCAGTGGGAACAGTGTTTCTCTAAGGCCCTGTCCACACAAGTCAAGCTCAGGCCTAAACGCAAAAATACTTTATCAATCCAGTGTATCGTCCATACGAGGCCGGCGTTTTGGGGGGGTGTAAACGAACATTTTTGAAAGTAGGTCCCAGAGTGGAAAGATTTCAAAACTCCGTATATGCCGCTCCGTGGTTACTGCCTCTCCGCAATGTATCTGAGACGTCATCGCCCCGCCTCTTGTTAAAGCACGCATGCGCCGCACTCAGAAAATAATGAAAACAACAATGTAGCTTGTTGGTTTTGTAATCCAGTGTGACCCGAAGCAACAGTTCAACCTCATCGTCCGTCCATACTAATGTAGTACCAGCTCGCCCACTCGCCATGTTGTCTGTTTACACAATTCTGCGCATGCCCAGTTCCCGTCACGGAAGTTTGGGCTTGATCCCGTCATTGCGTCACAGCGCCACCAACAGGTCTGGCATAGTTTCACAGCGTTTTCAGGCGTATTGACTACATTCATATGGACGCACACATTTACTGAGCTAACTCCGTGTTTACAGAAAAAGTTTCTGAAATTATAAGCGTTTTGTCTTCGTGTGGATATAGCCTGAGTCAGTGCGGTCATTCGGAGGTTCAGGTTAGATTTGTGGAGAACAAGCCAAAAGTCGCGCGGTGCTGCAGTACAATCGGTCCGTCTGAAACTCATCCAGTGAGAAACGTTCCGCGGTGCAAAAAGGGAGATGAAAATTAAAATGGTGGGTTCGAGCCCCCCACGAGACCTACGTCACGACTCCCACTGATGACTGCTGTCGTTGTGTCCTTGGGCAAGACACTTAACCCCACTTTGCCTGAAGCCCCCACTGAAAGATCTCAGCTCCTGTGGACTCAGCACCTGCAGGAGGATCAGTGAGGGGCTGGTGCTCTGTGTACTGGGTACGCTGGTGCACACTGGGGTAGTCTTGCACAGTTTTTCCAATGTGGTTTTACTGCAAATGGCAAATAAATGAATCTGATGAATCTGAATCTGAATCTACTGGATGCAGCTCTGACTGCCATCCCCCCGACCCAGAAGTGGATTAAGGGGAAGAAAATGGATGGATGAATGGACGATAAAAATGCGTCAATTTTTGGAATGCGCTAATTATCTTAATTAACGCGTTAAAGTCCCGGCCCTAATGAATACATATATGAATGTATTTTAAAGATGTAGTCAATGTTTAAAATACTGTGGGAAACGTCCCTAAACTCCAAAAATAGTTAAGTTCTCAAATTGGACACGACCAGATGTAGCATAACAAAATAAATCATTAATATGTGTGAGCGGTTGAGTTGTATTTTCTAAAACTCCTACAATGTCTGAACCGAAAACCCTCAAAGTGATAATTCCAGGTTTGCCACTCGCCTGTTGTGGCAAAGAAGAGAACATCAGAGGAAAAGGTGACCGACGGAGACCAGGGAGACGCAAAGACTCCTGTTTATTTACTGAATCCAAGTGATCTCCGTTTGAATAATGTGAGCTATGAGAGAATATATCAGCAACGGTCAATAATTCAATGTTGTTTATTCGACTAAATCAGAAGAATTACTGTAAAATGTCATAAACACGATGCTATGATTGTCCTCTTCTCTGGACATGGATCAAACACACACAGGGAACTTAACACACAACCAGGAAACTTACACACAACCAGGGAACTTAACACACAACCAGGGAACTTACACACAACCAGGGAACACTCGAGACTAAGATAAGTTTTTATTGATCTCTGGAGAAATGTTCAGTTCACATTTGGCACAGACAGAATCAGATCGTCTGAAACTATAGTCTGTGCAGGAGATAATTATGTTCATTAAAAAAGTGCCAATTAAAGAAACAGTGTCATTAGCAGTGCAGGTTTTCAGTCATAGTGCAAGTGACTGAAAGTGACTTATTGTACAGTCTGACAGCAGTGGGGATAAAGACCCTGCTCCTTCTCCACAGAGTCCAGGGGCCTCCTGTCCCTCACCTCCTCCACAGAGTCCAGGGGCCTCCTGTCCCTCACCTCCTCCACTGAGTCCAGGGGCCTCCTGTCCCTCACCTCCTCCACAGAGTCCAGGGGCCTCCTGTCCCTCACCTCCTCCACAGAGTCCAGGGGCCTCCTGTCCCTCACCTCCTCCACAGAGTCCAGGGGCCTCCTGTCCACCTCCTCCACAGAGTCCAAGGGCCTCCTGTCCTTCACCTCCTCCACAGAGTCCAAGGGCCTCCTGTCCTTCACCTCCTCCACAGAGTCCAAGGGCCTCCTGTCCTTCACCTCCTCCACAGAGTCCAGGGGCCTCCTGTCCCTCACCTCCTCCACAGAGTCCAGGGGCCTCTGGCAGATGGAGGATGAGGTACTAATATATTTATTGTATTTGATCAGAAAATGGCAATTCAGGAGGGAATTTAAAAAAGAGATTATCAATTAGCATTATTGGTTGTAATTAGCATTATGGGGCATCCCTACTTGCTTTTTTTTTCTCATTCCAAGCGAGACATTTCTTGTATCTTTTTGCTTTGTCTCATTGGATAATCTTGTTTCACGGCTAAGTCAAAATGTGCTCTGAGTAAAACACGTTTTGTTGTATTTGAGCGATTTTTGACTTGTTTTTCATCCCTGTTTTTTGCAGTGTTTTGAAAATTTGACCTCACATCGACTCTGACAGTTTTCTCGGTCCATGCGAGTGTCCGGGGCGGCTGTCTTTGTGCTGTCACTGAAGCAGGGAGAGGTTTGGTCCAAGCCCGACATCAAACACTTTCACTTTTATCAAACATTCTCTGCTTCTGTGGAATAATGCCTTTAATGAGATTCAAAGGATTACTCTGTCTATGAAGACTTTCAACCCGAGCTCACTTTCAATCTGTGTTCACGGGGCAGCTAGCTTCCTTTTACAGTCGTTCAATATCTGTTTCATTACCGGGGAATGACCAAGCACTTTTTTCTTCCAGCAAAGCAAAATCACCCCAGTCATTTTCAAAAGTCGTCCAACTTTTTGACCTAAATTGTGGTAATAAATCTCCTGGTAATGCCGCCTCAGTCAATATATTCCATCGGCGGAGAGTGATGGAGAGTCCTTTGAAGCAGGGAGGCTTGGGCACGGGCCAGCTGAAATATCCCAGGTCCCCCGAACGCATCACGAGCCATTGACCTGAAATGTGTGGGACATGGTGTGTGACCGAGAACTAATAAGGCAATTTATGACCCAAACTCAAGGGTCACCACTGTGTTTCTGCATCAAAGTGTATTGAAAGTGGGACGACATGCCATTTATCATTGTCAATATTTAGCTGCTGTTTGTTAGCCTGGTCTCACCACACCATGGTACTCATTTCATTTGTACTAAGGTCTGGATTTGCTTCATTGGCTCCGTTAACAGGTGGGAGGGGCTAACTCCTTTTGCAGATTGAAAGCATTGGAACCAGGTATAAAAGTAAGATTTTTTTAGTTATGTGAATTTGCTATGGTTCAAATGATGCAATATCAGTCACGGACACAACCCACTCCCTGTGAGTCGGACAGTCCAGACTTTACCATTTTCATCAGAGGACTCTAGCAGCCAAAATAAAACCTGTCAAAGCCAAAGCCGTCATAGCTTTCGAAACATTTGGTAAAAAAAGAGACATGTCCTGACAAACCAAGATGAGCATTATCAGGCACATGTGACCTACGCAAACTTCCATGGTCTTTATAACCTCCCTCCGAAAAGGTCTACACTGCTGCATTTTTGACGCTTTAACCTGTGCTGCTTCTTCAAATGCATACAGCCGTGTATTCTGCCATGTTGCTGTACTTTCTGAGGTCTAATCCCTAAAATGTCAGGTCTCTTTGTTGCTCGCTAATGAAAGTGCAGCGATGACAACAGCACTAATGACACTGGGAGCCCATCCTCTTCAGAGTTTCCATGGTGAACACTCTGACTCTGGACTTAATCCTGCTTTATGTCTCTTCCCCGGGGACACTTTTCCCGCCTCGCCTCCTCGGAGCGTGGGGGTTGTGTCTAAGCTCTGATTGGCTGAACTGTCGAGAGCATTAGGTTCAGTAACAGCCCTGATCCTGTGGGACCTGATCGACCGGGCAACGTCTGCGTTCGAGAAACTGTCGTACCATGTGTAAACTCTGGTCCATGGTCATTTCCTACATGTACGTCTGGTCTTACCATGTGTAAACTCTGGTCCATGATCATTTCCTACATGTACGTCTGGTCTTACCATGTGTAAACTCTGGTCCATGGTCATTTCCTACATGTACGTCTGGTCTTACCATGTGTAAACTCTGGTCCATGATCATTTCCTACATGTACGTCTGGTCTTACCATGTGTAAACTCTGGTCCATGGTCATTTCCTACATGTACGTCTGGTCTTACCATGTGTAAACTCTGGTCCATGATCATTTCCTACATGTACGTCTGGTCTTACCATGTGTAAACTCTGGTCCATGATCATTTCCTACATGTACGTCTGGGTCTGATCCTAGTGGCTGCAGTTTCCTCGGTTGAATCTCCTCCGACCAATCAGAGAGCGGGGGAGGCGGGTGTTGTAGGTCGGTGTCGGTGACGTCCAGAGTTTGTGCTGAATTTGCTGGTTGTAGTTTGTCGGAGAATGCGATAGTAAAATAATCTGTTCTGGTTCAATCCAAATATCAAGAAACTGAAGCCGGAGCAAGAGGAATGTTTAGTAAATGTCATTGAGGCAAAGATGTTGAGGCTCTACTCCCCACGGGCTCCGTTAGTGGCAAAGGAGATGGCTAAAGCTAGGCTACATGCTTAAGCTAGGCTACATGCTAAAGCTAGGCTACATGCTAAAGCTAGGCTACATGCTAAAGACAGGGTACATGCTAAAGACTCACTCGGGCTCATTACATACGTCACAGTAAACTCAGATCCAATGGTTTCAATCTGCAAGTTAGCTCTTGTTATAAGAGTTAGCCCCTCCCACCTGTTAACGGAGTCAATGGAGACAATCCAGACCTTAGTATGAAATGAAATGAGTACAGTGGTGTGGTACGACCAGGCTAACTCTGGGGTCGTCTTGCAAAGTTTTTCTAATGTGGTTGTACTGAATAAATGGAAAATAACCTGAATTTGAGCAGAAAAAACTTGTTTATTTTTGTTGTTTTTTTGCCGCTCCTTAGATTCACTCCGACTCTATGATATTTGAGACTTTTCTCTGAAAAGCTTGATTTAATTAAATACATTCATTTTTCCAGTATATTGTATTTTTGTTCTGAACCAGAGTTTGTTATAAAAAAACTTTCCATTCCTCACATTTGGTCCAGAGAAGGTCGTCCGGTTCATTTTCCACTCAAGAATAAAATGTTTACTGTGTGGTTTTCACTTCACTGTTTCCATTTCACATTCTCTACTTCTTTATGATTTATATTATTTTAAATTGTGTTAGTTTGAAACATTTCTGGACACAATCTTCTGCAAACTCTGCAGGATCCTGAGTCTGGATCTAACACGAACGAATCCTGAGTCTGGATCCAACACGAACGGATCCTGAGTCTGGATCTAACACGAACGAATCCTGAGTCTGGATCCAACACGAGCAAATCCTGAGTCTGGATCCAACACGAGCGGATCCTGAGTCTGGATCTAACACGAGCAAATCCTGAGTCTGGATCCAACACGAGCGGATCCTGAGTCTGGATCCAACACGAACGAATCCTGAGTCTGGATCCAACACGAACGGATCCTGAGTCTGGATCCAACACGAGCAAATCCTGAGTCTGGATCCAACACAAGCAAATCCTGAGTCTGGATCCAACACAAGCAAATCCTGAGTCTGGATCCAACACGAACAAATCCTGAGTCTGGATCCAACACGAGCGGATCCTGAGTCTGGATCGAACACGAGCGGATCCTGAGTCTGGATCCAACACGAGCAAATCCTGAGTCTGGATCCAACACGAGCGGATCCTGAGTCTGGATCCAACACGAGCGGATCCTGAGTCTGGATCCAACACGAGCAGATCCTGAGTCTGGATCCAACACGAGCAGATCCTGAGTCTGGATCCAACACGAGCAGATCCTGAGTCTGGATCCAACACGAGCGGATCCTGAGTCTGGATCCAACACGAGCGAATCCTGAGTCTGGATCCAACACGAGCGGATCCTGAGTCTGGATCCAACACGAGCAGATCCTGAGTCTGGATCCAACACGAGCAGATCCTGAGTCTGGATCCAACACGAGCAAATCCTGAGTCTGGATCCAACACGAGCGGATCCTGAGTCTGGATCCAACACAAGCGAATCCTGAGTCTGGATCCAACATGAGCGGATCCTGAGTCTGGATCCAACACGAGCAGATCCTGAGTCTGGATCCAACACGAGCGAATCCTGAGTCTGGATCCAACACAAGCGAATCCTGAGTCTGGATCCAACATGAGCGGATCCTGAGTCTGGATCCAACACGAGCAGATCCTGAGTCTGGATCCAACACGAGCGAAGCAGCTTTGGCAAAACTATGGCAGAGTTTGCAACACAATGATTTTCAATGATAATGATTTTCAAGCTGAAGTTGTGTCCTTGGGCAAGACACTAATGAAGTATGAATACATGTTGTGTGAGTAATTGGATGTAGTCCAAGGAAACACTGCTTCTCTTCTGTCAGCTGTGGATAAAAATGTATTTATTAAAGAAGAGTTTATATTTCCCAGACGTTCAGATCAGAAGCTTCTTCACAACAAGGTTTTAATGTGTTGATATTGTGTATTTTATGTTACATCAATGAGTGACACCTGTTGCCCGGCGGTACTGTATTGTACTGTACTGTACTGTATATATAAATTATATATATATGGCCTGAGTGTCAAAGTGAGACAGTAGAAGTCATATTAAAAAAGGTACCAAAAGTGATTTATTTTGCAAAACTAACAATCCTGTCCCTTGGGTGTGACCCCCTGATGAGGTTCACCTGTGAGCTTTTAACAACGGGAGGCTCCGCCCACATGGGTTATCTTCAACAACAGGTACAAAATACATTGATTAAAGGAACAAATTTATTATATATATATATATATATATATATATATATATATATATATATATATATATATATATATATATTATATATACATACATACATATATACATACAGTATATATATGTCTGTGGACAGAAGCATCTGTGTCCTCCACAGATCAAAACTACATGAGGGAAAAACACATTTGTGTTTGGTTCAAAAGTATAACCTTTACACCTTTTACCGTTAGAAGCTTTCTGGAGTTTATTCTGCAGGAGGGTTTTTTACTCTGCACTGTTCTCTACAGTATTTTCTCCATATATTGCCACAAGAAGCCCAAGGGCCAGAACTGAGAGCTGCAGTTTGGCCCCAGGCCATAGTTTGTACTGTATTGGTTAAAATATTTATTAGTAAAATAAATGTATTATAGGTTCACACAATGGTGTAGGTTTGGTTCCAATCTTGGTGGGGACATTCACTACGACCTGAGTCTACACCCATTGACACGGGGTCCAGAGTTTCTCCCCCAGAATTTGTTGTGTAATCACACACTATATTTGCAATAGTGTGTTGCCTTCTATACTAAACTCAGCTGTAGACTGAATGAGAAGCAGTTATGTATGTTAACAGAAGATTAATCATCACAATTCATAATTTGCTATTACTTGTGCTTTCTCTTACTTACTTTCCAACTGTTAAAAAAGCTCCTGATATCTTTTATCATCTTATTTGTGGAGGTGGCATTTTTTCTAAATTATATAAGAAGGTATAGACAATCAAAAACAGACATTCATATACATGAACTGCAGAATCATTTATATAACTTGGCCAATGTCAAAAGTTACATAGTATTTCTCAATACAATGAGTTAACAAGAGTTTGGCAATAAGTAACAGTGTGGATTTTTCTATATTTTCTTTTTTTTATTCCACTCTCAACCCAAAAAGGCAAGTAATGACTCACAGGGCTCTCAAGTATGCAAAATAAAAACTTAAATGACCTGTTGTGGTGTGTTTTGCGCACAACCAGCATGCATCGTTAACGCAATGGAAAATTTACGTATCCGAGCTTTAATTTCGGGAGCGCTGGTTGCGCTTTGGGAAGAGTCAGGGGAGAGACATGTCAGAGACACAGGGGAGAAACGGGGGAGATACGAGGGAGACCCGCACTTGCAACATGGTTCTGTCTGCATATGGTCCGAGCTCGGTACCATGTTAGAGCTGTGCTTTCACTGAGCGCCGCGGCTGTCATTACAAAGCGGCAGCAGCTGCACCAGGACGTGCACATTCGAGTGCATCTCTTGAATGTGCTTAGAGCAAATAACAGCAAGTGCCCGCTGTCACACATTTCACAGAAATTACATTATCAGCAGATAAAGGTTGTAAATCGTGGATCCGTGGAATATTTTCATCCCTAGTTTATCCTGATTCACACAACACACCCACTTATACATTTTGGATAGTAAGAGCACAATAAGTATTTTTTCAGCCTTTCAACCAACCTGTTTCTTTATTGGAGCCAGTTCTGTTCTGTCTCTGTGCCGTGTGAGCTCCTCGGAACATTAAACAGTGCGCTGACAGATTAGAAATAACGTAAGTACTTTGAATGGTAATAGATCTACAGTACTATCCTCTGATTACTCACGTGCTACAACGCTCAGGGAACGAAAAAAACACTTGCTTCACGCTGGCTAACTTTTAAAAATTAAACAGTTGCTCAGTGCTTCAGTTTGGCGCTGAAGAAGACAGCCAATCACTGCAGAGAACGGAACGGGTCACGTGCTGCTGCTGCTGTTGCTCTGGAGGCGAGGAGGAGGCGCGACGTATGCACAAACAGAAGACATGTGTCCCGGACCGTCCGGGTCCCGGGACATCATGTCATTTTGGTGGGGACTTTTTAGTCCTCACCAAATATTGGTGGGGACATGTCCCCATGGTCCCCACGCAAACCTACGCCCTTGGGTTCACAGCAAATATATTTTCACCTAAACAGAAGCAGAATCCTGAGACCTCCGAGCTGAGGACCTGAAAGGGCAGAGTGACAGTGGATGGACAGCTCTGTGACATCAGCCGTCAGTCCTCACTCACTGTCAAACACACGGATCTTCTCCCAGAATGCCCTGACCATTAGAGTGAATTATTCTGTTGCTCATGGATCCAATTTATTCACATTTGGGCAGGAAGAAGACTGTCCACAGATTGTGTTTAGAAGGGAAAGTCCAACAGGAAATCAGCACTTTTTGGAACTAAACAGTTCAGATCGTCTCTAACAATGTGACGTTTGGCACAAGAGAAAAACCAAAAAAAAAAGTGCAGGGAGAGCGGTGTCACTGAAGGAACACACCTCACAAAGTGCCAATCTCAGTGGGAGCCAAGGATGAAGCTTTAATGAGTGAGAGGAGAAGCCAGAGTGTTGCAGCCCTTAGCCCACATCAGTATTCCGGACATGTGTCTTTATGAATGTGTTGTTATGTCATGTCTGCAGCTCCAGGGACAGAGACCCCATGATGTGCTGTGGTGGACGGGCTGATCCCAGGACAGTCTGTGTTATCTCTGAGCAGATAACAACCCACTGCTGCCACGCCCCGAAGAGAAAGGAGAGCTCCACACGCCTCATTTATCACTGCAGATATTTCCTTTGAAGTTACTGCTTTTTACTTTTGAAGAGTTTCAGAGTCCAAAGTGTCTCTGAAGCAGTTGTTATTTTGTGTTTTACAACTGTTGTTCTTGCTTTTTTCTGCCTGAGATGTTGCTGCAGTTCAGTGTTCATGGTTTTACACTGGTCCAGACCAGAGCAGAGAGGATTCATGGTTTTACACTGGTCCAGACCAGAGCAGAGAGGATTCATGGTTTTACACTGGTCCAGACCAGAGCAGAGAGGATTCATGGTTTTACACTAGTCCAGACCAGAGCAGAGAGGATTCATGGTTTTACACTGGTCCAGACCAGACCAGAGAGGATTCATGGTTTTACACTGGTGCAGACCAGACCAGAGAGGATTCATGGTCCAAACCAAGTGGATCGGGAGAAAATCCACTGGAGGAATGCTAACTTTTTGAGAAATGCTCATGAAGCATTTAAGTAGTAATAGTAGTAAGTACTCTTTAATAATATACAGTCCTTCACAGACCAGAGTCAAATTGTGGCAATTGTGGGCTTCTTATGCAGCTGGAGATGAGTGGCAAGTGGAGCCAGGTGTGTAGCCACGCCCACGAAGGTGGACACAAGACAAACACAGAAGGGGAGGGAGAGACACAGCAGGGAGCAGATCCTGACAATTGTGCATGTTTTTAGTGGTAGGGGAAACCGCAGCACCCGGAGGAAACCTACGCAGACACGGGGAGAACATGCAAACTCCACTCAGAAAGGCCCTGTTCCAACCAGGATTCGAACCCAGGTAGCACTCTCGCATCCTGGGTGCTATCCCTCACACACCGTGCCGTCCATTTATCATTTTACTTTGGACCAGAGCAGAGAAAATGGTTTGAACCACCTCTGCTGCTGTGACCTGAAGGACTGTTTCTGATTATTACTATTATTAGCTTTTAGAATGATCAATTTTTTGCACCTGAATTTCTCGTACGGGATCAATAAAGTAGCTATCTTTTCATTTACTCCTGATCGTGGTACATTAACGTTGATGTGGCCATGTTATGCCACAAAGCGCTTTTCGAATGTTGTGGGCATTTGTCTCTGACTCCACACAGAGACAGGAGCGTGATCGTCAACCAGGAAGAGCATGCCAACCGTAGCACCTGGAGGGAACCTATGCAGACACGGGGAGAACATGCAAACTCCACTCAGAAAAACCCTGTAATATTTTATCTTTTGGAAACTTGACTCTTTAAAATGTAAAAGAATAATATCTCGCTCTGACATGGATGTGACTTGTCTCCACTGTAGCAGCACTCTGTCGTTCACCAGAGGTTTGGAGGTAAAAAAAGGGTAAAACTTGCAAAAAGAACCTTTTAGAAACAGTAGACACAGTGTTCTTTTAGTGGTGTTTTCTGTAAGTTTTGTCAAGGTTAAAAAAGTTTGAATAAAATGTCTGTGTGTTATTTCTCAGCTGGAATATAGAGCTGTGTCGCACCCAAACTCATTATTTCAGTCACACACCAGCGTTTTCCAGGCTCCAAAACCAAAATCCTTTTCCAGAGCAGTGTGTTGTACCTCCAGGAGATCTGCGGCGCTGAATACTAATTCCCTCTATCAACAACACCATCATCGATTGGGCTGAAACACACATCTGTAGTACCACACATGGAGAATTTAGAAATAGCCATATAGCCTCGTTTTGCTCGATTTCATTTGATTTAGAACAAAAATGACACCAATTACATGTGGTTTGAGCAGATTCCAGCCACGGGAAACTGTAATCAGCTGGTGGTCATTTGCCATTGTTCCCGTGTAGACGTTAATGGGCGAGGGAGATAGAAAAGAACAAGGTTTTAAGCTGGGGCGACGGGGATGTGTTCTACTCCACATGGGTCTATCCAGTTTTGAAACGCTCCAATCCCACGGTCTATTGAGGTGCTTCAAAACTCCTCTGGTCTCTCAGTATGAGCGAAAAATAACAAGCTTCATCCGTGCATTGGCCTTTTTCTGCAAGATCTGGTTCTGTTTGTCTTCAGAGGCCTAATCACAGACCTGAGAACAAGGTGAAATCAGGGGCAGGTCCAGGAGGGGCTGAGTCTCAGGAGGAGGTGGGCAGACGGGAGCTTTTGACCATATATTATCTTGTTAACGCATTGATTGCCAGCCGTTTTTGACGATTTCACTGATTCTCAAGACCCACAGAATATTATGGGCTATGACTTTGTGAAGCAGATTCTGAAACGCTGGATTTTCTCCTTTCATCAGCAAAAATACGTTTGGTTTTAGCTATTTTTGTCACTTTGGAAAGTTACAGAAATCACCGGTCTCAGACAAATGGCGTCAATGAGTAAAAATGGACTTTAGTTTTATCCCGGGAATTACTTATCACTGTACAGCAATCAATGAATCAATACATATTTTTTTCTCAACCATTTGCTAGATCACAGTTTGAGTCATTTAATCTACTTGAAGCTTGGAGTTGAAATTTACCTCCATCACTTAGTTTTTGGTAAAGGTCTAGACTAAGAAAAAACCATGGGTAAAAAAAACAAACATATGAATTGGATTTTAGTGACAATAAACAAACAAATGTGTGTTATTAGTTCTACTAATAAAAAAAAAGAGATGACAAGGCTTTCTTCAAGGAGTGAACATTAAAGGGAAAGAGTGGTTTTCTTTCCAATATGTCTCACAAAGTCCATCCATCCATCTTCTTCCCCTTAATCCATTTCTGGGTCGGGGGTGGCAGTCATAGCTGCACTCAGTCCACAGAGCACCAGCCCCTTTCTGATCCTCCTGCAGGTGCTGAGTCCACAGGAGCTGAGATCTTTCAGAAAAGCCGTGTTCCGACTGGGATTCAAAGCCAGGTCCTTGTTGCTGAGAAGCGAGAGAGCAAACCACTCAGCCACCGCGTCGCCGTCCACGCACACATCTCTCTCACATACTAACACAACGAACATCGCGAGTGTAGATAAAACGAGCCAAGGAAGCGCCATCTGAGGAGCCGTCTGAACCTGGAGCACAGCGCCATCTGCAGCCACAGTCACAACGCAGGGAAGACCAAGGAGGTGGTGGTGGATTTCCGCAGACGTGACTCTAACGCCCCAACCTCAGTGAACATCCAGGGAAGGGACATTGAGACAGTGGACAAATTCAAATGTAGTACCACTGAAAATGTATAGAGGGAGCCACACAGACGGTTTTAGGCTAACAAGTGAGTAAATGACATAAAAATGACCAGGACATGAGCACTATAAGAGACATAATTATGCACTTTATGAGTTCAAAGAAGATGATTTGGTGCTTAGTTGTCATTTAATGCCTAGCGTACATCGGACTGGCAGCTGATTATATCCGTGGCCTATGAGTTCCTGCCCCGCACACATCAACAATCTAGCGAAAACAGGCAACTCCTGTATCAGGTCAGTCTGGGGAATAACAGCGCGTTCATCGACAGCAACTGGCCTCAACTACAGTGTGTTTTCTGACATAAACTGTAGAGGGCGCAATACACACATGTTGTTGGAGCACATCGGGTGATATCTCCGGATCTGACAGAGTAACTGGAGACAATAGTTTCAAGGCGGCTTTTGGCGACTGAGAGTAGATGATGGAGATGATCAGTTGAAATCGGTCGATGTGAGCGCTCTTACAACTGGAGATAAACAGTCGATCTCCGGATTCAGTCAGTTGCCCGTGTTCAACTGTTCGGCAACTAGTCGTCCTCAGATCCGGAGATATCACCCGATGTGCTCCAACAACATGTGTGTATTGCGCCCTCTACAGTTTATGTCAGAAAACACACTGTAGTTGAGGCCAGTTGCTGTTATTCATAGGCCACGGATATAATCAGTTGCCAGTCCGATGTACGCTAGGCACAAGAGCGCTCACATCGACCAATTTGTGAGCGCATCATCTCCATCATCTCCTCTCAGTCGCCAAAAGCCGCCTTCAACTAGTTGTCTCCAGTTACTCTGTTGATGTACGCTCGGCTTAACCGTCTCCAAACTGCTGTGTAGGGAGCAAACATGGAGGATTTCTCAGAGAGGGTTCTGTGAGGAGCCAGGAGTTTGCACTTTCGCCATCTGCTCGTCAAAAGGCACATGCCCACGTTTAATTATTATACTGCAAGCAATTAAGCCCCTGAATGAACGAATGAATGTCATCTGTAACAGTGTTTTTGTATTTAACGACGTGTAAGTGTGAAAATGAAACCGCTGCAAATGTTTTTCCCAAGGACACAAATAAACTTTCATTCTATGTGCCAGTTAAATTACAGCCGTAAATGAGGAAATATAAGCTTCTCGGCATCAAAGCGTGCGATCCCACCGTGAACGTAGCACGGCCAAATAGATCACTCTGTATACGTCATTCATCTGTGACTCTATGAGGATATTAATGCGATTTTAGCGGCAATAAATCAGCAGCGATCTAAGCACAGATGTAAAGAGTCTCTCCGTAAATGTACCGTGTTTCTGATGAAAAATGTGTTGCTGGGACTGCCTATTTATTATGTGCGACGTGAGATAAACAGGGTTTGTGGCGGTAATGGGAGAGAAGGTGTGGGTTTGTCAGGCAGGATTTCAAAGGCTGCATTCATGGGAAATATATTTTTACGCAAGACAAGAAATTAGAGCGATATACAATCAGATAATGGGATATGTGTAACTTCAGAATCATTTTAACTAAAGAAGCCCAGACGGAGCAGCGCCTCTGGACGGTTTATGATGTACAAGTTTGTGTGTCGCCTGAGCTAGGAGAAAGAAAATCTACTGCAGTCACATAATAATAACATGTTTTTTTGTTTGAACCCCAAAACGTTGTATATTAACGGGTTATTTAACGAGTGCGAGGTCTGTGCAGAGACATATCAGAGCGCGGCCTTTTTGCGCAGACCGAGCCGTGGTGAGGTCTGCGCAAAAAGACCAAGGTACAGACCGAGCAAGCGAGGTTGTGACATGAAGAACTGATCAGAAGATTTAGGCGCTGTAAGTTCTCAGTCTGTGTCTTTACCAAAGCTTTTTACATATTTGTGATGGTCATGTCCCACTTGGTTTTCCTGGTCCTGTTTTTACCTTTCTGGTCCAACACGTCCGGATAATAGAATTCGAAAGATATCAAATCTGATACGGGCTTTGGACCGATTGTCATGGTAACGGTCCAAGATGGGAAAATATCAGGCCGCAAATCAGCCAATCAGAGCGCGCGACCGATCCAAGTCATATAATAAAGTGATATCTTGTTATTAAATCTAGTAATTACAAAAGTTTTTGGCAGATTGTGACATGTATGTATTCATTCATTATATTGACGGTTTTGGTCGTCCCTAAACGTGGAACAAAATATAAAAAAATATAACTTGTCATTTCTATGTAGATGAGATGATAAATTAAAAGTTAAAATTATGAAGAATGATCTTTTCAGTTGTTAGAGCAGATTGTTGACATATTGGTGTAAATTATTTTAAATACATTGGCCGTATTTGAACCTCACATTGACTCTTTTGTCAAAATATTACACCTTTTGAACTTTTACTTCAGAAATTGTCTTTTTCTTCTTGTTATTGCGACATTCCTTCCATGTTCTGGACGAGAGAAACCGTTTTCCTTCATGCTCCGAACACTACGGCCCTTTGACTCAGACTTTGACTTTCCTGCTCCAGCTCGTGGTGATCAGGACGAGACCGAACCCCCGAGGACAGGGCCTTCTCTGTGTCACACTCAAACTGCTCCCTCTGTCTGTTTTAAAGAAGCAATATGTAAGATATTCAAGTCAATTCATCATTAAAGGGCCCTAATCTGTCATCATTAAAGGGCCCTAATCTGTCATCATTAAAGGGCCCTAATCTGCCATCATTAAAGGACCCTAATCTCTCATCATTAAAGGGGCCTAATCTGCCATCATTAAAGGGCCCTAATCTCTCATCATTAAAGAGCCCTATTCTGTCATCATTAAAGAGCCCTAATCCGTCATCATTAAAGGGCCCTAATCTGTCATCATTAAAGGGCCCTAATCTGTCATCATTAAAGGGCCCTAATCTGTCATCATTAAAGGGCCCTAATCTGTCATCATTAAAGGGCCCTAATATGTTATCATTAAAGGGCCCTAATCTGTAATCATTAAAGGGCCCTAATCTGTAGGGCTGGGAACTTTGGTCGTTTAGTCGACTAATTGGTCGATGCCGTCGAGGTCGACCAAGATTTTCATTGGTCGACTAGACTTTACTATGCAGGGGCTTTCAATTTCAGCATTAAAAGTTAATTAATTGCAAAACAGTAAAATTACAATGAGTGACATTTGTGCGATTTTAATATCGTAGCCTACTTATTTAGTAAGTAAGTAAGTAGACAGACTTTTCTTCCTATTTAAGTTTCGCTGCTGTCAATTAAGTGTATTACGCAACACCGCATGTGCTCAGTACACGTGCTTGGCAGACAGCACGGCACCGCAGCATCAACCTGAATCTCATCCGCATCAGTAGGCTATTGGCGCAAGTTATTTTGTTTAAAAATGTCTAGAAAGTCCAAGTCTTTCGTTTGGCAACATTATGTTAAAACAGACGACAAAACTGTCGAATGTAATTTATGTAAGCAAAAGTTCACTTACCACAGCTCGACGACAAACATGGCCTACCATTTGAAACAGGTACAGTATGCTAGATTTATTAAAGCTTGTTAAAGGCATCTGTGGACACTTGTGTTTAATGTGAATTATGTAAACTTTATAGGCACATCCCCAAGTCATACAACCACAAGATGCTGCAACAGGCACGCAAACTAAGCTCGACATGGCCTATCCTCTGTCTGCAAAGAAGAAAGGCGAAATAACCAAATCCATTGTAAATTTCATTGCCAAAGATATGAGGCCATTGAATATCGTGGAAGGAGATGGCTTTAGAGAAATGATTAAAACACTGGAGCCAAGGTTCACAATCCCAGCGAGGAAGACATTGAAGGGCGAAATAACCGTGCGTTTTGAGGAAGTAAAAGAGAAAATCCATCAGTCTTTGCAACGTGCCCGAGCAGTTAGTTTTACTACAGATTTGTGGTCATCTCTGCGGATGGAAGCATACATAACAGTGACCGCTCATTACATAAATGCAGATTGGAAGATGCAAAGTATTGTGCTTGAAACAAGGCAAATGGAAGAGGCGCATACGGGGGCGAATATCGCGGCACGACTGACTGAAGTTGCAGACGCGTTTCGCATCCCTGAAGAAATGCGAGTTTCAGTTGTCACTGATAATGCTGCAAATATGGTCCTGTCTGTGAATTATTTAAAGCAATCGGGTCAGTGGCCTGAAGTGCAGCTGGTTCGGTGCGCAGGGCACACATTGCAACTATGCGTAAACAGCGCACTAAAGCAAGACCCCGTGTCTCGCATGGTGGGTGCTGCACGTCGCCTTGTTGGACATTTTAAAAAGGGGAGCAAAGCAAAAACGGGGCTAAAAGAAAAACAGGAGCAGCAAAGAGTCCCTCAGCATGAATTAATACAGGACGTGGCCACTCGGTGGAACTCCACCTGTTACATGCTGGAGCGACTCATTGAGCAGCGCTGGCCAATTACTGCAGTTTTATCAGACCCAAACTTCACAAAGCGGGCAGACAGCAGCACATTGGATTTGACCACAGAGCAGTGGAATATGGCACAAGACGTTACGGCTGTTCTTAAGCCATTCATAACGCTGACAGAGCTGCTGTCACACGAGAACAACGCATCGCTATCAGCAACGATTCCTATGCTTGTTAATCTGAAAAAATGCCACCTCGTCGTCTCACAAGGCGACAGTCCCACAAAACGTAAAATGAAGCTTAAACTTGTGGAGGACATAGACAGCAGATGGAAGCTATATGAACGACTGGTTATGACAAGCAGCGTTTATATTACAGCTGCTGTACTCGACCCCCGTTTTAAACTGCTCCCATTTCTCGAAGATGAGAAGCGCGATGAAGCTTATGTCACTGTTTCAGACCTGGCTGACAGGATGAGCGCGAGGGAACACGCGCACTGTGCAGGTGAGCCACAAGAGATCGACGGTGATGATGCGCCCGTGTCCAAAAGACAGAGAACAGACAAAGAGAAGAACACTGCGATGTTACTGTGTGGACAAGTTCCAGAAGATGATGATCCTGCTGTACAAAGAGGATCCAGTTCCGACGAAATGAAGGATTACCTTCAAGACCGAAGCAAATGTGACTCTACAGGGCCACTGGTGTGGTGGAAAGAAAACCAGGACAGATACCCCATGCTCGCTCTGGCTGCGAAGCGACTCCTCTGCATACCTGCCACCTCCACGCCCGCGGAACGCATATTTTCCAAAGCGGGATTTATTGTAAATAAAACCAGGAGCTGTCTGCTTCCCAACAATGTGGATATGTTACTTTTCCTTGCCCACAACTCGTCAAAGGTGGATTAAACCCCTAGCGGTGTACGTACACTTTTGGTTACAATTATTAGGTTAATAATTCTGTTGTTTGATTTCATTCAAATCGGAGGTAGGTGAGATGTAATATCTTTATTCAGGCTTTTTTTTGTTTTAGAACTTAATGGCAAAAAAAAATCAACGTTTATTAAAAGAGTCAAATATAGGCCTCGTTTAAGGCCGTATATGGAGCGACGGCAGGCCCGCGCACTCAGTTGTTTTGAAAGAAAGTTGATTATTTATAGCTATAATCCAAATTTAATTTAAATACGTATTTTTCTTTTTTATAGAAGTTATTGAAATATTGCTGTTAATTTCTATACTTTACACGTACTTCACACAAGTCATTGTGTGTGTGTTTTTATTGTATACCTGTAAATGTTTGGATCTTTGCTCGTTAATAAATGCTAAAAATGTTTAAAAAAAATAAACAGTCTTTTGTAATTTTATAATTGAAATATTTTATTTTCTCTTCTTTTTTTTTTTTCTTTTTTTTTTGGTCGACTAATCGCTACATGTGCTATAGTCTTGGTCGACCAAGCATTTCCTTGGTTGATTACAGCCCTACTAATCTGTCATCATTAAAGGGCCCTAATCTGTCATCATTAAAGGGCCCTAATCTGTCATCATTAAAGGGCCCTAATCTGTCATCATGAAAGGGCCCTAATCTGTCATCATTAAAGGGCCCTAATCTGCCATCATTAAAGGACCCTAATCTCTCATCATTAAAGGGGCCTAATCTGTCATCATTAAAGGGCCCTAATCTGTCATCATGAAAGGGCCCTAATCTGTCATCATTAAAGGGCCCTAATCTGCCATCATTAAAGGACCCTAATCTCTCATCATTAAAGGGGCCTAATCTGCCATCATTAAAGGGCCCTAATCTCTCATCATTAAAGAGCCCTATTCTGTCATCATTAACTCACTGACTGCCAGGCATTTTCAGATTTGAGAAGTGCATTCTGCCAGCAATTTCAGGTGATTTGACCCAACTTTGAAGTGCCACAGAATATTCATTTTTTAGACGATGTAAACACCAAGGGCACCAAATTAAAGATTAACTCTGCTTTACTCTGAAAAAAACAGTTTGTTTCTACCTCTTACCGTTCTTGAGCTATTCGCCATAGAACAAAGCATACTTTCACCCATAACACCTGGTCTGAGCAAGAAAACAGAGAAAAGGAGCTGTATGTAAACAGGAACATATCAAGCAGAAAAGAGACTTTTAGATGCATTTTTGCTGCTTTAGTGACAACTCAAAACATCTTCACACTTGTTCCATTACAAAAATTATAAAAACATGACTCTGAAATAATACTTTTGATGGCAAATTGTTGGCAATTTATTCACAGATAGAAAATGTAACTTTCTTCTATACCATCAACCAAAACGTCAAACAACAACAACACAAAGATCAATAAAACTATAGATGTATAAAATAGAATGAAGCATGTGAATTTGAGTGTGTGTGTGTGAATGTCAGTGTGCGAGTGAGTGTCTGTGTGCGTGAGTGTCTGTGTGTGTGAATGTCAGTGTGTGTGAATGTCAGTGTGTGTGAATGTCAGTGTGCGAGTGAGTGTCTGTGTGCGTGAGTGAGTGAGTGAGTGCGTGTGAGTGTTTGTGAGTGTGTCCGATAAATCATGATCAGGTTTGCTGAACGAATCCGAGGCATCAGTAACAACAGCAGCTGATACGCTGAGAGAGGCGGAAGGTGTGTCTCTGCTCTTGCTCCGCGCAAATGTAGCTGCAGAGACGGACCTCCACCGGGGTCTCCACTCTCTCCCCTCTCGACCTCACTCACTGATCCGCGAGTCAATCTCTGAAGCAGTGTCAGCTGCTTATAACTATTCTTTTTTGCCATCACTCTTGCTATACTATCGCTAAACTAGATCGCTGATCCGTCTCAATGCTACGCTATCATCGCACGCTCTGCTACAGCAGCACGCTCTCCAAACACTCCCACACTCCTCCTCCTTCTCTCCACTGACTTATGACCTCTCCTGTGGTGCAATACTGCATCCTACTGGTGGTGATTTATCATTACAGGTACATTTGCACTATATATCAGTATTGTGGGTCATTCACAAGGTGCGCCAGACATTACTGTAGCCTCCCGTGTAATAACACGAAAAACTCGTCAAACTCGTCATGGGCAGTGAGCGTTACTATTCAACATGACGAGTTTTGTCGTCATGGGCAGTGAATGAGTTAAAGAGCCCTAATCCGTCATCATTAAAGGGCCCTAATCTGTCATCATTAAAGGGCCCTAATCTGCCATCATTAAAGGGCCCTGATCTGTCATCATTAAAGGGCCGTAATCTGCCATCATTAAAGGGCCCTAATCTCTCATCATTAAAGAGCCCTATTCTGTCATCATTAAAGAGCCCTTATCTGTCATCATTAAAGGGCCCTAATCTGTCATCATTAAAGGGCCCTAATCTGTCATCATTAAAGGGCCCTAATCTGTCATCATTAAAGGGCCCTAATCTGTCATCATTAGGGCCCTAATCTGTCATCATTAAAGGGCCCTAATCTGCCATCATTAAAGGGCCCTAATCTGTCATCATTAAAGGGCCCTAATCTGCCATCATTAAAGGGCCCTGATCTGTCATCATTAAAGGGCCCTAATCTGCCATCATTAAAGGGCCCTGATCTGTCATAATTAAAGGGCCCTAATCTGCCATCATTAAAGGGCCCTGATCTGTCATCATTAAAGGGCCGTAATCTGCCATCATTAAAGGGCCCTAATCTCTCATCATTAAAGAGCCCTATTCTGTCATCATTAAAGAGCCCTAATCTGTCATAATTAAAGGGCCCTAATCTGTCATCATTAAAGGGCCCTGATCTGTCATCATTAAAGGGCCGTAATCTGCCATCATTAAAGGGCCCTAATCTCTCATCATTAAAGAGCCCTATTCTGTCATCATTAAAGAGCCCTAATCTGTCATCATTAAAGGGCCCTAATCTGTCATCATTAAAGGGCCCTAATCTGCCATCATTAAAGGACCCTAATCTCTCATCATTAAAGGGGCCTTATCTGCCATCATTAAAGGGCCCTAATCTCTCATAATTAAAGAGCCCTATTCTGTCATCATTAAAGAGCCCTAATCCGTCATCATTAAAGGGCCCTAATCTGTCATCATTAAAGGGCCCTAATCTGTCATCATTAAAGAGCCCTAATCTGCCATCATTAAAGGGCCCTGATCTGTCATCATTAAAGGGCCGTAATCTGCCATCATTAAAGGGCCCTAATCTCTCATCATTAAAGAGCCCTATTCTGTCATCATTAAAGAGCCCTAATCTGTGATCATTAAAGGGCCCTAATCTGTCATCATTAAAGGGCCCTAATCTGTCATCATTAAAGGGCCCTAATCTGTCATCATTAGGGCCCTAATCTGTCATCATTAAAGGGCCCTAATCTGTCATCACTAAAGGGCCCTAATCTGTCATCATTAAAGGGCCGTAATCTGCCATCATTAAAGGGCCCTAATCTCTCATCATTAAAGAGCCCTATTCTGTCATCATTAAAGAGCCCTAATCTGTCATCATTAAAGGGCCCTAATCTGTCATCATTAAAGGGCCCTAATCTGTCATCATTAAAGGGCCCTAATCTGTCATCATTAGGGCCCTAATCTGTCATCATTAAAGGGCCCTAATCTGTCATCACTAAAGGGCCCTAATCTGTCATCATTAAAGGAGCAATATGTAATATTTGCATGTCAAGTCATCATTAAATGACCCGAATATTTCAAAAGGCGTTATTAAATCATACTCTTTTCGAATTCATCTTTAACTGATAACAGTAGTTCAGCCGAGATATTTCATTATCAAAATTAGTTTTACGACCCGTAAAAGTTGTTATTGTTTTGATTTTGATGTCCTACCCTCCGCCGTTTCGCCAATCAGGAAGTGTCATGTAAATCCGTGATCGGGTTGCCAGAACTCCGCGCGGCTCATTAATCTCAGTGGTAAAATAACATGTGGCGCAGAACTAAAAAAGGTCTTGTTATGACTCTCAAATCATTAATGACAAAACAAAGACTAAAACGAGGATTTATATCGGGATGCCTTTGAACAATTGAGACAGCTAATAAAAGTTCACGTGTGATGCAGAATTTTCTAGTTTGAGTCCGTTCTTCACAGTGTCTCTATTCGTGTGAATCGGTGATCTAGTGGTCTAGACTGTGCGCTTACGATGCAGGAACCCGGGTTCGATCCCGGGCTATGTCTTTTTGTATTTATTGCATGTTATCACATTCTATGACAGATTGCTCTAAAAACGGTAAAAGATGAAGGTCAAGACGTTTTTTTGCAGATTATAGCTTAATTGTAAAAATAATCATTTAAGACCACATGTACCCCAATTAAAATAATGTTAGTCTCTTTTTGATGTGGGACTTTTACATGTTTGTCTAAAAAATAGGGAATAAATAAAATTGAAAGGTGATATCCTCTTGAGCAAACCCTGATGTTGATACGCTGAAGAAATACGTTCCAACATCTATTCTTCCCACTCCTATTTTGGACATCAATCGCTTATTTATTTTGCATAAACTATGTATAATTACATTGCTTTTATTTTGTTTTTGTTTTTTATCTCAAATGTCCAAATAATAATAATAAAAAAACATTAATCAAAACATTCATTCAGCATTAGCACGGCTGTCATGGAAATGTGAATGGAGACGGACAAACAACTGATAAAATAATTCCCTGTGTTTGCTGCTGGATTTGGTGTGAATCTGGCAACCTGAGTCAGGGGGAGTGGGAGAGGACTACACAATATTGACTGTGACTGCAGTACCACTTTTGGCCAGATTTTTACATATTGCTCCTTTAAAGAGTCCTAATCTGTCATCATTAAAGGGCCCTAATCTGTCATCATTAAAGAGTCCTAATCTGTCATCATTAAAGGGCCCTAATCTGTCATCATTAAAGGGCCCTAATCTGTCATAATTAACTCTTTCAGTGCCAATGACGCATATTACGTCAATTCTAGATCTATGCTTGTGTGCCATTGACGCATTTTATGCAATTGACGTGTTTTGGTGTATTCAGATCCAGACGCATCCATTCTATCATATATCTCTGATCGGGACTGTTTGACAGTATTTTATTCGGCCAGCAGATGTCAGTAGCGTCCTTTAGCTCTTCGATCAGGCATAAAAGGAACCGGAAGCCCAGATCTCATTGTGGGAGTAGGTTGGTTAGAGTGAGCACACGAGAGTAATCGGGAGAGCGAACATGAGCAGAAAGCGGCAGCTAACGATGGAGGAGGCGTTTGGTGCTGGTGGTACCATCAGAAGGTTGGTGGGTGATGGCCATGATGAAGGTGGAGGTGATCTGCCTCGGCCTTCAGTTGGCAAAAAGCCTGAGGCTACGGCTAAAGCTACTGCTAAGCATCTGGCCGTTGGCGGGAGTCCTTGCCGCGCACGTCGCTCCAGAGCAGCCGCACGCAGTTCCAGTGGTCCACGTCGGTCCAGAGAAAGTTCCTCGTCGGATACAGGCTCTTCAGAGCTATGGGAACCTGAAGCTGACCCAAACAGCAGTGACTCATCCCCCGATTCCCCCAGAGCAACCGGCAGAGCAGGTAATGCATACATTATACATATGTATTTAGCAATGAAATAAAAGTATTCTTGTATAATTCTCATGATTGTATTTGTGTGTATTTCTAGTAAGCAGAGTGCTGGCCCAATCCAGGAGTACTAATGCTGGTAAAAGGAGGCCTACAGGTAAATAAAATACTCATATATGTATGTATATATGCATGTGTGTGTATATGTATGTGTATAATATGTATGTATGTGTAGTGTGTGTGTGCGTGTGTCTCTGTGCGTGTGTCTTTGTGCATGTGTGTCTGTGTGTCTTTGGATATGTGCGTCTGTAGATGTATATGTATTTGGATATGTGTGTATATGGATAGATGAGTTATTGTACAATTCTATACAGGCGCTACATTGAGCAGAGGCGCTGCCAGCGTGAGTCCTGCAAATACAGGTGTGAAGAAAAGAGGTAGGAATATCTTTCTCTACATCACATCAAATCAATAAAACGAGCTCTATTTGATTCCTATTTATTGTATACATTTCCATAATTTATTACAGTTGCAAAGGGTAAAGGCGGCACCTGGCGGAAATCCGGATGGAAACCCACTGTGTTCCCCTTCACTGCAACGCCTGGTCCCCTGAACGCGGCAGCAGAGCTGGAGTCCACCTCGCCTGCTGACTTCTTGGAGCTGTTCCTCACGGACGAGCTGCTCCAGCACATCACAGAGCAGACCAACCTCTATGCTCAGCAGCATTTCCTGGCAAACCCAGAGATTCCGCAACACAGCAGAAAGCATGCATGGAGACCAGTGACCATTCCAGAGCTAAAAAAGTTCTTTGCATTGTCTTTCCTCACTGGTGTTATCCACAAGCCAACCCTGGCAATGTTCCAACTCATATGGAGGTTCCTCCATTACAATGACAACTCTGCAATTGATGTAACTGACAGGTTATACAAGGTTCGCCCCGTCTACGACTACCTGATCAATAAATTCAAGGTAATGTTCCAACCCGGGCAGAATATTTGCATAGATGAGGGGATGTTGCTCTGGAGAGGACGGCTGGCCTTCAAGGTCTACAACCCACAGAAGCCCATAAAGTATGGAATAAAGTCCTATGTGCTCTGCGACTCTGCCACCGGCTACTGCTTTAACCTGCAGCCCTATGTTGGTGAGTCCCGCACGATCCCTGACATTGTTTTTTCTCTCCTTGACCGTCTCCCAGGTGCCGGCCACACTCTGTTTATGGACAATTATTACAATTCTGTGGCATTGTCTGAGCAGTTGATGGCAGTAAAAACAAATGTGTGTGGGACGCTAAGGAAGAACCGGGGAGAGCCTGAGAGCATTAGGGACGTGACCAAGACTGAGCTGAGTGTGGGGGGGAGAGTCGCGGTGAACAATGGGAAGGTCATGGTTGTGGCGTGGCGGGACAAACGGATTGTCAAGATGTTGACAACATGTCACCATGACAATATGACGAGTGTCGACGTTTGGCAGCGAGGACAGAGGGAGAAGGTGTCTGTCCTAAAACCGGAGTGTGTCGATGCCTATAACTCCTCCATGAATGGCGTGGATCGATTGGATCAGAACATTAAATACTACCCGTTCGTCCGGAAGTCTCTGAACTGGACCAAAAAATGTGTCGCTTACCTGTTCCAAATCGCAATGTACAATGCCTACACTCTCTACAGAGCCAGGAACGGGAACCGGGAATACAAAACCCTCTTGGAATTTATGCAGGGGGTCATGAGGTCCTGGACATTGAAGGTCCAGGATGAGAACGAGGAGGACATCGAGGACGAGGAGGACGAGGAGGACATCGAGGACATTGAGGACAAGGAGGACGAGGAGGACCACAACGAGGAGAACGAGTCGATCGTTGCATGTGTGGAGGAAGGAGCACCACGAAACCCCAGGGCTCCATATAACACTGATCCAGAGAGCAGGCTCGATGAGGGTGCCAGGCACAAGGTGGAGTACCTGCTGTCCTCCGGCTCGAAGACCAGACCCTCGAGGAGATGCAGGGTCTGCATGCGCAAAGGCCTGCGCAGTGAGACAAGGATGTGGTGCAAGGCATGTGGTGTCCCCTTACACAAAGGAGAGTGCTTCACAAAATATCATACACAACAAGATTACACTATATAGACAGAGACACACGCACGCACACATGCACGCACACACGCACGCACACACGCACACTCTCAGCCAATCAGCACTTTATGTATATAGTTATTTGTTTGTAATTTATGTTTGTACATTTCTTATTCTGTGTTCTGAGTATTATTTTGCTATCAAAAGCACTTTATTTTGAGTCATTTCCCTTATTTTATATATGGGAAGAATGTTCTGTTGTGTGAGAAATGACTAAAGTAAAAAAAAACTTTTCAAAGTCACTTTTCTGCATTGTTTGCTTATTTTCACAAACACCTCATTTTCTCAGCTTTAAGTCGGAAACTGATGATTTCTGTGAAAAGTTTACCTTACTCCAATGGTGATTACAGAAGAACTAAAGCCGATAGAAACACACTTATTTTTTTCTGAGTAAACTAGAGGGTCCAATCTTTCAGAATATGGTCTCAGATTTAAGCTAGTCATAGCAGAACATATTCTATGGGTCTTTAAAAGTCGGTGAAAATCAGCAAAACAGCTGGCACTGGAGGAGTGATGTTCTGAAAATGTCTGGCACTGAAAGAGTTAAAGGGCCATAATCTGTCATAATTAAAGGGCCATTATCTGTCATAATTAAAGGGCCCTAATCTGTCATAATAATAACCTGTTCTTTTCCAATACTGCTTTAACTGATAACAGTAGTTCAGAGATATTTTCATTTCTAAATTACTTTATTATTGTTATTTGTTATTGTTTTCATTTCGATGTCCCGCCCTTCCTCGAACCCATGACCATTGGGTCCAAAGCTCTAGCAGTGCTCTACCAACTGAGCTGCTGTCGCCCAGATGATATGTGAGTGGGAAACCCCAGCTCCTCAGCCTTTGTACATGCACGAGGACCATCATTGAAAATAGGCTGAAAGACTGACACCTCGAACACATTTTCACTGACACAAATCAACCCAGACAGCTGCAGACACGGCCTTTCTGATTTCACCTGAGACCGTCTCCAGACTGACAGGTGTCTGCACCAACCGGGCTCTAAGTACCACCTACATTTATCATTCTGTCGTAATGGAGGCCCCCATTTTAGGCTCGATATTCACCTTTTCTACACATGAAGAAGACAAATAACACCAGTTTTTACGACTTGTAGAAATATAGGATGAGTAACAAGTCAGAAATGTGGACAGAGGCTTTCCAGGGATTAAAGTGTTGTTATTTCAGGGTGTGTGGTCCGTTACTTTTTCCTCTAGATTCTATTTTTCCCAATCCTGTGTAGGAGGAGTCAAGTGACATTGTTTAATTATATAACAATAAGAACACCTCTTCTTTTAGATTATCAACACAATGTAAAATTAATGAATGTTCACGTCTTAAACACTGGAGAAGAATTTGAGAGAGGGTTGAATGAAACCACGCAGACTCAACAGACAAAGGTGTAGTTGGAATAATTTAGCACACAACACTATTGGCATTAGAATTCTAAGTTATCTCATTTGAATGAATATTAATGGGTTGTCTCGTTAACCTGTGGGAAAGAATTAAGATCTTTGGAGTGACCTTAACTTGACCATAACGTGCCTCGCTCCTGGTGCCTCGGTCCTGGTGCCTCGCTCCTGGTGCCTCGCTCCTGGTGCCTCGCTCCTGGTGCCTCGGTCCTGGTGCCTCGCTCCTGGTGCCTCGCTCCTGGTGCCTCGCTCCAGTCCAATCTGATTAGAAGGATTGCCTCATGACATGTTGTTGTGGAACGAGCAATGCTAGCAATTTACGCTAATGGATGCAGTACATTATATTATGAGCCCCCTCTCCCTAAAAACACATTCACTGGTTTTAATCTTGTTTACACATAGAATATTGACAAAGAAATAAACCTTAAAATTATTGACACAATCAGCTGTTCACTTGTTGCTAGGGTTTGGGTTGTTATTGTTCTTTATTTTTTATTAATTACTCATTTTGTTTGGGTGTTTTGAACTGTTTTTTTTCATTATTTATTTTATTCATCTGCATATCTGGCAACCTGAGCCAGAGGGAGTTTTCACTTTTGGCCAGATTGTTTTGTATACTGCTCCTTTAATGGTAGTTTATGTAAATTGTCAAAAGAAGTGGGCCCAAGATCGATCCCTGTGGCACACCTTAAGCTGCAGATCGTCCAAAAACAGGTCGTCACATTTGATCTTTTGTGACTTAAAAACTAACCATAATGTTTTGATAGTTGTGTGAATGCCCATATTCTACAACTTTATATTCTAATTAGTTTAAAATAGAAAAAAAGCGATCAAAGAATATCTTAATTTTAATCTCCTCGGATGAGTTGATATCCGAGTGATCATCCTTGATTGTGTTTATTTGTGGCCCTCTCACACATGCCGTTTGATCACACAGATGTGAATAATAGAAAACCAGGGCTGCATTAATCCTCTTCAGAAAGGACAAATTCATTAGCCCTGAATGTCTTTGGACTTTGATGTTCGCCGCTGCCTCACTCCTCTTCAGCTCGTGTTGGAAATGATGCTCGTCCTGTGAATGTCAGCCGCTAACCGCTAACCGCTAACCGCTCACTGATCTCAATGTGCAGATCAATACTGTGTTTTGCTTTGATGCCGTCTCATTGGTTTTACTTTTTAGCCGTCATTAAGTCATCCACGATCATATCCCCAGTGGGAAGTATTGCTCTGCCGGCGCTTAAATGAACGGTTACTGCACCAGTGGGAGATCTCCGAGACTCGCAGATTAAACTTCAATGGATTCAATCATTCATCAATAATCAATAGGACTTATGCCCAGAGGGAGGCAGGGACCGGACTCACCAGTGCGGCTCCGGCAGGGCCCCGGACTACATTTTGTGGATGGGGGCCCCTGATGTTTGAATTCAGGTGCGCCGCTGCTTTAAAACTGGGATTACATTTTTGGCCTGATTTTTCTGTGTGTTCTGTAATGTTATGTAAATGTCACAGGGGTAAAAAAGCAGGTTCTTCGGACCCGGATTTAAAAAGGGACCACTGGATTAAAAGCGAATTAAAAGCAATTTATTATAAAATACATTAAAAACAAGTAAATAAAAGCAATAAAAACCTAAGCTAAAAAACAAGGCAAAAAAACTAAAACAGAGGCTAAAACAGGCCAAAATGCATCCCCACGGCCTGGGCCGCCAGACCACGGGGCTCTCACCCGCCGCGCCTGGCTCCCGTGTCTGGCTCCCTCTCCGTTTTCCCTCTCCTGCCCCCTCCCCATCTCCTTTTGTACCGTGGCACAGGTGTTCTAATTGTCACGTGGGGAGCCGGGGTGCTTCAGGTGGTGCAAATTAAAATCAATATTAAAAACACACACACGACATGCATAAAATATAAAACAAACCATATTAAAACCCACCACCCATTTTGCACCCCTCGACACTCCCCCCTGCTTTAATAATAGCAGTCCCTGCTAGTTCGTGAACACCTGTGCCTTTCCATCGCTGGGGAGAGGGGGTTCACCTCCGCAGCGCGCCTCCTCCGCCGTGCCTTGCTTTTTGTCCGCTGCGCCCCCGGGTGAGCCGCGTCCTCCTGTGCGGGACCACTCGCGCATCCCTCGTCCTCTTGCTGCTGCTGACCGGGCCCACCTGCACCACACACACCAGAGGCCAGCACAAACCCACACACCCGCGACCCTCGGGCCGTAAGCCTTTGACGAGCACCACTACACCACATGCTCATACTCACAGGCCAGGCAGACCTCCAAGTCTGCCCCTGTCTGTATCATGCGTCGTGGTGCTCTCACTCTAGGTCGCGGCTGTGGCGCTCCTCTCCTGCGCGCTGCGTGGATCTAGGGTGGCCCACCCGGCTCCCAGCTCGCAGTCCAGCTCTCATTGTGCGCCCTGTCCTCCGCGCCTTTCCATGCGCCCACCCTTAATTCCTTCGGGCATCCACCGAGCAAGAGCCATGGCCTCTACTTGCTTTTTTTTTCTTAAAACAGTGGTACCGGGTCCTGCCAGACAACGCCAAAATGTCACAGGGGTAAAAAAAGCAGGTTCTTCGGACCCGGATTTAAAAAGGGACCACTGGATTAAAAGCGAATTAAAAGCAATTTATTATAAAATACATTAAAAACAAGTAAATAAAAGCAATAAAAACCTAAGCTAAAAAACAAGGCAAAAAAACTAAAACAGAGGCTAAAACAGGCCAAAATGCATCCCCACGGCCTGGGCCGCCAGACCACGGGGCTCTCACCCGCCGCGCCTGGCTCCCGTGTCTGGCTCCCTCTCCGTTTTCCCTCTCCTGCCCCCTCCCCATCTCCTTTTGTACCGTGGCACAGGTGTTCTAATTGTCACGTGGGGAGCCGGGGTGCTTCAGGTGGTGCAAATTAAAATCAATATTAAAAACACACACACGACATGCATAAAATATAAAACAAACCATATTAAAACCCACCACCCATTTTGCACCCCTCGACATAAATATATGACGGATGAAAGTCAGCAGGAGCAGGGGGCTACATCAGCGGTAGGTACTCTGCTTAGAAGCCACAAAAAGTTTGATGTACTGTCACAGCTTTTTTTTAAAGTTCTTCTAACAAGACAAATAAATCAAAAAATGCTAGTACTGCTTAATTACCTGACATGTTTCGGCGGGACACTTCCGCCTTCATCAGAGGTGACACGTGATGGTGTGACGCGTCTGTTGTTTCCGGATGCGGTCAGTCTCATGAAGGCGGAAGTGTCCCGCCGAAACGTGTCAGGTAATTAAGCAGTACTAGCTTTTTTGATTTATTTGTCTTGTTAAAAGAACTTAAAAAAAAGCCTTAAACATAAGAAGACAGAATGAATTTTCTACATTGAATGTCAACGCTAATGCTAATCTGTTGTTCATTTCATATGTTTTATATTATGGTTTTTAATATACACACTTACATAAACCAACACACACACTCACCTCCACACACTCTCCTACATACGCACACTCACCAAAACACACACACACACTCACCAACATACACACACTCACTTCCACACACTCTCCTACATACACACACTCACCAACATACACACACTCTTCTACATACACACACTCACCAACATACAGACACTCACCAACATACACACACTCACCAACATACACACACTCACCAACATACACACACTCTTCTACATACACACACTCACCAACATACAGACACTCACCAACATACACACACTCTTCTACATACACACACTCTCCTACATACACACACTCACCAACATACACACACTCTTCTACATACACACACTCACCAACATACACACACTCACCAACATATACACACTCACCAACATACACACACTCACCTACACACACACACACTCACCAACATACACACACTCACCAACATACACACACTCGCCAACATACACACACTCACCAACATACACACACTCACCAACATACACACACTCGCCAACATACACACACTCACCAAAACACACTCACCAACATACACACACTCACACACAACATACACACACTCACCAACATACACACACTCACCAAAACACACACACACTCACCAACATACACACACTCACCAAAACACACGCACACTCACCAACATACACACACTCACCAAAACACACACACACTCACCAACATACACACACTCACCAAAACACACACACACTCACCAACATAAACACACTCACCAAAACACACACACACTCACCAACATACACACACTCACCAAAACACACACACACTCACCAACATACACACACTCACCAAAACACACACACACTCACCAACATACACACATTCACCAAAACACAAACACACTCACCAACATACACACACTCACCAAAACACACACACACTCACCAACATACACACACTCACCAAAACACACACACACACATTCTCCTACATACACACACTCACCTACACACACACTCACCAACACACACACACTGACACATACTCTCATCTACACAACACACTTTCTCACACACACACATATTTAGAATTTCCACACTTTTAAATTAAATAATGTGTTTTTCTTTCAATAGTCATTTAAGATAATGTTGATTTAATGTTAATTTAATTGACAATTTTCTGTGAGTCCGTTGCGACATGTTTTCATTTGAAATGTTTGGACAGAGCCACAACAAATATTGGATTATTAATTTAATCATTAAATAAAATACAATCCACTGTTAGTCCTGGTTTAACAGATTTTATGCATCATCTTAATGTGTTTTAATAAAAATTCGGCTCTCGGCTTGTAGCAAATCAGGTTTTTTGGCGTCTGATGAATCTGACTCAGAATCAGAATCAGAATCATTTTTATTGCCAACGTAAGTAACGGGAGGTCACAGACTTGGAAATTGCTTTGGCTCAGTGCAACAGTCAAAAAGAGATAATAAAAATAAGAATAAAAAACACTTCTAAAGAATAAATTTAAATTTAAAATAGAGTTACAGTTACTATTTACAATATACAAGTGCACATGGTGCACACAATGTAAGGTGACAGCAGTACAGTGAAGTAAAGTGACATATGATGGGCAGTAAAGTGACTTTATAAAGGGCGGGGGACAGGTTAAGAAGTGTTCAAGAGTCCAACAGCAGAGGGGAAGAAACTGTTCTTGTGGCGGGAGGTTCTAGTCCTGATGGACCGCAGCCTCCTGCCTGAGGGGAGTGGTTGGAATAGTCCATGTGCAGGGTGAGAGGGGTCGGCTGTGATACGACCAGCCCGGCCTCGAGCTCGGGCGACGTACAGGTCCTGCAGCGATGGAAGGCTGCGGCCGATCACTTCCTCTGCAGAGCGCACAATGCGCTGTAGTCTCCGTTTGTCCCTGACTGTGGCTCCAGCGAACCACACGGTGATGGAGGAGGTGATGGAGGAGGTGATGAGGAGGTGATGGAGGAGGTGATGGAGGAGGTGAGGATGGACTCGATGATGGCCGTGTAGAACTGCAGCTTGGCTTTCCTGAGCTGCCGCAGGAAGTACATCCTCTGCTGGGCCTTCTTGATGAGGGAGCTGATGGTCGGCTCCCACTTGAGGTCCTGGGTGATGGTGGTGCCCAGGAAACGGAAGGACTCCACAGAGGTGATGGGGGAGTCCATCACGGAGGGTGGGGGCGGGGGTTGTTACCACTGCACCAGGTTGTTACCACTGCACCAGGACACCAGCCGGTCCACCTCCCTCCTGTAGGCGGACTCATCGTTGTTGGAGATGAGTCCAATGAGGGTGGTGTCGTCCGCGAACTTGATCAGCTTCACGGAGTCGTGGCTGGAGGTGCAGTGGTTGGTGTACAGGGAGAAGAGCAGGGGAGAAAGAACACAGCCCTGTGGGGCTCCTGTATTTATAATCCGAGAGTCCGAGACATTCTTCCCCAGACGCACTCGCTGCTTCCTGTCCGTCAGGAAGTCAGTGATCCACCTGCAGGTGGAATCGGGCACGTTGAGCTGGGAGAGCTTGTCCTGGAGCAGGGATGGCAGGATTGTGTTGAAGGCAGAGCTGAAGTCCACGAACAGGACCCTGGCGTAGGTCCCCGGGGAGTCCAGGTGCTGTAGGATGTGGTGGAGGGCCAGGTTAATGGCGTCGTCTACAGATCTGTTGGCTCTGTAGGCGAACTGCAGGGGGTCCAGGAGGGGGGAGGTGAGGGACTTGAGATGGGAGAGAACCAGGCGTTCAAATGACTTCATGACGACAGACGTAAGTGCTACAGGTCTGTAGTCATTGAGTCCTGTGATCCTGGGCTTCTTCGGGACGGGGACAATGATGGAGGATTTGAAGCAGGCCGGGACATGGCAGGACTGCAGAGAGGAGTTGAAAATGTCCGTGAACACAGGAGTAAGCTCACTGGCGCAGTGTCTCAGAGTGGCCGGAGACACGTGGTCCGGGCCAGGAGCTTTGCGGGGGTGCAGCCTCAGGAAGAGTTGTTTAATCTCTTTAGCGGCTATTGTTAGGCTGGGGGCAGGGCTGATGGGTGGGTCGTTAGAGTAGTGGGGGGTGGGGGAGGGAGAGGTGTCAGGGGCAGCATCAAAGCGACTGAAAAATAAGTTCAGATCGTCAGCTAGCTTGTGGTCATCAGCACAGGGGGGGGCTTTGGGTTTGTAGTTGGTGATCTCCCGTAGGCCCCTCCAGACAGAAGCAGTATCGTTGTTACCAAACTGCTCCTGTAGTCGTTCTCTGTGCCGGGACTTGGCTGCTTTCAGTTCTTTCCTGAACTGATATTTAGCTGCTTTGTAGCCGCTGCGGTCCCCCTCCCTGAAAGCAGACTCCTTTGCTTTCCTGAGCTGCCGGAGTTTAGCAGTGAACCAGGGTTTGTCGTTGTTATAGATGACCCTGGTCCTTGTTGGAATGATGCTATCCTCACAGAAGTGGATGTATGACGTCACAGTGTCCGTATATTCATCCAAGCTGTCTGTGGCAGCTCTGAAAAGGTCCCAGTCTGTAGATTCCATGCATGCGCGCAGCTCTTCCACAGCTTCATCAGACCACACTTTGGAGCTCCTCACTGCAGGTTTCGAGAGCTTTAGTCTCTGTCTGTAAGCAGGAACCAGATGTATCATGGAGTGATCTGAGAAGCCGAGGGCTGGCTTGGGAACAGCGCGAAAAGCTCCGCGCACGGTGGTGTAACAGTGATCCAGAGTGTTCTCCTCTCTGGTCGGGCATTTGATAAACTGTCTGTATTTGGGTAATTCCTGGCTCAAGTTTCCCTTATTAAAATCCCCCAGGATAATAATCAGAGAGTCCGGGTATAAGCGTTCCATACACAGTACTTGCTCTGCGAGTGCGCGCTGAGCCTCGCGCGCGTCCGCGCATGGCGGTATGTAAACAGAGGCAAGAATGAATGAAACAATTTCCCGCGGGGAGTAATATGGTTTACAATGAATGAAAAGATATTCCAGAGCAGGAGAGCAGTGCTTGGAGATCACTGTCACATCGTTACACCAGTTTGTATTGACGTAGAAACAGAGCCCTCCGCCTCTGCTCTTCCCTGAGAGCGCACAATGGCGACCCGCGCGGAACAGCCCAAAGCCCTGCAGCTCCAGAGCGCAGTCCGGGATCCGCTCATTTAGCCAGGTCTCAGTGAAGCAGAGGACACAGGATGTGGCGAAGTCCTTGTTTCTTCTCATGAGCAGGCTGAGTTCGTCCATCTTATTGCCCAGTGAGCGTACGTTGGAGAGAAAAATGCCGGGGAGAGCCGTGCGCGCTCCTCTCCTCCTAAGACGCACGAGCAGGCCTCCTCGCTTTCCCCTTTTACGGGCCCACACTTTTTTGGCTAGAACATGAACTAAATCAGCCGCAGATGCCAAGAAAACAGGCAATAGGTCCATGGGAACGGTGGGTCGGATGTTCATAAGTTCCTCACGGGTGTAGGAACAGCCAGATGCACAGTTAAAAAGTAAAAACAAAAGAAAAAGAGAGCAGCAAAGAGCCATGTCGACCGTACGAGGCGCCATCTTGTTCTGCCTGCCTCTGACGTCCCTGTTGCACCTGAAGAGACACTTTTACTGTAAATTCTAGTAATTGACCAGTGTGGTGGCTCATTTAAAGAACCAGGTGCAACAGTTCTTCTGACGCTGAAACCAGGGAGACGTAATCCGGTTAAGTCCATTTATTGAACAAAGTGATAATAAAAATTAACATTACAGTCTTCCACAGTTTGCAGGTAGAAAATCTGTGTTCTCCCATGGTCCCACAGTCTAGGGTCCCACATGGTCCCACAGTCTAGGGTCCCACATGGTCCCACAGTCTAGGGTCCCACATGGTCCCACAGTCTATGGTCCCACGGTCTAGGGTCCCACATGGTCCAACAGTCTATGGTCCCACAGTCTAGGGTCACATTGTCCCACTGTCTAGGGTCCCACATGGTCCAACAGTCTATGGTCCCACAGTCTAGGGTCCCACATGGTCCAACAGTCTATGGTCCCACATGGTCCCACAGTCTAGGGTCACATTGTCCCACTGTCTAGGGTCCCACATGGTCCAACAGTCTATGGTCCCACAGTCTAGGGTCCCACATGGTCCAACAGTTTATGGTCCCACAGTCTAGGGTTCCCACATGGTCCAACAGTCTATGGTCCCACTGTCTAGGGTCCCACATGGTCCCACAGTCTATGGTCCCACATGGTCCAACAGTCTATGGTCACACATGGTCCCGCAGTCTAGTGTCAAATGGTCCCACTGTCTAGGGTCCCACATGGTCCCACAGTCTAGGGTCCCACAGTCTATGGTCCAACATGTTCCCACAGTCTAGAGTCCCACATGGTCCCACACCTGAACTCAGACTGAAACTGATGACCTCAGAGCAGTCTAAATAATGGGAGTGTGTCTGATTTTAAAGCTGCTCTACCTGTTTTTAAACTTAGATATTTGTCTTTTACACTTTTTAATCATTATGACATTTACTAGCTTAACATTTTAGAATATTTCACTAACTTAAGAATTTCAACCGTTTAACTGTAACTTTTAAGGGTTTTAACAATTCTTAACATATAATCTGTCTGACGTTTTAACAAAAAACAAATTTATATTTTTAACTTTTCAGCATTCTCACTGCTTCAGCTCTCACAACCAGTATTTTTCTCTGTTACTTAAACCTCAGTCATTTCAGATCCACCGCCCTCGGCCGCCGTCTCTCTCTCACTGATTCCATCCTCGCCACCTGTTTGCTGCGTAACAATATTTCAGATGTGAACGATGACGGATGTGGTCGTCCCCTCAAAGGCCGCCCTGTCAGCTCCGCACCGGGAACCTCTTCATCTTCCAAACGCCCCGTGTAGGAATCTCCCGTCTTTGGGCCGGAAGCTCTGCAGATGCACGGTGTTGAATGAGACCTCGGATTCTTCATGACATCTTCATAAAACCGACAGTGTTGAGAGCTTCGAACGCCGCCGCTTTAAAACACATGATCCAAGTTAACCTTTGCAATTGCCAGTCTGGGAGATTGCATTGTGTGTGCCCAGACTCGGAGGAAGTTTGCTAACTCACTCTTTTTTTGCTGAATCACGGGCTGTGTGCTTTAACTCATTGAGTGCCAGCCTGGTTTAAACAGCTTGGGTCTAGAATGCCAGCCATTTTGTCAATTTTTCCTGATATTTGCAGAGCCACAGCATATTCTGTGTTATTGTCATAATCATATGCTATACTGCGTTTGAAAGGTGAGGCTTTAAACTTTCAGATGGTGAAAACCTTTCGTTTCTACCGGCTTTTGCTCCTGAGATATCCTAAGCAAAAGATGGGAAACTTTCATGAAAATCCTTGTGAATTTCTTAGAAAAGGAGATAGAGACCCTTTTATGAAAAATCATTTTTTTGAGGGTGTAGTTCTTCTGACACTTACATTTCTGGGTCCACGTACATTTATAAGATAGATATTTTATAGGAGTAGGGTAGACTACAAAAAAAACACATTTTTAAAGGACTAATTCCATCCAAACACATATTTATACCGCCTTTACACTGGAGATGAAATTTGATCCGTATGAAAATTTATTGCAACAACAATATGAATGTACTATTATATTACAAATGTTTATTTATAGTAATATAATAGAAATTAAATAAAAAATAAAAAGATAGAAAAAAAGGAAAGGGCTTCAAGCGAATCAATCTATATGCTTTGAAAAACTAAATCTTTCTGTGAGTGGTACAGCGTGAAACACTCTTTGAGGTGAAGGGGAACACGGCACGATGTACAGTAGAAGCTTGTTTCACTTCTGCGTCCACTCATCTTACACACCCTGCATATTCTGGTTGGATTCTGCTTCTTGGGAGTGGCACTAAATTTTGCCATCACGTGACCTCCAATGCCACCAGTCAGCCTACTATCAGGGTCTGTACTTGGGGCCCTAGCAACCTCTCTCTGCCTTCCAATGTCCACTACCTCCTCAGTTATGGCACATGGACGGGTAGTCAGCGAGTTCACTACACTGTGGATGAATGTAAGAAGCTTCCTGTGCTGTCCTTGGGGGTTTCGGCATTTGTACAGAATAAATGCATTGAAAAGGCATATCTGAAACAAATAAAGGACAAATTTCTTTGTCCATTTTGCAGATTTTCGAATGCATGGGTAGTATGCAATATTCTGGTCCAGTTTGTCAACACCGTTCATGGAGTTGTTATATGCAACTACACATGTCGGCTTCTGGACAGGTACCCTCTCCCTGTGGCCCCTTCGCCACACCCCTGATGTTTCCATCTCATCTTGGTGGTGGCTGGTGATCATTTTTACAATTTTCTTGTCCCTCCATGCAAGGACCATGACCACATTGTTGTGAAGTGCAATGACCTCCCCTGGCTCAAGATTAGAGTTGGAAATGCTAGTAATAGCCTGTGGTTCCCCCCTGTTCTTTCTCAGTGTCCCACAAATGTGGGTTTTTAACTGTAGGAGCCGGTCAGCAAGTGCTACAGAGTTGTAAAAATTGTCCATGTACAATTTGTATCCCTGCCCAGCCAGCCTGTCAAGGAGGGTAACTACGGTGTCCCCCAGGTTCCCCGCTTCCCCGCAATATGGTTTCATCCCAAAACAGTAACCAGTGTCTGAATCACAGATTATGTATGATTTTATTCCATATTTGATGGGTTTCTGGGGGTTGTAAACTCGGAAAGTGAGGCGTCCACGCCAAGCCATCATGCCCTCATCAATACAAATATCACAGTTGGGCTGGTAAAGCTCACCAAACTTAGACAAAACCTGGTCTAACACAGGCCTGACTTTATACAGCCTATCACTGCCATCGATAGCCTGGTTGTCACTAAAGTGTAAAAACCTCCAAATAAGTTGGAATCTGTTTCGTGGCATGGTTTTGGAGAAGAAGGGTGTGACGAGTAGTTCATCTGTACTCCAATAACTAGCCAAGGAAGGCTTTTTGATAATGCCAGTGAGAAAGAAAATACCAAAAAACCGCCTGAGCTCCTCCACAGTCACATTCTTCCAAGAATGCACTCTGCTCCCCTCAGAGTCAATCCTGGTTTGCTCAGCATAGAGGTTGGTTTGCTCAGCAATTGTCTCCAGCAATGCATCTGTTATGAACAAGTTCACAAAATCTATGGGCTTGTCAGATGTCAGTTGAGCAGCTGCACCGCGTGGTCCTGGAGTGGCAGTGAAGGGTATGTCTCGTGGACACCAGTCCTCTTTCATCCATTCTGTCTGCATGCTACCACATGCAGACCGGTTAGATGAACGTCCACGACTGGCACGAGCACCCCTTTCCATTTGTCGACCTTTATAAAGATAAATAATTATTATCATGTAAATATGTGTATGTGTATGATTGAGGTGGTCGACTCACCCCTCTGTTTTGAAGGCTTCACTGGTTCCATCCTTTCAAAGTCAGGCTCTTGTATTGCACCCAATTCTAGAGTAAGTAGAGTATGTTGTTTTATTCAATGCATTGTCCGTTGCATGTAGCCTATATATATCATACACACACCCACATATTGTATATTATACACACATGCACGAATTATATATTATATACACACCCACATATTGTATATTATACACACACGCACGTATTATATATTATACACACACCCACATATTGTATATTATACACACGCACGTATTATATATTATACACACACCCACATATTGTATATTATCTGTATCATCATAGTCTATGATTCACATACACCCCACATTATATTGTAAAACATATTTATACATAGTTGTACTTATGCATGTTCTTACCGAAGTTAGAAGGGGTTGTAGGCCTCGACTCGTCCTCTCCTGACGCGTCCCCGAAATCAGAGTCAGTGTCTGGAATCACAAAGAAAATGTTTAGTACAATCAGCAGCGGGATAGAGTTTATTTATGGCAACATTTTAAATTATCTTACCTGCTGCGGGTGATCGGGAGGGGATCCATAATTCCTCCTCCTCCTCCTCCTCCTCCTCCTCCTCCTCCTCCTCGGACATGTCTGCTTTTTCGCAGACAGTGGCATCAATGCGCGACCGCTTACACTCGCGACTCAGTTGGTTCCTATCTTTGACTACTCCGCTCAGACCAGCCCGTGGTGATCGCTCATTCTGAACACCTGCTTTCTGAGTGCCTCTCTCCCCAGCGCCTCCCTCCCCAGCGCCTCCCTCTTGAACACCTTCCTCCTGAGTACGAGTGCCTAAAGTTGGCTCACTTCTGTGTTGTAAAAAGCGCTCATCAAGCGTTGTTTGGCGAAAGCGCACAGACTTTTTTTGACTTTTTCTCCCCATCTCTGTCAGCAGCTGGCAAAACAATGTATCAGTGAAGTTTCCGCTAAAGGATGAATCAAGACTGCCACCTAGTGACAAACCCACATAAATATATTTTTGGACCTCCGCCCAAGAAGACTATATGAGGCGATGCGACAACCACTCAAAGCTGCGTTATGAACTATAAATAACACACGTTTAAGTGTTTAATGAGTTTTAGATCGTTATATAAACAGTTAAATTAATCATAGCATTCCCAAATTTACACACAATGTGTGTCAGGATGTCTACTTTCAAAAAATTGAAAAAAAAGCATTTCCGAGAAATTACGTTTTGGCACTCAACGCATGGGGGCGTTGAACGTAAAATTACGTGGTTGGCACTCAATGAGTTAACTGCCAGAGGAGGAGTGGATAAAGCCAAAATCTGGGTTTCAAAAAGTCCAAGGAAAAAGACAGAGAGAAAGGTGTCAAAGGGACAGAGATAGAAGCTCTCTCTGACGTTGCAGGGAGGACAGGCAAGCCACAGCATGAAATAGTCATTCTCAGCAATCACAAGGCTTCAGTCATCCATTTCTGAAAAGCAGAGATGGAAAGTAAACGAGATACTGTTGTAAAAAAGGGAAATCCACCGCAGATATAACTGTCTATTACAATCACGGCTGTGGAGGTTTTCAATGTGAGGCTTGGACAAGAACGACGCTACATGGAAGAATAATCTACACCTTTGTTGCCTTAAGAGGAATCTGTCTGGCATTAAATGTTAGTTCAGGGTGTAATGTGGGGCTGTGCGGTTACTGATGATTCTTGTGCTGATTTGTTTATTGACAATATGACCTCAAAAGACATGCAAAAAAAAATATTTAAAATAACCTCAACCCCTGTGCTTTAATTGATTGACTCATTTCTATGTTTCTGACCAATTCCTTGTCGTCCAGAGTTATAGTTATTTCTGATGTTTTTGAGTTTTTTTCCCTGCACACTGTAGAAATACAGAATGTTCATTGTTCTCTATTTGCTCTGTACACACACACCACACACACACACGATGAAGCTGATTGGTCGGAGGGGATTCAACTGACGAAACTGACCCAGACGTACATATAGGAGATGATCATGGACCAGAGTTTACACATGGTAAGACCAGACGTACATGTAGGAAATGATCATGGACCAGAGTTTACACATGGTAAGACCAGACGTACATGTAGGAGATTATCATGGATTAGAGTTTACACATGGCTTGTATGTTGATGTTAGCATGTAGTTTTCATGTATTAGCTTCTTTGACAGTGCACATTAGTAAACATGTAAACATGGCAGATGTTTCCATGAGAGAGAGCTTCCATCTGGAGTCTGAACACCTGGATCTGAATCATGTTTATGGCAGAGTCCGTGGTGTCGTGTGTCCTTTTCATATTTGCCCCGTGCATTTGGTTAGATGTGAATTAAAAGCATCTGTATCCATGGGAATAAAGACACATGTTTACTGCTTTTCCACAGAACTTTATCCATGAATCCCAGTATTGCTAATTGACCCTGTTGTATTAAATATAGACTAAAAGCAGATGTGAATTTGATTGACCCGGAATTGAACTCTGTCTCTTTCCCAAGCAAAAAGACCTGGTCTCCCCTTGTTCCTTGGTAGTCCAAAAGTGCAGAAATATGAGTTAATGATAGTTAATCTGGGGGGATTCTGCTAATCCTTTCGTTGTTTGAAGAAGGAGGTGGACCTTGAAAAGCCTCCTGTCTTATCTCAAGGAAGTAATATTTCTATAGAATTAGGGAGGGGTAGTGTGTGTGTGAATGATTTCTGTTTAGGTTTGGCGAGACGAAGGAAAAGGCCGGACCCTGGACCGGAAGCTGCCTGATACGACACGCCCCCTTCTTCCTGGACATCTGCTCTTTTTATGCTTGGGCTGGAGGCTTGGAGTCAGTGAGCGCAGGGCCAGAGAGGGACAGCATAGCATAGTTTTAGGAGCTCTCTTTTGTTTGAATGTTCTGTATCTGATTGTCAAGATAAATTAAATACAGATGTTAAACTTGGAGAATCTTTGTCTGATTTCTGTACCAAATTTTGAACACGTCAGTCAAATCTTTTTTTGGCCCACAAATGGTGACCCTGACGTGATTTGATACAGAAAGAAGACGCAAGATGAGCTCAGATATAGACTGGGTCCGTCGGCCGGGAAAATTCTCTCTTCTCTTTGAAAGAGGTAAGCGGATCGTACTTTTGAAAATCTGCACATTGTTTTAAATGGAAGAGAGAGAGAGAATTCGGCTCGACGGATTGCAGCGTGGACAAGACCGCCGTGATGGGCGTTCTATCGGACGCGATAGAACAATAGTCAGGTTTAGACGTTTTTAGCCTTGGGGGAAGAATGGGTCCCTCCTTAAATAAAACAGGACATAGATGAGAGGTCCACAGGGTTTAGAAGTGCAAAAGAGGCACACCTTCTTAAAGTGCAGAGGCACAAGTGTATTAGTGAAAAAAATAGGAATAGAATTAGAGAAATAGGGACAGCTTTAGGGTCAGAAGTTATAGGATAATAAAACCTCCATATCCCCCGGGGGGCGGGAAAAAGGGTACATTTAAACAGGAAAAAAGCCAAGTATTTAAAGTGTGGATTCTGATAATAATGATCTGATTAATGAGAAAAAAGGAGCCACTTGGCTGTAAATACGAGTTTCCATGTGAAGAAATGACAAAAGATCAGTCTGGGAGTTTTTCTCTTGTATTGTGATGTAATGTTTCAATAGTTACAGAGGTATTACAAAAAAGATCCGGCTGTACCTAGTGATGCATTAGTCATGTACGCAAATTGTAATGTTTTGCATTACTGACGTATTTAAGGATAAAACGTAAAGTGTCGTTTGACGTGAGAAAAACTTTTACCACTGATTAAGACCTTGTCACGATAAAAACGAGGAAAATGTAACAAAAGGGGGTGTATTTCAATCGTCCATGTTTCCTTTGTTCGGGAGGCCACTCAGCCCCTCCCCTCCCTCTTTCTGTCCTCTCTCTCTTTCTGTCTTTCTCTCTCTCTCTCGTGAAGAAAGAACTATTACCAAATATATTTTTTTGTAGAAAATTACATTTATGGACAAGTTATTAAACATTTTTTCCCTACATTTTGGTGATATAAAAGTTAGAATGATTTTAGAGAGCATTATACTTTTGGAAAAATAGGGCTTAGGATAGCAGTTGAATGCAGAATTCGGTTTTCAGAATCTAATGTTTAAAATGTTAATATTAATTATTTCATAGGTTTATTTAGATTTGTAATTAATCATTGGTTTTGTATGGTAATTAACACACTTGTTTGTGTTTCTTGTTTGTCTGTTTTTTCCGAGAAAACTTCTGTCTGTTTCATTTGGCCAAAATCGTCTGCCACAAGACCTCAATCGAGCGCCATCAGCACGGACCATCAGCGTCTCCCCCAGACCCACAGGGGGCACCAAAGACAGCAGCATCGGCTGCAGCAGCTAACAGGAACTCTCGAAGAAGACTCCTCCAGCCCCATTTCTGACAGCATAGAAAAAGAAAAGACCGCAGACTTTTCACAAACTGAGTGTTGACCCATCTACGGAACAGAAGGTGGCGGTAATGCAAAAAATAAGGCCGCCAACCGCCGGAAAACCTAATAAGAAGAAGAAGGACACGACACATTTGTGTGCGTCGCAAAGGAGAAGAAAAAGATTGAAAGGAGAAGAAAGTGATTGAAAAGAAGAAGAAAAAAGGCATTGAGGCAAAGACATTGGACACTTTGAGACAAAGACATTGGACACTTTGAGACAAAAGACATTGAAAGACGCCATGAGTAAAAGAAAGAGACATTAACGGACGTTTGAGGAAGACGTGGCTGGGCAAAATGAAACAGACAGAAGGTAATATACAGACAGGCACAGAGACATATAGGACATTTAGGTCATATTTACACATTTAGGTCATTCGTTCATAACACTACATTTAACTGCATGAAAGATTACAGGACAATCGTCAAAATTAATTAGACTCTTACTTTAGCATGAGACACAAGGGGATTAGAACAGCAGTATATTTAAGGTAGAGGAGCTTTATTATTGAAACTATTATTGTTATTTAAAGTTATAGACGCGGAGAAGTTTAGAATTATTGATTTTGACTGCATGATCTTGGTAATACGGATATTTAAGGCAATTTTTCAACCTCTGAACCGTGGCTCGTTTCTCATTTAAGAACAATCACATGCACAGTTGAAACTGGTGCTAGAAAGAGAACTGCAGCTTTTAATGGACGTTGCATCTAATACAAAAAAGTGGTTTGTTCAGACAATAAAAAAAAAGAGTCTGGAAAATAATATAGAGTATTTCTAAATCTTGGCTAAAGGTGATATTAGACCATTTTTGATGGCACACTAACGCACCACGGTCCATTGGTTGAAAACACGGATGTAGGGACATTTTATGAAATCTTTTATGACATGTTTCTCTTCCAAATAGCTAAATTAGAAACAATTAGGACAATTATGTCTTTGATACAACTGTTGGCAGTTTATCTGAAACATGATTGGTGCAAGTACACACACGTAGAACAATGGTCTTTTCTCCACATGAACGTGAAACAAAGGTGAAGTATTAAAGTTTGAGACTAATTTACATTTTTAATGAATCCGACCTGGCTTTACTGAAAAAGAAAAAAAAAGGGAAAAACATTTATTGCACGTGCACGAGTTTTTTTTTTAAAGTAACAAGAGCTCATTAAAAATCTAGGGGACACAATCTGTGATAAGCCCGAGTACAGACCACGTGGTAAACACTGAAGTTGGAAATGGATCCTTGTAGGAAAAATCTCTTAAAGCTCTGCATGTTCTGCAGGCTCTGAAAGTTGCAACAATAGAAATAGCTCATGAGACAATTGTAATTGGACATGGAAAAATATAACAAAGTTAAAATTACAGGCCTCCTGTGTTGTCTATATGTTTGTGTGTGTTATATGTTTGTGTGTGTTATATGTTTGTGCGTCATGTCAAGTACACTACGTTGACCTTAACAAAACTCTGGACCAATATACTAACGTGGGGAGTCGGCCTGTGTGAGTGATGCGAGTGTGATGTGAGTGTGTGTGAGTGTGATGTGAGTGTGTTGTGAGTGTGATGTGAGTGTGTTGTGAAATGAGGAGTGGACGAGGAGTGCTGAACGGAATCATGGAATAACAAATGTTTTCTGTAATGTTTTAATGTGATCATGGAATAATTATTTTTTGTCAACAGCATACGGTGTAAGTACTAGAGATTCAAAGATAACAAGCTTTATTGAACAGGTGTAAAAGTGAGAGTACTCTGGGATGAGTACTCTGAGAAAGTACTCTGCGGAAAGTACTCTGAGATGAAATACCTTGCTGAAGGTACTGGGAGTCCCTCCCTCTGCTGTTTGTCCTGACAGTGATTCGGTCCAACCGCAGTGAGCGGTCATTGGGCGGAGGACAACTTTGGTTTGTAACTCACATTTGGGGGAGTATAAAATTAGAAACATACATTTTGTTAAGTCTGTATTTGGCTACAGCCTCTGCCCTGATGTCACACGACCGTCTGTCAATGTCGTTATGTTTTGCCCAATTGGAAAAAGATTGACAGGCTGCACCATGCCAGGGAAGTGGGCATTTCTTGTGTTCTAATGTTTCTTTTTCAGATGAAAGATAAACTGCACCTGCTTCAGGGATAACACAGTAGCACGGATCATAAAGGAAATGAGCCTCTACTTTGGCACCAAAGTTCACAATACGAATTGAGGACGATCCGGGAGGAACAACTGGAGATGATGGGAACAGTAATCTACACACACACACAGATGCATGTTTTATACTTTGGCCCACGACCAACAGAGGGGAGTATGGTAATGTTATTGTCATAGGTGGTCATGGTCCTTAACCTTCTAAATCATTAGAAAGAAGTGTAAAACATATATTTACAAGAACAAATAAATAATAGAAAGAGCAGCCTAAAAGCAAAATGGGAAAATTATTAAGTAATTTTCGGAGTTGCCAAAATAAAATAAAATTCTTTATTTGTCCCATAGGGGGTCATTCTACATTTAGTGTTGTGCAAATTCAAAAGGAGAAATAATAGCGCTTATAACATCAAACAGATCTACTCTTTAAGATAATAGATCATATAATAATAATAATAGAATAGAATGAAATAGTCTGGAGCTATAATGTCATTGGATTCAAGGAGCTATAGGTTGAAGAGTCGCTAAGAAGAGGTGTCAGAATAAACAATAGTAATAATAGTTAGACTAGTGAATAATCATCCATCCATCCATCCATTTTCTTCCCCTTAATCCATTTCTGGGTCGGGGGGGAGGGTGGCAGTCAGAGCTGCACCCAGTACACAGAGCACCGGCCCCTCACTGATCCTCCTGCAGGTGGTGAGTCCACAGGAGTGAATAATCAAAATAGTTCTATTGTGGAAATAAGTATCAATAAGGTCAAATTGTTCTAATAACTAAAGTAAAAAGGAATCAAATGGAGTCAGATTTTAGATGTTTCTGTTTTCCACATCTGTAGGATCTAGTGCAGATGTGTTTATAGAGAGTAGTATTAAAATGCAGACATAGAACAACAGGCTTTAACAAAATTTTAAATCTAGAAATAGCTCAAATATAACACTGCTCTTGATGCAGCCTCTGAGCTGCTCCATTGGAGAACAGGTTAAATGTTATTGTTTATTACAAACAGCTGATGTATTCACACATATTAAGTTTGGGACAACTCTTTAAACCAGGGGTGCCCAAACCTTTTGCTTCCAAGGGCCAAAGTAAAACTTTTCCAGTCGGCCGCGGGCCAAATACACCGATATTTTGCATAAAACAAAAATAAATGTAGATTTGATCAAGTTCAATTGAATGCATTAATTATTGTCTATCAGTGCAAATCACAGCTGAATGAATGAAATCAACACAGTCTTAGTGAAGTGGAGACTCCAGGGAAATATGCAGGTTTGAGGAGACTACAGTACGGAAAGATTCCGGCCGGGTAATCAGGGTCCAGAGGAGGGAGATTATCTGTCATGGCTTATTTACAGCTTAAAATCATATAAAAAAACCTCTAAAAGAGAACAGAAACATACATTTTCTATGTAACTAAACTGTTTTTTAAACGCCACTTGTAAACAAATAATGTTCCTGTTAGTAAATGAAAGTACTAATTTATATTAAATAATATCATACTCCCAAATTAAATAATCTATATTTTTAAGCTGCTCATGTCAGTAAACTGTTTGTTGAAGACCTTTTTCTAAACAGTTTTGCATTACTATATAGTGATTTATAATGTATAGGTTTATTGTACTAGCAAATGACATTTACTTTAAAAAAGTAAAGTCTATTTTCATATATTTATTTTGAACAAAAGTTTTTAACTACATTTGAATCATATTACTTGACAACCCTGACTTTGGATCTTGGGTGTATGGTTCCATCGTGCCATCACAGAATCAGAGAATGTGCAGTTGCAGTCAGCCTCTCATCAATCACATGAGACAGATTTTTCAAGCATCTTTTATGTTTCATTTTAAGTTCAGTAATAATTGCAAAACAAAGTGCTGCACTTGAAAGAATGACGTTAAATACTTTCGATAAAAGTCGGGAGTTGGTTTTATACAGCGCTTTTTTGGACACTCAAAGACGCTTTAAATGTCATTATTCTTTCACTCCAAACATGGTGGTGATAAACTACTACTGTAGCCACAGCTGCCCTGGGGCACACTGACAGAAGCGAGGCAACCAGTCTGTGCCATTGGCCCCTCCCACTACCACCAACCACTCACACACACACCAGACTCATTCTAGGCAATGGGGGTAAAGTGTCTTGCCTGAGAACACAACAGCAGTTTGGCACTTTACAGCCGCCCCACTGTGGCTCCTGCTGTTCCCAGAGCTTAAGTGTCTTGCCCAAGGACACAACAACAGCAGACATCAGTGGGGGTCAGTGGAGAAAGTCTCGTGGTGGGCTCGAACCCACAACTTTCTGGCTCAAAGCCCAATGCTCTACAACTGAGCCACTGTCGCCTATGTTGGTGCAATGGGCAAACTTCATGGTTGTTGTCGTGGATATTGTTGCTTTGCTTTTAGATCCTTTATTGGTCCCACAGTGGGGAAATGTCAGTGTTGCATTACAAGTTACAGAACAGTAGGAATGAGGAGAACACAGCACAAGATAAATGACAATAATAACAATAACTATTCTAGCTCCCCTCAACAAAATAAATGGAATTCCGAAAAATACCCAAAAAAGTCAATCGTTTTTTGTTAACCATAAGTCATTTTTATGGTTTTTATCTCCTGCTGCTGTTCTTGTCCTGGTTCCACCTTCTGCCTGGAGTGTCTATGTAGGTGGCAGAAAGAAGTCTGAAATGTGTTTTTGCCCGGACATTTTCGCTCTGTATTTTAATTTTTTAAGTCTGAAGGAACAAACTGCACAAGATTCAATTTCCAAACATGGCTCAAGTTTTTTTTATGGATAAAACTGAAATCATTCCATAATTTTCAACCACTTTATTATTCCATTTCTGGGTCAAGAAAGTGGCCCCCAGTGCACACAGCAGCAGTCCCTCCCTGATCCTCCGGCAGGTGGTGGGTTCACAGGAAGAGGGCTTCTGATCGATCTGCGTTAACACAGCCTTGGTCTTTCGGTGGGGGCTTCAGGCAACGTGGGGTTAAGTGTCTTGCCCAAGAACACAACGACAGTAGACATCAGTGGGAGCAGTTGCAGTCGGTCTGATGGGGGGGATCTAACCCACGAGCTCCAGCCCCAAAGGCCAATGCTCTACCAACTGAGCTACTGTCGCCCTGAACTGAAATCATGAACTTGTCTTCACTGTATCAGATAGATAGACACTTTATGGATCCCCGTAGGACAGATCCAGGTGTCCGGCAGCAGAAGAAGAGGAAACGTTAAGGAGTTTACAAGTGGATAAGGCCAGGATTGGTTCTAACAAAAAAAGGTATATTCAATGAAACAACAACATCAAAATATAGAAACTAAGTTAAGAAAAACAAACATGCATACTCACTCACACACACTAAAACTGGTGTTAAAGCTTTTTATGTGAAAAATAATGGCAATTTTTCATATCGGCCAATGGCTGTGTGAGGGGTCAGCGTGGCGCCTTCACTTCCATCAAGGTGGTCTCTCGAATTCTATGGGATAAATTGTTTGGAAGGTATTCTCCGCTAACGGCTCGCTCCCCAGAAACCCAACAACACAATTGATCCTGAACTGTTTACACAAACTGTGATTGATCAGAAGTGAAGGCGCCTTAGCTGCCCTCTCCTGCAGCCGCTACGTCACTACAAGAAAAAATCCACAAAAAAGTACATGAAAAGTTGCATAATGCACCATGTTAAAGGAGCAGTCTGTAAAAATGTGGCCCAAAGTGGTACTGCAGCCTCTCCCACTCTCCCTGACTCAGGTTGCCAGATATGCAGACGAATCCAGCTGGGACCATAACAGCTGAATAGACAAGAGTTTTGTCAACAACAAATCTATAACCAACACCTTTTTGACAAAGATAGAAATCCTGGTTTTATTCCTTGTTAATGATTTGAGAATCATAACGAGACCTTTTTTAGTTCTGCGCCACATGGTACTTTACCAGTGAGATTAGCTCCACACGGTGAGTTCTGGCGCCCGGATCACAGACTCTCTGATTGGTGAAACGGTGGAGGGCGGGACATCGAAATGAAAACAATAACAAGATTTAGAGGCTGGAAAAGTAATTTAGAAATTCAAATATCTCTGAACTACTGTCATCAGTTAAAGAAGGTTTTGAAAAGAGCAGATTATTATTATGACCGATTAGGGCCCTTTAATGATGACAGATTAGGGCCCTTTAACGATGACAGATTAGGGCCCTTTAATGATGACAAATTAGGGCCCTTTAATGATGACCGATTAGGGCCCTTTAATGATGACCGATTAGGGCCCTTTAATGATGACAGATTAGGGCCCTTTAATGATGACAGATTAGGGCCCGTTAATGACGACAGATTAGGGCCCTTTAATGATGACAGATTAGGGCCCGTTAATGACGACAGATTAGGGCCCTTTAATGATGACAGATTAGGGCCCTTTAATGACGACAGATTAGGGCCCTTTAATGATGACAGATTAGGGCCCTTTAATGATGACAGATTAGGGCCCTTTAATGATGACAGATTAGGGCCCTTTAATGATACATATTGCTACTTTAAAGAGATTGTGACAAACCGTTCAGTGCCTTCAAAAGGTAAAGCAATCCTTCACCTTTTGAAGGCTGCAGGTCGCTTGCTTGTGCAGCGACCTGCAGCGAAAGGGAATGTCTGTCTCGTTTTTATGGAATAAATGAACCTGATTTTTGGATATCAGGGTGTCTATGGCAGTACTACTAACTTAAGTGGTGGCTGATGAACTCTACGGCGGCTGTTTGTATTTGTTACGGTGGAAATGGAATATATGGTACTGCTGTTACTGTGGACTGTGTACCATGCGGTGCAGAGTCTCAGGCCCCTCACTGAGGAATCAACGCGCACCCAGTACAGCAGAGAGTTTCTTCTTACATGGGAAAACCTACCTCCTGACAACCACATCACGGATCTTTTACGGGGCTATAACTTATTTGAGCATTTTAACTTTCAAAACTCTGCTCCTCCGAAATTGAGGAAGCGGGGGAAAAGGGGCGGGGTGCGCCAGCGGCTTCCAAGACAGCGCTTGGATCGCATTCCCCTCCCTTCAATGATCCTGATGAATGCACAATCACTCAGGAATAAAGTGGACGAGCTACAGGCTCATGTACGTTTCCAGCATGAATTCAGGGATTCATGCCTATTAGCCATTACGGAGTCCTGGCTTACGGACAGTGACCTGCTAACTTGGCTTTGGATAACTTCGGGGAACCCCTCCGCCTCGACCGTGACGCAGCTGCCACTGGGAAATCCCAGGGCGGGGGGGTGTGCCTCTACGTCAATCAGCGTTGGTGTAAGAATGTCATTGTGAGAGACAGTCAGTGTAATAAAGACACAGAACTTTTAGCGGTCTCCTTACGCCCCAGGAACCTACCTCGAGAATTTCCACAAATCTTTGTCATCGTCGTATATGTGCATCCCAAAGCCAACGTGGATAAAGCCTCGGAGACTATTCTTAATGTGACTCAAAAACTGCAGTCCAAATGTCCAGATGCGCCCGTTTTCGTTCTTGGTGATTTTAATCAGTGCTCCTTGAAAAATGTTTTGAGAAACTTTTATCAATATGTAAGTAAGTAGTAGTAAGTAATCTTTATTTATATACCGCCTTTTCACTGCAGATCTGAGTCTCAAGGGGGTTTATGTCACGTGTAAAACTCGGAAAAACAAAACGCTGGACATGTGCTATGGCTCAGTGAAGGGAGCTTACACGTCATACCCGCTCCCACCGCTAGGGAGCGCTGACCATAACTGCGTGCAGCTGATCCCAACATATCGCACTGTCTTAAAGAAAGACAAAATCGAGACTAAGGAGATTAATCTGTGGACTGAGGATGCAACTATGAGCCTACAAGGCTGCTTTGATTGTACGAACTGGGATATCTTTAAAGAGTCATCCTCTGATATTGACGAGTTAACTGATGTTGTAAGCAGCTACTCCACTTTCTGTGTGGACCTTGTCATTCCTGAAAGTAAGTAAGTAAGTTAGTAAGTTTTTATTTATATACCGCCTTTTCACTGCAGATCTGAGTCTCAAAGCGGTTTACAATTGTTAATTATGGGCATTTGTCTCTCACTCCACACAGAGATGGGAGCGGGGTCGCCAGTACAGGAGGCGCATGCCAGACCTATTGTACATATTTTTAGTGGTAGGGGAAACCGGAGTACCCGGAGGAAACCTACGCAGACACGGGGAGAACATGCAAACTCCACTCAGAAAGGCCCTGGCCCGACCGGGATTCGAACCCAGGACCTTCTTGCTGAGAGGCGAGAGTGCTATCCACTCAGCCACCGTGCCGGTGGCTGAGTGGATAAAAAATCAAAATCAAAAATCAAAAATCAAAATCAAAAACAAAAACCAAAATCAAAGTCAATCCAAGTCGAGGGAAACTAAAAAAAAAAAACAGGAATGTTCACCAGGTCTTGGTATCACAGTTCAATTACTCTTCTTGAGAGTTCAGTTCATTAAAAGGTCCATATGTCATGGAAAGTTCAATAATCCAGGTTCACAAAAACGAAAGGTGTCCTACCGCGATACAGCGGAGGTTGGGTAGCTCGCCATCGAAGAAGAGGTCAAAGAAGTACACACACAAAAAAAACCTGACCATTAAGTAGAAAAAGGGACGGATCAAAGACGGATGGGTCCGCAGGACCAAAAGTTGCCGTGTCTATGGTTTGAAGAGTCTTCAAACAGCGCCACAACAGATAGCAACGAGAGGGGTTGCTGACAGCTATCAATTCAAGCTGAGAGTGAGAGCCGCGGGGGGGGGGGGGGGGTTGGCTGAGAGTGAGAGCCGCGGGGGGGGGGGGGGGTGGCTGCTATATGGGAAACGGGCCTGCCAAAATAAAGCGGGGCAGGATGAGGCTTCAGCTAGGGACCCGGGTTACATTTTCCCCCCCTGATCCTATGTACGTCCCCGGACATGGACCAGGCTGGCAGCAGACGACTGACTGGCTGGGGACAGTGGTAACCACATCCTCATCGTCCAGAAGAAAGTGGAACTCAGTCCATGAAGCAGGCTGTGAATGCTCTTTAGTAGTGGACGACCAAGGTGGGAATACTGAAGCCGTTCAGGAGGATGTCTCGAGCGAGCTGAACGCCGGATCGTGAGTTCAGGGCTCCACGGATCGAAACTCAAGGGTGGGTCTGGCTCGGGATCACCGGCGGAGGATTCTGCCGGAGGAGGAGAACCCTCGGCCATCGAGGCAGTCAACGAATCAAGAGGTTCAGGCGAGTCGAGTTCAGTTTCGAGAGCATCCTCAGCTTCCACTGTTCCCACAGCCAAGATCTCCTCTTCTGCAACTGAGGACTCCGGCTTACTAACCACAGAACTTCCATCATCCGGATTGACAGAGGTTTGAGGCAGAACGGGGACCACAGAGGATTCAAGGCAAGGAGTTGGCCGTTGGGCAGCGGGTAAGTCAAGAAAAGTTGTGAATTTTACAGGCTTGAGTGTGGGGGGAACGTGCACAATCAAGTCTGTATCGGCATCTGCATCATCAGCAGGATCTGGAGATGGCAAGGTCAGAGGATCCCTTCTCCTTTTCACAGGTGGGTCCGGTACTCGCGCAAGTAGGTACCCACAAGGAAGAAGGAGATCTCTGTGTAATGTTCTTTCTGGCTTGACTTTGCCTTCTGGGACCACAGTGTACACTGGGAGATTTTCAGCTTTTCTCACCACGATGTAAACATGGGGCTCCCATTTGTCTGCCAGTTTATGCTTGCCCCTCAGACCCACGTTCCGCACTAAAACCCTGTCTCCAATACCCAGCTCTGCGATCGAATCGCAGCTTGTTTCTGTCCATAAGTTTTTGAGAGTTTTCGATGGCGAGCTACCCAACCTCCGCTGTATCGCGGTAGGACACCTTTCGTTTTTGTGAACCTGGATTATTGAACTTTCCATGACATATGGACCTTTTAATGAACTGAACTCTCAAGAAGAGTAATTGAACTGTGATACCAAGACCTGGTGAACATTCCTGTTTTTTTTTTTTAGTTTCCCTCGACTTGGATTGACTTTGATTTTGGTTTTTGTTTTTGATTTTTTTGATTTTGGTTTGGTTATAATTAATAGATAATATAATATATTCCATACATATTATATTATAATATTAATTATACCTGGTTATTTATAATATAAAGAAAGCATTAATCAATACCTGTTATAATATACCTATTGTATTAGTAATATTTATTATACCCTGCCAATTAATTGTTACACCTTATAATTATACCATAACTGATTATCATATATGCAAATTACCTTTGACAAACTTCAAACTTCAATATATACAAACTGAAACCACTACTACTCATTCTGTGTCTCTTATTGACCCGCTTTGGCTCCGGTAGGCGAACCTGGTCTGAAAGCCTGCTCTCTATCTTCGGCCCAGTCAGATCCTTAGCCCAAGGCGTTACATTTGGCGAGCTAGCCAGGAGCCTAGTGGTGTGAATAATTGCTAGTCTGATATTTTTACATCAGACATGGATTTTGTTGCGCAATCAGGGGTGGACATGTCGCGCTCAGTTCTAATCAGTGGTGTCACAAACACTAGTGAGGATAATGAAATCCTTGATAGACTACGTGCATATGGTTCACTCACAACAGTTTTGCCTGTTACCGATCCGAAAAGCACATTTTTTAAAAACCTGATCGTTGAGTTTAAAGAAACCAGCGCGTTCAATGCGTTCTCTAAGCTTCTTCCGTACAAGTACACTTCCGCTGCTGACTGCCTGTATAGCATTACTGCTCTCGCTAGTGAGTACAGCGCCACAGCAGGTAGCAGCATACCCCCTGATTACCTCCGTAGCTTAAGAGATTTAGCTGACCAAAGCGGTACACGTTTTGAGGACGTGCTCAAAACGATGATGGATCAAATTAAAGAACATTTGAATTCAACCGGAGCAACTGAGGATGAAGAAAATGGAAATAAGGATGGAGAGGACGACGACAAAGCGGACATACTAAACATCGCAATGCCAGCGTCTGTCTCCCTGCCTGCACCTTTAGCTCCTCAGCCATCCCCTGTTCTGATCAACACTGATCAACATGGGGCGAGACGCAGACATATTCCCCAATCAGAACCCATGAGAGCTGGGTCCACACCTAGGGTTTCCCTGTCAGGCAATGAACTCAACCCTCCAGAGATACAGAGGGTTGTAGTAGAACATGTTGTACGTAATTCTGGCCTGAGTGTTCCTTCACTGCATCTTCGCTCGTTTTCCGGCCGTATTCCGAAGCCGACCACTGAAGCTGACTTTGATTCGTGGCGGGCCCAAATTGAATTACTGCTTGCTGATCCGGGCCTGTCCGCACTACACGTCACTCGACGAATCATGGAGAGCTTGCTAACTCCCGCTGCAGATCTGATTAAAGGGTTGGGGCCGAACACACTGCCTACTGTCCTGCTCCGCATCCTGGATTCAGCTTTTGGCACGGTGCAAGATGGTGAGGAGTTGTTTGCCCAATACTTCAATATCTTGCAAAACCCAGGGGAGAGGCCATCGGTGTACCTCCAGCGGCTTCAACTTGCGCTCAACACCGTGGTGAAGAGAGGAGGCATTTCCCCTGCTGAGACTGACAGGCACTTATTGAAGCAGTTTGTACGTGGGTGCTGGGACAATGATTTATTAATGAAGTTGCAGTTGGAGCAGCGTAGACACAACCCACCATTGTTCTCAGAACTCCTGCTGTTACTACGCACCGAAGAAGACAGACAACAAGCTAAAGACACACTGATGAAAAAACACATTGGTTCTGGTCCTTCAAAGCAGAAAGCTAACATCCAGTCACAGAGCACTTGTTCCTGTGGACATTCTGCCAGTAATGATCTTAAGGATCTCAAGTAAGTAAGTAAGTAAGTTTGTATTTATATACCGCCTTTTCACTGCAGATCTGAGTCTCAAAGCGGTTTACAATTGTTAATTTTGGGCATTTGTCTCTCACTCCACACAGATGGGAGCGGGGTCGCCAGTACAGGAGGCGCATGCCAGAACTATTGGACATATTTTTAGTGGTAGGGGAAACCGGAGTACCCGGAGGAAACCTACGCAGACACGGGGAGAACATGCAAACTCCACTCAGAAAGGCCCTGGTCCGGCCGGGATTCGAACCCAGGACCTTCTTGCTGAGAGGCGAGAGTGCTATCCACTCAGCCACCGTGCCGCCAAGAAACAAATGGAACAGCTTCAGCAGCAGATGTCTGCCTTTCTATCTGGAAACTCCAAGTCCACCAAACCCGCACCACGTCAGTCAAGCTGCTCTTCATCTCAGTCTCCAGCGAAGCCCAAGCCCTGGTATTGCTTCAACTGTGGTGAAGATGGACACATCTCTTCCTCCTGCAGCAATACACCCAATCCCACTCTGGTTGATCAGAAGAAAAAACAGTTACGCCAGAAACAGCAGGCTTGGAACAACAAACACTCAAATGGCCAGTTAAACTAAAACCAGCTTCTGTAGAGGGACTCTCAGGAGCTGTGACCAACAGACAATGTCCCAAAACCACATGCAGTTTGCCTCACTTACCCACAGGTCTAGTCGGAACCAAGAGCACCGGTCAAATCCAGATTAAAGGGACCCACATTAATTGTCTTCTTGACACTGGCTCCCAGGTCACTACAGTGCCCCACTCATGTTACAATTCATACTTTTCTGATCATGAGATTAAACCACTGCATAACCTGTCAGAAATAGAAGGAGCAAACGGTCAGCTAGTACCTTATCTAGGGTACATTGAAATTAGTATGACATTCCCTCCTGAACTACTTGGGTCCACAATCACAATCGACACTCTGGCTCTTGTTGTTCCTGACTTAGAACGGTCCCAGTCAATGATCCTCGTAGGCACTAATAGTCTGGATACTGCTTACCGGGCACATATTGATAGTCAAATTGATCTACCTTTTCTCCCTTCCGCTGCCGGTTACCAAGCCGTGGTACGGATCCTCCAACACCGTCATCTGAATAGCTTGGACGACCGATGCGCCACTTTGGAGCTAAACCACCCGTGCACCATCTCTGCCGGCCAGACCACAGTCCTCGAGGGATTCTTGGCCACGCGATTGCTGCACGATGAAAAGGCAGTTATGATCGAACACCCGAGTTTGTGTTCGCTGCCTGGTGGTCTCATCATCAAAGCATGCCTCGCTGATCTACCTGCACGTCGGCCGTGCAATCTACCGGTCATAGTGGCAAATGCAAAATATATTTGCACTGTCTTTTTGAAAAGACAGTGCAAATATATCCAAATCGCAAACCTTGGTTTTCAAACACTTTAAGTATTCTTATCAATAAAAAAATGAAGGCTTTTCGTGAAGGAAACATAGTAGAGCTGAAAGAATTACAAAGTGAGATTAAACGTGAAATTAGGAAAGCAAAACGGTGCTACACAGCTAAACTCGAGAAGCAATTAACACAGAACAATATTGGCTCTGCTTGGGATGGCCTTAATACAATTTTAGGTACAAATAAAAAGAAAAAACCGAGAGTGAATATTGCTGAAATTAAATCTGACACACAACTGGCTCAGGATTTTAACTCTTTCTATTTGAGATTTGACACTTTTGATTTTACCAATGATATTGAAAATTTAAAAAATGTTTTACGTTGCCCTGCCTCCCCGCCTTTTAATGAACAGGCTGTGGTCACTAGTTTCAGAAAAACCAAGGCTAAGAACACCCCAAGGTTTTAAATGATTTTAGACCTGTGGCTCTTACTTCTTTAGTGATGAAGTCCTTTGAGAGATTGATGAAAGCAGAGCTTCTTCCTATGGTTGAAGACCTGCTCGATCCTCTTCAGTTTGCCTATCGGCTGGTAGAGGCGTGGAGGATGCCACGGCCACCCTTTTGAACTTTGTCCTCAAACACGTGGAAAACTCAAAGGCACATGCACGGCTCTTATTTTTAGATTTTTCATCAGCTTTTAATACCATCCAACCTCACATCTTAATTGATAAGCTTGTGAATGATTTTAATTTGAGTTCAAATATTGTGGGTTGGATTTTGGACTTCTTAACAGGCCGATCACAAAGAGTGAAGGTCAATGGTTGTTTGTCCAATGTCTTGCACTCCTCCACTGGGTCACCCCAGGGCTGTGTACTGTCTCCACTTCTGTACATCTTGTACACAAATGACTGTCGCAGCCGCCATGAAAATCATCATATTCTTAAATTTGCAGATGACTCTGTTATTGTGAGTCTTCTGAACGGTGATGAAAACGAGCATGGTCCTGTTGTTGAGGACATGATACAGTGGTGTGACGACTCATTCCTGCAGCTGAATGTTCTTAAGACTAAAGACATGTGTGTGGATTTTCGGAGGAAAGTCTCATCACCTCAAGCTTCAGTGATCAAAGGTCAAAGAGTGGAGCTCGTCCAAAGTTACAAGTATCGGGACATGGATCGACAACAGGCTGAACTTCAATGAAAACACAGATGTTCTGTGTAAGAAAGGGCAGCAGCTTCTGTTCTGCCTCCGGAAACTGGCCTATTTCCAGGTGGACGGGACGATAATGAGACTGTTTTACAAATCTTGTGTTGAGTCAGTTTTAACTTTTTCCATGTTGAGTTGGTTTGGTAACCTCAATGTCAAAGGGAAAAAGTCACTCAGCAGAATAGTTAACCTGAGTGGTAAGATTTTGAGAGCTCCTCAGACTCCACTTTCTGAGCTGTTCACTGGTCAGGTGACAAGGAGGGCTCTGAGGATTCTGGGTAATGAGGCTCACCCTCTTCATGAAGAGTTTAGTTACCTGCCGTCTGGTTCCAGACTCAGAACTCCAATGATTCGGAGCAATAGATATAAATACTCTTTCGTACCTGCAGCGATCTCTACACTAAACTCAAACCAGAGAGAGAGGAAATAGGGGTTGAAATTTTTGCTTGAGGGGGACAGTTTTTGTCTTCTTTTTTTTATCCTGTTTTTAAACTGCCATTGACCTGACTGGAAGACTGTATATGGACACCTTGTTAGTCTGAATGTATGGGGAAAATGTTTATTCTATGTCTTTTTCTTGTATGTGTCCCTGTGCTGTGAACCAAATTGCCCCATCGGGGACATGAAATAAAGTGAAGTGAAGTGAAGTGAAGTGAAGTAAACTCTGTGCAGATGAGAAGCTGCTGACTGCAGATACCCCGGGACGATGGAGGTTCTCCTGAATGCCCCCTGCCATGTCCTCCTCCATGTCTGCCACTTTAGGAGCACAGGCAAGAGCTTTGAGCACAATTTAATCTTGACTGAATTGTTGAATAAAATGTTCCAACGGCTTTCAGTCCACAGCAGTAATCACACCAGCAGCAGCACAATAGTAGTCAGTGCGACCCACAATTATGGAGACTATTCTTGGGTTTCGTATGACGTCGGGGCAGGGGCGTGAATGACATACGTGGGACCGGACCGGACCGGACGTGTCCTGGGGGTGCAGTCTGCCGGGTTTATACACAGATATATAGTAGAAGAAGAAGCGCTGTCAAAATGCCATCTTTTTGTGCGGTGAACGCTTGTAGCAACCGCACAAACAGAGAGAAAGACAAGAGTTTGTTCATGTTCCAACTGTGGTCTCATATAAAGGAGGACACTTTGAAAAAACCACTGGAATGAGGCGGGCGAGGTGGATCAAGGCTTTCCCAGATAAGCGCCCCCTGCAGGCCACCCCAATGAAACGCAGCAATTTCTTCAGTTTTTCTTTCCAAAAATGCCCAAAATCAAGACTCTTTTGAGAAATATTTGTTAGTGCTCCCTTAGAATTGAGTGTTCCCGATTAAGACTGTTCCAACAACCGTACATCGCACAGGAGGAGAGCCTTTGACTCCAAAACAGACTTTACATGGTTTTCAATGGAAGCAAAACTGTCCCACCTCTGCTCATGCGCCCCCTACTGGCCAGTTTAATGAAACACAAGATTTGCCACTTTTTTGATTGTACATAATTATATCCTGCACAGACGATGTTTTTATCTTTTAACACTTTTTTGCGGATGTATTCCAACATTGTTTTACTGCAAAAGGCAAATAAATGAATCTGAATCAGACTTTTCTCTTCTGGGGTCTGGCCCTCGAGGAGACTGTAAAACTACGGCCCTCTGACAAATAGATGAGCCCTGTTATGTTAGACATTCATATCATCAAGAAAACATACTTCCTTTGGGCGGGAGAGAGCGCGTTAACTCAGAGAGATTAGACAATACCCAATATTTACTGACAAACAGAAGACTAAAGGAATTATTCAATTACCAAACAGCTGGATCAACACTGGACGAGAGGATTCATGGTTTTACACTGGTCCAGACCAGAGCAGAGAGGATTCATGGTTTTACACTGGTCCAGACCAGAGCAGAGAGGATTTATGGTTTTACACTGGTCCAGACCAGAGCAGAGGATTCATGGTCCGAACCAAGTGGATCAGGAGAAAATCCACTGGAGGAATGCTAACTTTTTTTTAAAATACAAACAAAGTATTCATCATTTTACTTTGGACCAGAGCAGAGAAAATGGTCTGAACCAAGCTCCACCTCTGCTGCTGTGACCTGAAGGACTGATGCTTATTTCAATATTATTGTTAGAAACTTTTAGAATTATAATTTTTTTGGTTTTCTTTGTTTGGATGGATGTGTTTCTGCTGCTTCTGGACTTCTGCATTTCTCAATAAAGTTTTCTATCTATCTGTCTGTCTCGATCTACTTTTTATCTATTTACTATATCTAATTATCTATCTATCTCTCTATGTATGTATGTATCTATCCATCAGATGTTAGAAAAAAATAAATGATTAAATGTTTGACAAAAACAGTGTTTGTGTGGATTCTAATTTTAATAATAACAATAACGTCCATTACAGAAACACACTCATCGTAAAACACAATTAGCACTAACTTTGCTGAAGTTTCTAAAGGTTTTAAGTAATTACAAGATAAATACATTGTAGTGAAACCCGCTTTGTGACAAAACATGTTTTATTGGCTCGATCGTGGTTCCCGTCCTGTATGAATTCATGAGATAAATATTTTTGAGTTTATTGTTGGTAAATCTTTGTAGTCTATTCCTCCCAGAGCCTGATGAATGTGTGATTATGACTGAGGTGCAGCAGATCACACTGAGACGTCAAAAGTACTACAACCATTGAAACATATTCATTTCCCATATTTGCTGCGGACACCTGTGTTTGCTGCTGATGAATCGTCTGCTACTTAGAAAAGTCCTGGCTCAGTTATTTGTGTCTGAATAATGCTGCGTCTGTGGAACCTCTCACAGATATTTCAGAATATATTTTAACGTTTGACACTATTTAGACTGCATTTATTTATTCATCTTTCTCTCCTTGCATAAGTACCACATTTTGAATACTAACACCGTGCCGCCCGGTCGGAACAGGGCCTTTCTGAGTGGAGTTTGCATGTTCTTCCCGTGTCTGCGTAGGTTTCCCCCTGGTGCTCCGGTTTCCCCTACCACCAAAACATGTACAATAGGTTCTGGTCTGTGCCTCCTGTACTGGCCAGTGGGGGCGGGTCCCGACTCAAAAGTGGCCAAAATGGCGTGCGCTGACATGCTGCAATACCACCCCGGACCTGTGGGGGTGGAAGAAGAATTAGCCAATGCTAACGTATAGCATTGGCAGACCTCTTGAAAACGTCTTTACAGGATGGACCAAAAGTTGTCTCTTGGCCCAAAGCTCCGTTCCACATGTGTGTCAATGCTGAGGGGGGTGTTTTGGACCTAGTTGGTCTAGTTTAATTTTTGAAGGCACTCGATAAATGAATGGCGCTCATGCAGCTGACGCATTTTTTCACATTTCCAGCCCCCACTGCCATTTTGAAACTGCCCATAGACCGCGGAAGTTGTAGCACATTAGTTAGAACGGCGGAGATAGGCGTGACTACGTCTGTTAATATTTACAGTCTATGGTCTGGTCTAGTCCGGTCTCATCTCTGTGTGGAGTGAGAGAGAAAAACCCACAATTGTAAAGTGCTGTGTGACTCTGGTCTGTGAAAGGCCCTTTAAAAAATAAAGCTTACTCACTATAAATATAAAGATTACTTGCTATATAGATAAAGATTACAAATTACTACTACCAATAACCCCCAATGACAAGACACACAACCAAGGAGTGAATAATTCTATCCACTGTAATTTCCATAATAGTTAATATGGATCTTTCCTCAAAGGCAAGTGCCCTTTTGCAAAATGTATTTGGATAAAACAAGTTTAACATATTTGTCACATTCAAAACATTTCACAATTTTAATCTGTTATTATTTTCAACTTAATTTACAGACGGAGCTCCTGGAGACATTTGAGAACTATTCCGGTTTTTAAGATCCCATATTTCTCAGCCACAATCCATTCTGATCATGTGAGAATTTGTGACTTTTTAGTATCTACTGACTTTTCGTATGAAGTGATCCAGTCTCTAGATCATTTCCATAGTAAAGTTTGTTAGCTGACTCTCAGACAACAGCTCCTTCCTTTAATGCAGCGTTAAAGGTTTTGTAAATCCATCTTTGACGTAGCCCTGAGTCACACACGGAGCTGTACGCGGCTGTGTCCTGAGTCACACACGGAGTTGTACGCGGCTGTGTCCTGAGTCACGCACGGAGCTGTACGCGGCTGTGTCCGGAGTCACACACGGAGCTGTACGTGGCTGTGTCCTGAGTCACACACGGAGCTGTACGCGGCTGTGCCCTGAGTCACACACGGAGCTGTACGCGGCTGTGTCCTGAGTCACACACGGAGCTGTACGCGGCTGTGTCCGGTGTCACACACGGAGCTGTACGCGGCTGTGTCCTGAGTCACACACGGAGCTGTACGCGGCTGTGTCCTGAGTCACACACGGAGCTGTACGCGGCTGTGTCCTGAGTCACACACGGAGCTGTACGCGGCTGTGTCCTGAGTCACACACGGAGCTGTACGCGGCTGTGCCCTGAGTCACACACGGAGCTGTACGCGGCTGTGTCCGGAGTCACACACGGAACTGTACGCGGCTGTGTCCTGAGTCACACACGGAACTGTACGCGGCTGTGTCTTGAGTCACACACGGAGCTGTACGCGGCTGTGTCCTGAGTCACACACGGAGTTGTACGCGGCTGTGTCCTGAGTCACGCACGGAGCTGTACGCGGCTGTGTCCTGAGTCACACACGGAGTTGTACGCGGCTGTGTCCTGAGTCACACACGGAACTGTACGCGGCTGTGTCCTGAGTCACACACGGAGCTGTACGCGGCTGTGTCCTGAGTCACACACGGAGTTGTACGCGGCTGTGTCCTGAGTCACGCACGGAGCTGTACGCGGCTGTGTCCTGAGTCACACACGGAACTGTACGCGGCTGTGTCCTGAGTCACACACGGAGCTGTACGCGGCTGTGTCCTGAGTCACACACGGAGTTGTACGCGGCTGTGTCCTGAGTCACGCACGGAGCTGTACGCGGCTGTGTCCTGAGTCACACACGGAGCTGTACGCGGCTGTGTCCGGAGTCACACACGGAGTTGTACGCGGCTGTGTCCTGAGTCACACACGGAGTTGTACGCGGCTGTGCCCTGAGTCACACACGGAGCTGTACGCGGCTGTGTCCTGAGTCACACACGGAGCTGTACGCGGCTGCGTCCTGAGTCACACACGGAGCTGTACGCGGCTGTGTCCGGAGTCACACACGGAGCTGTACGCGGCTGTGTCCGGTGTCACACACGGAGCTGTACGCGGCTGTGTCCTGAGTCACACACGGAGCTGTACGCGGCTGTGTCCTGAGTCACACACGGAGCTGTACGCGGCTGTGTCCTGAGTCACACACGGAGCTGTACGCGGCTGTGCCCTGAGTCACACACGGAGCTGTACGCGGCTGTGTCCGGAGTCACACACGGAACTGTACGCGGCTGTGTCCTGAGTCACACACGGAACTGTACGCGGCTGTGTCTTGAGTCACACACGGAGCTGTACGCGGCTGTGTCCTGAGTCACACACGGAGTTGTACGCGGCTGTGTCCTGAGTCACGCACGGAGCTGTACGCGGCTGTGTCCTGAGTCACACACGGAGTTGTACGCGGCTGTGTCCTGAGTCACACACGGAGCTGTACGCGGCTGTGTCCTGAGTCACACACGGAGTTGTACGCGGCTGTGTCCTGAGTCACGCACGGAGCTGTACGCGGCTGTGTCCTGAGTCACACACGGAGCTGTACGCGGCTGTGCCCTGAGTCACACACGGAGCTGTACGTGGCTGTGTCCTGAGTCACACACGGAGCTGTACGCGGCTGCGTCCTGAGTCACACACGGAGCTGTACGCGGCTGTGTCCGGAGTCACACACGGAGCTGTACGTGGCTGTGCCCTGAGTCACACACGGAGCTGTACGCGGCTGTGTCCTGAGTCACACACGGAGCTGTACGCGGCTGTGTCCTGAGTCACACACGGAGTTGTAAGCGGCTGTGCCCTGAGTCACACACGGAGCTGTACGCGGCTGTGTCCTGAGTCACGCACGGAGCTGTACGCGGCTGTGTCCTGAGTCACACACGGAGCTGTACGCGGCTGTGTCCTGAGTCACGCACGGAGCTGTACGCGGCTGTGTCCTGAGTCACGCACGGAGCTGTACGCGGCTGTGTCCGGAGTCACACACGGAGCTGTACGCGGCTGTGTCCGGAGCCCGTGGCCTCCTGCTGCAGTGACCATTTGTTTGCAGATACCTCTGGCTCAGCGACAGCCTGGTCATCTGCTCCCTGGGGCTCCCACCTTTGCCCGATCACATCCATTCTCTGGCCCATGTAGTCTAGTTATGTCACGGGGTGTAATCCATGGCCATGAAGCGCTCACATGCACAGCTCAGCAAAAACAGTTCGTGAAAATATACAGTCACATATTATAGTGTCTGCTTTTATAACTTCTACATATATGTATCTTCATATGTTTAACATTGTGTTTGGGACATTTGGGCCCAATTGCAGAGGCAGCTGACTCTAATGACCCTCTTCTCAGTCATGAGGCAGACGTGACTCGGGGAAAAACAATGGAAGTTAAACTGCTATACAGTTTAATTCTATGTAGCAGTCTTATTGATGTTTTTCCAGGTGGATCCAGTCGGCATAGCATATATGTTGGGATATACAAATAACGCAGAAGAAAATACATTTTTCAGTGTCATATATATACTGTCGGAGTGTGTGGAAATGTGTCCAACGTGATCGTGGGTCTAGCATTGGTGTCAAACCGGTTTTCAAAGGGGCCGGTGAGGCTGTAGGTTTTAGTTACAACCTATTGAGGAGCACAGCAGACTCCGCCCACTTCCTCAGGTGAGTCCAGTTTTAACCTGAAGATAAGAGGAAATGGGTGGAGTCTGCTGTGCTCCTGTTTAGGCTGGGACTGAAACTTGAATCCACTTTCTGAAACCAGTTTGACTCCGGACTAGAGTCTCCACAATATTTACATTCAAATTCATATGTGTGAACAGCACTGATATCATGACAATGCTCATGGCTGTCCATTAATGTATGGTTTGTTATTAGACCCCAGCGCTCTGTGTGTTCGGGTCATTCTTCCCCTCATCATTCTCGGAGCTGACCCAGGCTGGGAGCCATAAGCCTGAATATGTCATTAAACTCTTTCTTTAATACATAGCTCAGAGTGCGTTCCTTCTCCAACACTACACTGGTTTGTGCGAGGAACCACATCTTCTGCTGAGGAGAAGATACAACACTATACAAAGAAAATATACAACGGTTTGTGGAAAGAGGCTGTTTGCAAAATGTCGTATGCAGCCAATTTCTTTGATAAACTGGACTCTGGACTGGTGTAAATGAATGAATACATAGATAGTGGGATTAGTTCCGAAGCAGTTAGCACCTGCGCTGAGAGCTCACAGCTGCAGTGTCACTTTTACTCTCTAAACGTTACATTATGTGGACTCACGTTGTGGAATTTTGCAAGAAGGATCCCCGGTGAATAGGATTATTTTATTAACACTGACGACGACATGAGACTGTGCAACGGATTTGTCTCAGTTGAACATGAGATACCATTTAGACTTTATTAATCTCAGATATATAATGTATGTACTTTTGAGTCTGTATGGATGGATTATGGGTGGCACGGTGGCTGAGTGGTTAGCCCTCTCGCTTCTCAGCAAGAAGGTCCTGGGTTCGAATCCCGTTCGGAGCAGGGCATTTCTGAGTGGAGTTTGCATGTTCTCCCTGTGTCTGTGTAGGTTTCCTCTGGGTGCTTCGGTTTCCCCTACCACTAAAAACATGCACAATAGGTCGTGTAAAGTCCTCCACGATAACTACTGTTGTGATTTAGGGCTGTGTTAGCTTCATGTGTCAGTAAAAACGTCATTGCCTGATTCGTTAACAAAACTTTGTGCATCTAAAGCGACGGAGAGACATAATATTTCAATGTTTTTCAAGCAGTTTAGGCGTCAGAACTCCCCATTCCAAGATGAATATTAGATAGTTGGTTAATTTGTTTTGCAATTTGCTGCTAAACACCACATTGGAACAGCTGTGAAAGACACTCAATGTGCACTGACGAAAAACACATAATTAAGAAAAGAGAATATGAAAGAAAAACACAAAAATTCTCGCGATGGGTCGGCTCCCCGCCTCACTGATGTGTAATTTAGCCAAGCTCTTGGCAAAAGCTCCGTTCCACATGTGTGTCAATGCTGAGGGGAGTGTTTTGGACCAGTCTAGTTTAAATGAATGGAGCTCGTGCAGCTGACACATGCACAGATGCGTTTTTTCACATTTTCCACCCCCCGCCGCCATTTTGAATCACTCCATGAAAGCCCAATTTTTGGCCCATTCGTTAGAACAGCAGAGATAGGCGTAACTAGGTCCATTCATATATACAGTCTATGGTTGTAACGAACACCTACACACTCACCGGCTTTTTAAAAACCGGTTCGACGTCTTTGCTAGACCCACGATCACGTTGGACACATCTCCAACAATATGACACTGAAAAATCAATTCCATCTATTTTCTTCTACGTTATTTGTTTATCCCAACATATAAGCTATGCCGACTGGACCCACCTGGTAAAACATCAATAATACTGCTATACAGAGTTAAACCATGTGGCGTCTGAGGAGGTCAGATCCAGGACCAGCAGTGAGAGCGCCACAGCTGCCCTGGGGCACACTGACAGAAGCGAGGCAAACAGTCTGTGCCATCAGCCCTTCTCACCACCACCAACCATTCACACTCACACCAGACTCATTCTAATGTGGGGGAAGCGTCTTGCCTAAGGACACAACCACAGTTCGGTACTTTACAGCCGCAGCCGCCCCACTGTGGCACCTGCTGTTCCCAGAGGTCTCCCATCACAGCACTAACCAAGCCCTTCCCTGCACAGCTTCAAGGTCTGACAAGATCTGCCTTCCTCATGCAGGTATGGCCACTTCTGTCCCAAATGTTACACAAAAAAACATTACATACATACCTGCAAGACTATAAAAGCCAAAATAACTGGACAAAAACCGAGACCTAAAACCAAAGGAGAAAAGGTGGAAACAAACACTGCAGCCCATTCTCTTTGTTTCTGCTCAAATGGTTCTTTTGAATGAAGGCCCAGGTCATTTCAAGTTCTCTTTTCTATTTTGCAAAATTCAATAATTACATTTTGCACGCCCCGGCAGCTCCTAGTGCACAGCAGCCTCTGGAATCCCATTTCTGTGAGTAAGTCGGAGGAGTCCCAGATGAAATGACACTATAAGTCTGGACATGCCGAGGTGAAATCTCTGCATCCCGACACCGGAGGAGGCGGAGGGTGTTGTATCGCACTGTTACAGAAATCTTATAGACAAGCTGCATTACCTGACTTTATTTTTGTATTCATTAGTTAAATTCAACCCATATCCCTGCAGTGCTTTGGGATATACTGTACGTCCTTTTGAAGAATATGTAGCTCAGATTTGTGCTGGCGTGACATTATATTATAGAGTTTTTGTACAACAAGGAAGAGAATTTGGGTCCAGATTGTGACCAATCACAGCGGACCACTGGCCCCCACTTTCTTGAGAAAAGCCACAGGTCTGTGGTTAGCACAGACAGCTGAGGTAAACAAGCGGCGGAGGCTAACCTGAAACTTCTGTGTCTTTGTTACCGGTTACTGCTTACTCAGAGAAACAGACAAAAGAAAGTCTTGTTCCTCCGCACTTCCTGGTTCTATCATTCTATGGTCACGCCACGTTCAAATGTGCGATCCACATGTGCGGCTGAGGGGGATGCTGGGGGCGATAGCTTCGTGAGTGCGGGGACGGCGAGCAGAAAGAGAGAAGCCAGCGCTCACATTCAAAAATGTCACAAAGTCAGTTTTTATAAGTAAGTAAGTAATGTTTATCTATAGACTGAGGTCACCCAAAGCACTTTACAATTGTTCAGAGTTCAGTTTTTTTCATTCTCTCCACACGGTGATGGAGGCGAGTCCCCGAACACACTGGTCCATCAAAACCTCCGACAAAACACCCTTCATTCACTCACTCATTACATTCAGACCTATTGTACATGTTTTTAGTGACAGGCGCAACCGTAGCACCTGGAGGAAACCTACCCAGACACAGGGAGAACATGCAAACTCCACTTGTTCCGACCAGGATTTGAACCTAGGACGTTCTTACTGAGAAGCGAGAGTGCTAACCAGGGTTTCAGTCGGTTTCAGACGGTTTCAGTCGGTTTCAGCCGGTTTCAGTCGGTTTCAGACGGTTTCAGACGGTTTTAGACGGTTTCAGACGGTTTCAGACGGTTTCAGACGGTTTCAGACGGTTTCAGTCGGTTTCAGTCGGTTTCAGTCGGTTTCAGACGGTTTCAGTCGGTTTCAGTCGGTTTCAGTCAGTTTCAGACGGTTTCAGTCGGTTTCAGTCGGTTTCAGACGGTTTCAGTCGGTTTCAGTCGGTTTCAGACGGTTTCAGACGGTTTTAGACGGTTTCAGACGGTTTCAGACGGTTTCAGACGGTTTCAGTCGGTTTCAGACGGTTTCAGTCGGTTTCAGACGGTTTCAGACGGTTTTAGACGGTTTCAGTCGGTTTCAGACGGTTTCAGTCGGTTTCAGACGGTTTCAGTCGGTTTCAGACGGTTTCAGTCGGTTTCAGTCGGTTTCAGTCGGTTTCAGACGGTTTCAGTCGGTTTCAGTCGGTTTCAGACGGTTTCAGACGGTTTTAGACGGTTTCAGTCGGTTTCAGACGGTTTCAGACGGTTTCAGTTGGTTTCAGTCGGTTTCAGACGGTTTCAGTCGGTTTCAGTCGGTTTCAGTCGGTTTCAGACGGTTTCAGTCGGTTTCAGTCGGTTTCAGACGGTTTCAGACGGTTTTAGACGGTTTCAGACGGTTTCAGACGGTTTCAGACGGTTTCAGTCGGTTTCAGACGGTTTCAGTCGGTTTCAGACGGTTTCAGACGGTTTCAGACGGTTTCAGTCGGTTTCAGTCGGTTTCAGTCGGTTTCAGACGGTTTCGGTCGGTTTCGGTCGGTTTCAGTCGGTTTCAGTCGGTTTCAGACGGTTTCAGACGGTTTCAGTCGGTTTCAGTCGGTTTCAGACGGTTTCGGTCGGTTTCAGACGGTTTCAGACGGTTTCAGTCGGTTTCAGTCGGTTTCAGCCGGTTTCAGTCGGTTTCAGACGGTTTCAGACGGTTTCAGTCGGTTTCAGACGGTTTTAGACGGTTTCAGACGGTTTCAGACGGTTTCAGTCGGTTTCAGTCGGTTTCAGACGGTTTCAGTCGGTTTCAGACGGTTTCAGTCGGTTTCAGTCGGTTTCAGTCGGTTTCAGACGGTTTTAGACGGTTTCAGACGGTTTCAGACGGTTTCAGTCGGTTTCAGTCGGTTTCAGACGGTTTCAGTCGGTTTCAGTCGGTTTCAGACGGTTTCAGTCGGTTTCAGACGGTTTCAGACGGTTTCAGTCGGTTTCAGACGGTTTCAGTCGGTTTCAGTCGGTTTCAGACGGTTTCGGTTGGTTTCGGTTGGTTTTGGTCGGTTTCAGACGGTTTCAGACGGTTTCAGTCGGTTTCAGTCGGTTTCGGCCGGTTTCGGTCGGTTTCAGACGGTTTCAGACGGTTTCAGTCGGTTTCAGACGGTTTTAGACGGTTTCAGACGGTTTCAGTCGGTTTCAGTCGGTTTCAGCCGGTTTCAGTCGGTTTCAGACGGTTTCAGACGGTTTCAGTCGGTTTCAGTCGGTTTCAGACGGTTTCAGACGGTTTCAGTCGGTTTCAGACGGTTTCGGTCGGTTTCGGTCGGTTTCAGACGGTTTCAGACGGTTTCAGTCGGTTTCAGACGGTTTTAGACGGTTTCAGACGGTTTCAGTCGGTTTCAGTCGGTTTCAGCCGGTTTCAGACGGTTTCAGACGGTTTCAGTCGGTTTCAGACGGTTTCAGTCGGTTTCAGACGGTTTTAGACGGTTTCAGACGGTTTCAGCCGGTTTCAGTCGGTTTCAGACGGTTTCAGACGGTTTCAGTCGGTTTCAGACGGTTTCAGTCGGTTTCAGACGGTTTTAGACGGTTTCAGACGGTTTCAGTCGGTTTCAGTCGGTTTCAGACGGTTTTAGACGGTTTCAGACGGTTTCAGTCGGTTTCAGTCGGTTTCAGCCGGTTTCAGTCGGTTTCAGACGGTTTCAGACGGTTTCAGTCGGTTTCAGACGGTTTCAGTCGGTTTCAGACGGTTTCAGACGGTTTCAGTCGGTTTCAGACGGTTTCGGTCGGTTTCGGTCGGTTTCAGACGGTTTCAGACGGTTTCAGACGGTTTCAGTCGGTTTCAGACGGTTTTAGACGGTTTCAGACGGTTTCAGTCGGTTTCAGTCGGTTTCAGCCGGTTTCAGTCGGTTTCAGACGGTTTCAGACGGTTTCAGTCGGTTTCAGACGGTTTCAGACGGTTTCAGACGGTTTCAGTCGGTTTCAGACGGTTTCAGTCGGTTTCAGACGGTTTTAGACGGTTTCAGACGGTTTCAGTCGGTTTCAGTCGGTTTCAGACGGTTTCAGTTGGTTTCAGACGGTTTCAGACGGTTTCAGACGGTTTCAGTCAGTTTCAGACGGTTTCAGTCGGTTTCAGTCGGTTTCAGACGGTTTCGGTCGGTTTCGGTCGGTTTCGGTCGGTTTCGGTCGGTTTCAGACGGTTTCAGACGGTTTCAGACGGTTTCAGTCGGTTTCAGTCGGTTTCAGTCGGTTTCAGATGGTTTTAGACTGTTTCAGACGGTTTCAGACGGTTTCAGTTGGTTTCAGTCGGTTTCAGACGGTTTCAGTCGGTTTCAGACGGTTTCAGACGGTTTCAGTCGGTTTCAGTCGGTTTCAGACGGTTTCGGTCGGTTTCGGTCGGTTTCGGTCGGTTTCAGACGGTTTCAGACGGTTTCAGTCGGTTTCAGTCGGTTTCGGCCGGTTTCGGTCGGTTTCAGACGGTTTCAGACGGTTTCAGTCGGTTTCAGACGGTTTTAGACGGTTTCAGACGGTTTCAGTCGGTTTCAGTCGGTTTCAGCCGGTTTCAGTCGGTTTCAGACGGTTTCAGACGGTTTCAGTCGGTTTCAGACGGTTTCAGTCGGTTTCAGACGGTTTTAGACGGTTTCAGACGGTTTCAGCCGGTTTCAGACGGTTTCAGACGGTTTCAGTCGGTTTCAGACGGTTTCAGTCGGTTTCAGACGGTTTTAGACGGTTTCAGACGGTTTCAGACGGTTTCAGTCGGTTTCAGTCGGTTTCAGACGGTTTCAGTTGGTTTCAGACGGTTTCAGACGGTTTCAGACGGTTTCAGACGGTTTCAGTCGGTTTCAGCCGGTTTCAGTCGGTTTCAGACGGTTTTAGACGGTTTCAGACGGTTTCAGACGGTTTCAGTTGGTTTCAGTCGGTTTCAGACGGTTTCAGTCGGTTTCAGACGGTTTCAGACGGTTTCAGTCGGTTTCAGACGGTTTCAGACGGTTTCAGTCGGTTTCAGTCGGTTTCAGACGGTTTCGGTCGGTTTCGGTCGGTTTCGGTCGGTTTCAGACGGTTTCAGACGGTTTCAGTCGGTTTCAGTCGGTTTCAGCCGGTTTCGGTCGGTTTCAGACGGTTTCAGACGGTTTCAGTCGGTTTCAGACGGTTTTAGACGGTTTCAGACGGTTTCAGTCGGTTTCAGTCGGTTTCAGCCGGTTTCAGTCGGTTTCAGACGGTTTCAGACGGTTTCAGTCGGTTTCAGACGGTTTCAGTCGGTTTCAGACGGTTTTAGACGGTTTCAGACGGTTTCAGCCGGTTTCAGTCGGTTTCAGACGGTTTCAGACGGTTTCAGTCGGTTTCAGACGGTTTCAGTCGGTTTCAGTTGGTTTCAGACGGTTTCAGTTGGTTTCAGACGGTTTCAGACGGTTTCAGACGGTTTCAGTCGGTTTCAGACGGTTTCAGTCGGTTTCAGTCGGTTTCAGACGGTTTCGGTCGGTTTCGGTCGGTTTCGGTCGGTTTCAGACGGTTTCAGACGGTTTCAGACGGTTTCAGTCGGTTTCAGACGGTTTCAGTCGGTTTCAGACGGTTTCAGACGGTTTCAGACGGTTTCAGACGGTTTCAGACGGTTTCAGTCGGTTTCAGTCGGTTTCAGACGGCTGCAGGTGTTGATGGTATCGGTTCTGTTATTTATTGTACTTGGGCACATTTACTAATCTATAAATCTACACTTTGATTCTGCTACAGTGTGATCTGAGTGATTACTTTGACAATCTGAGTGATCCCTCCTGAGCCAAATGTGACATACACATTCCTCCAGTGTGAGATCAATAAAGTTTACATTATTTTTGCTCTCGGCCCGTGCAGAAACTCCACCCCAGGACCAACCACCTCCGTGTCATTTCTAAAACCCTGCCAGGGACGTGCAGTCAGGGGAGGCAGGGGAGGCAGAGCCTCACCTGCCATTATTGGAAACTAATAATTATTTTAGTTTAAATATATAATTTATATCCACTGTCCTATGCTTTTAATGTATATTCGGCACGGTTCCCATCAGTTTTGATCATTTCTGAAGTCAAAATCGCCGAAATCCCGTTATTCCTATTCAAAGAGACGAGGTGAGGCAGCGCTCCTGCGTGCCTCACCTCAGACCGCTCCCTCACAGTGTGTGTGTGTGTGTCTGAGTGCACTCAGCTCGTGCAGTTGATATATCACCGTTTGTTTCAAATATCCTGCTTTAAAAACATTTTTTAAACTCCTCTTAGTGTTTAGTAGTGTATTGCACGTATGTGTGTACAATTTATATTTAGTTTAAGTCTTTTGATCGTAGATGAACACACAAGGAAAAAGCTTGGCGTGAGGCAGGCGGTATCTGTGCCTCACCGCTAGGGGTGATAGTGAGCATAAAGTTCATACCAGAGTTGCTAACAAACAATCAGCCCAAAATGCTATTTCTTTTGCTGGAAAATGGATGATTTGAATGAAGATTTTTTTTCTCAATTGGACTTTCAAACAAAGAAAGAATTAATATAGACTGGGAGACCACCACTGGACTTACGAGGTTAGTCCGGCTGCGGGGGAGGAGTTTGTTAATCTGTGTTTTATGTTGAACATTGACAGATACCGGCAAAGTAGTGCTTTTCCGAAAAACACTGATTCAAACACTGCTCAAGAGTTCTGCAACTTGTTTAAATTATTGTTTATGTTCCTCGCGTCTCTCTCTCCTCGCGTCTCTCTCTCCTCGCGTCTCCGTCTCTCTCTGCTCCCTCGCGTCTCCGTCTCTCTGCTCCTCTCTGTCTCTCTCTGCTCCTCTCTCCTCGCGTCTCTCTCTCCTCGCGTCTCTCGCACCTGCGCTTCTTAAAGATGTTGTTTGATGCGGAGCAGAGTCAGCAGCTAGATTTGTTGTGAGATTATTAAAAGAAGCTGGTTCTCTTATCTTTACAGTATATAAAGTTTGTGGATGTCATTGCATTGGTGATTAAATGCTATTTTATTTGAATAATGATTGTAAATCTGACTTTTAAAGTCAGTGCCTCCCCAATCACAAACCTCACCGCACGTCCCTGAACCCTGCAGTCTTGCTTCGACAGACCCAGTATCCAGAGCTACTGTAGTTTTGCTCGAGCGCATCCTTCAAACAGATACCATCAGCTCGTGTTGTGAGACGGTGTCATTTCTCCGAAGAAAAGTAATAACACTTAACGTCAAAGATTGTACGATCATTCAGAGTCTTCATCTGCAGAACATAATGTGAAAGCCAGACATTACAAACACATTTATTTGAGAGTATTTCTCGCAGACACAATCCGTTGGAAGGTTTTATTTTATCTCGTCTTTCTCCGGGAGGAACATTCGGTAAAAAGGATTCCATTGGCAATTATTGCTTTTCACTACGATAATTACAGTCGGACATGTCTGCGGAAAACTGTTTACTCTACCGCAGGTTCAAGCTAAGAGCAGCATCGAGTTGGGAAAACGGAGATATTTAAGACGGAAGAAGTTGTCAATGTGAGCGATTGGAAAGAAACACTCTGAGGTAAATGTAAAATGTGGGAACCATGATAATTAACGAGTATAGTAATAACACCCACTTTAGCATTAGCATGTTTTAGACAGGAGAGATTCAGGTGACCCACGCAGGGAGCTTCGGGGGTTTGGGGTTGCTTGGGGGGGGGGGTCAGGCCAGGAATGTGTGGTGATGTTGTTTCTTTTGTGTTGCAGTAGAAACAGCTGTTAAAAACAAGGATAATCCTAAACAAACCAGGGATGTCTGAGTCAAATACATCAGAGGCCAGAAAAACACATTTGCTTCAAGCTCTTGGCCTGGTTCAATGGTTAGTAAATTAAATTAAAATTATGCAAAAAACCTGTCCTGGTTCAGTCCTGGTTCAGTGTTAGTTCAGTCCTAGTTCAGTCCTGGTTCAGTCCTGGTTCAGTCCTGGTTCAGTGTTAGTTCAGTCCTAGTTCAGTCCTGGTTCAGTCCTGGTTTAGTCCTTGGTTCAGTCCTGGTTCAGTCCTAGTTCAGTCCTGGTTCAGTCCTGGTTTAGTCCTGGTTCAGTCCTGGTTCAGTCCTGGTTCAGTCCTAGTTCAGTCCTGGTTCAGTCCTGGTTCAGTCCTAGAGCAGTCCTAGTTCAGTCCTGGTTCAGTGTTAGTTCAGTCCTAGTTCAGTCCTGGTTCAGTCCTGGTTCAGTCCTGGTTCAGTCCTAGTTCAGTCCTAGTTTCAGTCCTGGTTCAGTCCAGGATCAGTCCTGGTTCAGTCTTGGTTCAGTCCTGGTTCAGTCTTGGTTCAGTCCTAGTACAGTCCTGGTTTAGTCCAAGTTCAGTCCTGGTTCAGTCCAAGTTCAGTCCTGGTTCAGTCCTGGTTTAGTCCTGGTTTAGTCCTGGTTCAGTCCTAGTTCAGTCCTGGTTCAGTCCTGGTTCAGTCCTAGTTCAGTCCTGGTTTAGACAGTCCTGGTTTAGTCCCTGGTTCAGTCCTGGTTCAGTCTTGGTTCAGTCCTGGTTCAGTCCTACTTCAGTCCTAGTTCAGTGTTAGTTCAGTCCTAGTTCAGTCCTGGTTCGGTCCTAGTTCAGTCCTAGTTCAGTCCTAGTTCAGTCCTGGTTCAGTCAGTCCTGGTTCAGTCCTGTTCAGTCCTGGTTCAGTCCTGGTTCAGTCCTGTTTAGTCCTAGGTTTAGTCCTGGTTTAGTCCTGGTTCAGTCCTGGTTCAGTCCTGGTTCAGTCCAAGTTCAGTCCTGGTTCAGTCCTGGTTCAGTCCAAGGTTCAGTCCTCCCTGGTTCAGTCCTAGTTCAGTCCTGGTTCAGTCCTGGTTCAGTCCTGGTTCAGTCCTGGTTCAGTCCTGGTTCAGTCCTAGTTTAGTCCTGGTTCAGTCCTGGTTCAGTCCTGGTTCAGTCCTGGTTCAGTCCTGGTTCAGTCCTTGGTTCAGTCTGGTTCAGTCCTGGTTCAGTCCTGGTTCAGTCCTGGTTCAGTCCAGGTTCAGTCCTAATTCAGTCCTGGTTTAGTCCTGGTTCAGTCCTGGTTTTAGTCCTGGTTTAGTCCTGGTTTAGTCCTGGTTCAGTCCCGGTTCAGTCCTGGTTCAGTCCTGGTTCAGTCCTAGTTCAGTCCTGGTTCAGTCCTAGTTCAGTCCTGGTTCAGTCTTGGTTCAGATCCTGGTTCAGTCCTGGTTCAGTCCTGTTTCAGTCCTAGTTCAGTCCTAGTTCAGACCTGTTTAGTAGTCCTAGTTCAGTCCTGTTTCAGGGTTCATCCTGGTTCAGTCCTGGTTCAGTCCTGGTTCAGTCCTGGTTCAGTCCTAGTTCAGTCCTAGTTCAGTCCTGGTTCAGTCCTAGTTCAGTCCAAGTTCAGTCCTAGGCAAGGCAAGTTTATTTATATAGCACAATTCATCCACAAGGCAATTCAAAGTGCTGAACAAAACAAGAAAGCATTAAAATCATAAATAATCACAGAACATTAAAAAGAAAGATACAAATATAAAATCCCTCAGTTGTATGCACAGCTAAACAGAACTGTCTTTAACCTGGCTTTAAACATTGTCAGAGAGGAGGCCTGTCTCACATCTCCAGGAAGACTGTTCCAGATTTTAGCAGCATGAATCTGAAAAGCAGCCTCCCCATGTTTAGTTCTGACTCTGGGCACTAACAGGAGTCCAGTCCCTGTGCTCCTCAGAGTCCGGGCTGGTTCATATGGGACTAACATGTCACTAATATATTTTGGTGCGAGGCCATGGAGAGACTTGTACACAAGCAGAGCTGTTTTAAAGTCTATTCTCTGAGCCACAGGAAGCCAGTGCAGAGACCTGAGGACTGGACTAATGTGGTCGTACTTCCTGGTTCTTGTCAGGACTCGAGCTGCTGCATTTTGAATGTTACTGCAGCTGTTTTACAGCCTGTTTGGACAGACCTGTGAGCAGGCCATTGCAGTAGTCTAACCTACTGGAGACAAATGCATGGATAAGAATCTCCAAGTCTGCTTTAGACACTATGTTTTTGATCCTGGCAATGTTTTTTAGATGGTAAAAAGCTGCTGATGTTACTGATTTGATGTGGCTATTAAAATTTAAGTCTGAGTCCAGTATTACCCCTAGATTTCTGACCTTGTTTGAAGGTTTTAGGGAGAGAGACTGTAGGTGACAGATGACGCTCTCTCTTTGTTTCTGGGGACCAAAGACAATCATTTCAGTTTTGTCTGTGTTTAGCTGAAGGAAGTTGTTTTGCATCCACTCACTGATCTGTTGGATACAGTGAAGGAGTGAGTCCACTGGTCCATGTTCTCCTGCAGTCAGTGAGACATAGATCTGAGTGTCGTCTGCATAGTTATGATAGGAAACTTCGTTTCTGCGTATTAACTGACCTAACGGCAGCATGTAGAGATTGAACAGAAGAGGTCCCAGGATCGACCCCTGTGGTACTCCACAGGTCAGGGCCATATGATCTGAGACACAGTTTCCAATCTCCACAAAGTACTTCCTGTCCTCAAGGTAAGACCTAAACCAACTTAGGGCGGTGCCAGCGACTCCAACCCAGTCCTCTAGTCTCTGTAAGAGGATCTCATGGTCGACGGTGTCAAAGGCAGCACTTAGATCTAACAAGATTAAGATTGAGACTTTGCCTGCGTCAGTGTTCAGCCGGATATCGTTTGTAACCTTGACGAGAGCAGTCTCAGTGCTGTGGTGGGGTCTAAAGCCGGACTGAAACATATCAAATGAGTTGTTGATTATAAGAAATCTAGTAAGCTGTAGGTAGACAACTTTTTCAAGGACTTTCCCCATAAATGGCAGATTTGAGATGGGACGATAGTTGTTAAGTACCGTAGCATCGAGACTGCTCTTTTTTAGCAGGGGCCTGATGACTGCAGTTTTCAGGGCCTTTGGGAATATTCCAGAATGAAGGGACATGTTTACTATCTGTGTGAGTGAAGGTAACAGACTGCTCAGAACAGACTTCAGAAATCTAGTGGGTAGTACATCCAAGCTGCATGTGGAGGAGCTCAAACTGGAGATTATCTCTTGGACAGTTTTATCATTTACAGGTGCAAAGTGAGTTAGCTCAGAGAGCCTTTCTGGCTGTTGGATGGTTATCTGTGGATTGGAGACAATGGCGTTTTTGATGCCTTGAACCTTGTCATTGAAAAAATTTGCAAAACTCATTGCATTTACGTTTGGAAGTAAGCTCTAATGGCATTTGAAACAGGGGGGTTTGTTAATCTATTAACTGTTGAAAACAGAACACGCAGATTGTTGCTGCAGCCTTCAATCATTTCAGAAAAATACCTTTCTCTCGTACTACGTAGCACCCGGTTAAACTCGCACAACTTATCTTTGAAGATCTCGTAATCAACCTGGAGGTTGGACTTGCGCCACTTCCGCTCGGCCCTCCGGCACTTTCTCTTTTGTGCCCTGACCGAGTCTGCTTTAGCCCACGGCGCCTTCTGCTTATTTTTCACTATTTTAACCTTCACAGGGGCAACGGTATCCAGAACATTCAAAACACTAGAGGTGACAGAGTTAAACAGTTCATCTACAGTAGAATACGATGCATTCTCAAAGTTTATCATTCCCATAAATAGTTCACTCGTATTTTCATTTATGTGTCTTCTTCGTACAGTTGCAGAGTCCACTGGTGGTTTGTTAGTGAAACACATGTCAAAAAAAACACAGAAATGATCCGAAAGAGCAACATCGACCACGTTTACATTTGAAATATTCACCCCCTTAGTAACTAACAGATCTAGAGTGTGCCCTCTGCTGTGGGTGGGGCCACTTACGTGCTGAGTGAGATCAAAGGATTCAAGTACAGAACTCAGCTCATTTGCATTTCTGTCATCAACATTATCCACATGAATATTAAAATCACCTGTAATAACCAAACTATCAAAAATCTGTGCATACAACTGAAAGCAACTCGGTAAAATTATCAATAAAACTGTGACATGACTGCGGTGGCTTGTATAGGACAATGAAGAGTATTGGAGGAGATTGTTTTTGTTGTATTTTAAAAGACACATATTCAAAAGACGAAAACTTCCCAAGAGACATTCTATGGGAGACAAAGTGGTCTCTGAAAATGGCAGCTAAGCCTCCTCCTTTTTTGTTTTCCCGTATTTCAGATTCAAACTTGAAATTTGGTGGTGATGCTTCTATTAAAACTGCATTTCCTGAATTTTGGTCAAGCCAAGTTTCAGCCATGAACATAAGATCAAGATTATGAGAACAAATAAAATTATTGATTAAAAAAGACTTGTTACAAAGAGATCTGACATTAAGCGTAGCAAGTTTCAAAGTTTCAGTATCAGCGGTTGTGGTCGGCTGATTCTTACACGGAACAAGAATTAGATTTTCCAGATTAGACTTATTAACTCCAGATGTCTTTCTGTAATGTATTCTTTGTGTTATCACTACGGGAATGGCACAGGTGGCTTCATGACAGGGCCCCAGCCGGGTCTCTCCTCTAACTAGACTGCCAGTGGCTGCGAAGCAGAGACCCTGTGCATCCTAGTGTTTAGAGAAAAGAGGGGAAGGGGAAGGCGGGGGAGGAGGATGGAGAGGTGGGTGGCTTTTGGGTGTTGAACGAGGGGGGCAGGGAGGTGGAGGGGTTTTTGGTGATGGGTTAGGGCCGGGGTGGGCTGAGGCAGAGGTTTTGGGTGCTGAACGAGGGGGAAGTGGGGGTGGAATGGTCATGGAGGTTAGGGGAGGGACTGGCTGAGGTGGTTTTTGTAGGTGAATTGGAAACCCTAGGTGGTTTTGGAGGTACATATGGGGAGTGGTTTAGCATGTTGGACAGGACTCTAGATCTAGCTAATATGGGTGTGAGAGGAATAGTCTTCATCGCCGATTTTATTAGCCCTGCAGAGTGTTCAGGTAGGTCTAACAGTGAAGGCGGGGATGAAAAACAAAGGGACGTGTCCCCATTCTCTCTTGATGGAGTGGACGTGGCAGGGGGGACCCAAGACAGGTCCATGGGAGGTGGCGAGGGAGTCTTTGATGGAGGGGCAGGTGGTTGAGGAAACCCCAGCACAGGCCTGTCTGCTGTAGCCTGGGGTGAGGATGGGGGCTTCAGAGGCGCTGTAGAAGAAGAAGGCGTGGCTGCTTTGGAGCCTCCGGGACTCTTTTTCGCTCTCTACTATATTTTTTTTTTGTCTGTTTTTTGGACTGAGCGTTTAAAATTGTTTGCCCATGTCCACATTACGGGGATTTTTGACGGGCGATTGGTCTCTGCCGGATGGAAACTAGTTCCGGTACCTAGTGAGCGCTGGTTCATGATCTGGAGACCGGTTGGACGTGGAAAAGCTGATATTTGGTGGGACTTCTGACTGTGCCTGGCGCCCCTGTTCGACCAAAGGTAAGAGCGGACACCTGTTTATTCAAAGTATGCTAATTGAGTGAACTAAATTATGGTCTGTTTTGGGTCCACCAAAATGTCGTATTATCTATATAATCGGATTAGGTAAGTTTCAGGTAAGCCACCTCGATAAATGGCGTGTAATTGATCAATCAGGTCCGCCACTCGATAAAATGGCAGTTTAAATGATCATCATCAGGACAGAGAGAAAGGAACCCCTGACGTATCGGGGTCCCTGTCCTTTGGAGTAGCCGGGGCAGAGAATAGAGAATAGAGAATAGTTAGTGAAACCATGGTGTAAACATAAAAGCAATAAAAAGGGAAACGTGTTAAGGAGGCCTTTTGTCACAAAAAGTTTTGTAATTAACCAATTCCAGGCTTGATAAATGACAAAAGTAAAGAATCAACAATATTTCAGTGATCACGGTTTAAATTACATACAGAAAAAGGAGTTTTTGTTTTCGGCGTGAACAGAGTTCACCGGAGAATGCAGAGTTTTATCTAAAGTTGAGCTATGAGAGCTTTCGTGAGTTATTTACATTTTTTTGCCGAGTTTTATCTACAGTTGAGCTATGAGAGGGCTGTATCCAACAGTTGTTTTTGTTTTTTAGAAAGAGATTTTGAGTTTAAATTAGTTTGCTACCTCGATAAAATAGAAGCGTAAACGTTAAAGACAAGAGTGCCTTTTGTTACTAGTGTGGAAAGTGATCACTTCTAGACTTGGATGACAAAAGTATAAAGAACAACATAAGTTATATTCGCTTAACAAAGTAATCTTGAAAGTTATTCTTCTGTATCTTTTTGCCTGTGTGTGTGCGTCGCTCTATCTGCTGCCGTTGTCAGGGAAACGGCCCCCTCCTTCGCTGCTCTGGCTCTGAATCTGAAGCAAAGCTACTGCTTTAGGACTTTTGGCTTTTCATAGTTGTTATTCCGTTAAATTTGCTAAATTTGCCATTTGAACATTGTGTTAGACACAGTTAAACGTTTTTAAACACCATTAGGGAATAGAAGTTTTGAATTAGTATGTTTTTGAAACCCAAAGATTAGTACAAAAAGCTTTGCTTTTCTTTTTAAATCTGCTGCTTATTTTGTGAGTCCATTATTGTATCTCTGATATTTCATAGCTGTTAGTGAGAATTTTTTTATGTATTTTTTATTTTAGTTACAAAAGCCGTTTTTCAAACATTTAAATTAGAATCTGTTAAAAGTGATTATTGATTATAGACTTCGTCTAAAAAAGAAAGAGGGATTTAGGCTGTAAAAGTATTATATTATTAAGTTAAACTACCCAATTCACATGCAAGTGGTGACTTTTGTTTTTGTTTTGACTACACGCCTGACCTTGTTGCTCCTGCTGATGCCACAGCAGAGGAGCCTGGTCTAAAATGTGCTCCAATTCATACTGACTTCATTTGAAAAATGCTGCAATTATTTTAAATTAGTAAAATATATGCTGAGATAAATGCATAGATAATTAAACACACAGTACAAAAGTACATAATACATATTTTAAAGTTTAAGAAGGTTTAAGAGATTTGAGTCTTGTTTTTTATATTGAGAGTTTCTGGTTTTAAAATGTTATCATTAGTAAGATAATAAGTAATCTTTTATTTACATAGCGCTTGGGAAAACCCAGAGCGCTTCAAAATTGTTTAGACTTCAGAGAGAAAAACAATCTCATTCACAATCTCTGTTGTTTTTAATTTGACTATAAGGTTGTTTTCCAGAACCAAGAGCACACACTGTACAGGGTCACTGGACTGCTGGACACTGGACACCAAAGCCCACCCAGCCACAGGTCACAGATCAAAGAGCAAAGGGAAATGCCACCTCCTTGCCCCTCCCCCCACTACAGAAGTAAGTGGGAGTGAGACCGGGGCCATGAAAGAGAGGTATCTGGAGACGTGATGGGTGGAGCATCAGGGAAAGACCTGGATGAGAGTTGAGAGTGTGTCCAGTTGGTTTGCATCACCACAGTGTGACCTTTGAGACCTACAGGTGGTTCGAGGAGTCTTGAGAAACAACCCCAAAATTCACATACACACACACACACACACACACACACACACATACACTCACACATTCACATTTACATATAGATACATGAAAAAGCAGAACATGAGAAAAAAGCATTTTAAAAGTTTACTCCAATGTAAACACATTTTTAATTGTCTATCACTTGAATCTTTATTTGAATCAGTATTTTTTGAGACCAGAAATGTTCATTTGAATTCTATATTGTCATGGACTTAATTGACGTCTGTCCTGACACTTTTGATTTGTTGATTTTGTACTGTGTGAAGTAATTACATTGATGAGAATTAGATCTGATAAAAACACAAATTAGAGAAGTAAAATGAATCATTGCGCTTGCTTTTGTCTGAGGGACATTAGCAACAGCATGAATAGAAATTGTGTTAAAGTAGAATCAAAATGACTTAACCATAGAAAGTAACTATTGCATAACAAGCTGTGTACAGGAACTGAGACACTGCACCATTGACCAGAAGTGCATCGCAAATGACCTGATGTGCTTCAACTGAAAAGACTGTATCTGGAGATCCGATGTCCAACTGGAGAGACCAGAACCATGGCTTGGACCCTACTGATGTCCAAGATGACATCTCTCTATGACCTGACCTGATGACGACTGAGACTCACCCTCAGAGGACCCTGAGGACCTGAGGATCTGAGGACCCTGAGGACCTGAGGATCTGAGGATCTGAGAGAAAAAACTGGGGAGTGATGTTTATATTTTTGAAATCATACATTGATGAGTGCTAAATGAGAGAGATACTCATGATTCTTTCTTTTGTTTTTGTTTGTCCCTAGCTTCTGGACATCTGATGATCTATTGGACACAGCGATTTGCAGAACAAGAACCAGCCAATGAAACGTCTATTGCCGATGCTATTGCTACAACCAGAACCTGTGACCAAATGCAATATAAATGTTAAGTATTCAGACATCTGACAGACAAAAACTTTGAGAATGATAAAGTATGAGTATTGTAGCGTTTTAGTAGATGTTAAATAGTAGTAAAAAAGTAGAATTTGACTTCCTTTGTTGTTCATAAACATATTTCCACGTAAGAGTTAAAATAGTACCCTACAATGTTATCCTTTTGATAGATCAGCTAAAATATTAGAATCAGAGTTATGTTACAGCCATTAAAAGTGACAGAAGTCACAAATTAGAAATATGCCTTTGCTCAAGCTGCAGCCGAGCTTTTGAGTTAAAAAATAGTGTAAAAATAGAGATAGATAAATGCATCAACCATAGATGCTTTCAAAAATAGAGATTATTTGTAGCCAGTGCTAATATCAAATGGTAAAGGGACCATTTCACAAACATTTACTTCAAAAGTAGATAAAGTTAATTACAGTTTATGTACAGTTTTATTAGATACTGCCAAATTCACTTGTGTTCACACATGAGTGAATGTTGACAATGCAAAAAGGTTCATGAGTGTAGCCTAGATTAATGCCTAGATCAATGAGATAGATTACAACCAACAGAGATTCGAAAGCATTTAAAAGCATTTTGATGCATTTGGGTATAGCCCAAAAACACAATAGTAGATATTTAGATATTGAGAAGTTTCCAGCACAAACACCATTGTAGAATAACTGACCCCAACCCCAAACCTAATTAGCTACTATTAGGATAATACTAATTTGATTAATGATGTACATTCATCCCAAACTGCCTGACAATAATATCTTTAGATAATAAAAAGTAATAAATCACTGACCACTATAGAAGTGTAAATGTTGACCATTTGCCTTACTGTGTTCAGTTTTATTCCTGAGAATGAGAGTAGACATAGAGCAAAATCCCACTAATAATATGCCACTGATAATGAGAGTATAATACCACAGAGAGATTTGTTAGATTAAAATGTATGTTTAAGAATATGGCTCAATAGAATCAAATATGCAAACATATTTGTGAATAGATTAGAATAGTTTTAAACTATAGTGAATCATGAAAGTAAAGTACACAGTCTAAGATTGAAAAGTGAAAATAATACAGTGAAATAAGTGAAGTGTAAACAATTAGCATTAGAATAAAAGTATAGAGTAATAAAAGTGAAATTAGCTTCAAATTTGAGACTCAGCTCGTTTTTGTCTGTGTTTTGACTGAATCTGCTGAGTTCTACTGTGTCCAATAGTTTTTGTTTGTTTTTATGTTTGTTTGTTTTTATTTTTGATTTGTATTTGTTTATTTTTTCCCAGGATAGAGGATAAAATCCACTGATATTGATTTGATGATTATGAGTTTAATGCATACATTTTCTTTGTTTTTAATAATTTTTTGAAGTTTTTTTTTGGAATTTTTTTTTTTCTTTTTCCACTTTATTGATTGATCGATTTGAGTGATCAAATGTGATTATGTGATCAAAGGGGAGGGTGTTAGTATTAGATAGCAATATGGCCTACGTGCAGGACTGTACAAGGACTCTACAAGGACTCCATGTTATGACTATGATGTGACTGTCTCTTTGTGACACGTATGTCTTTCGATGTGTGACGTGACAATGACTATATAAACTGTGTACTGCCTTTATTCTGTCTGAGAGAAAGAAACAGAGTAAAACAGTGGAACTTGAGAGAAACTTAAATAAACTTCCAGAGTTTGGCACACCACGATCCGTCTCTGTCTGCTTAATCCTGACACATAGTACAGAGAAAGTAAGCTTTTTAGTAAGCTTTTATTTATATACCGCCTTTTCACTGCACATCGGAGTCTCAAAGCGGTTTACAATTGTTGGGTGGGGTCGCCAGTACAGGAGGCGCATGCCAGACCTATTGTACATATTTTTAGTGGTAGGGGAAACCAGAGCACCCGGAGGAAACCTACGCAGACACGGGGAGAACATGCAAACTCCACTCAGAAAGGCCCTGGTCCAACCGGGATTCGAACCCAGGACCTTCTTGCTGAGAGGCGAGAGTGCTATCCACTCAGCCACCGTGCCGCCCAAGAATTGATTAAGAATTGAACTTTAATTAAACTACCTGTGAGTGCAAGATTGATTTGTTTTTAACCAGATTTTTAGGACCTTTTTAAATCAATCAATCAAATTTTATTTATAGAGCCCTTTACAACACTCAAGGCGACCAAAGTGCTTTACAATAAAATCACATAAAATGCATTAAAAACATTAATTCAAACAAAAATAAAAATAGAACAGTAAGATAAAAAAAAGTGTTGCCGTGCTACTGAATGTTAAAAGCCAGTCTGAATAAATGTGTCTTGAGCCTGGATTTAAAAAGGCCAAGATCAGTGATGGTGCGCATTTCAGGGGGCAGCTTATTCCAGAGTCTGGGTCCAGCGACTGAAAAGGACCGATCACCCCAACGCTTGGACTAGCACTCTCGCCTCTCAGCAAGAAGGTCCTGGGTTCGAATCCCGGTCGGACCAGGGCCTTTCTGAGTGGAGTTTGCATGTTCTCCCCGTGTCTGCGTAGGTTTCCTCCGGGTACTCCGGTTTCCCCTACCACAAAAAATATGTCCAATAGTTCTGGCATGCGCCTCCTGTACTGACCCCGCTCCCATCTCTGTGTGGAGTGAGAGACAATTGCCCAAAATTAACAATTGTAAACCGCTTTGAGACTCAGATCTGCAGTGAAAAGGCGGTATATAAATAAAGATTACTACTACTTACTTCCAGCAAGAGCTGATTTGACAACCTCAAGGACCTGCCCGAGTCACGAATAGTCAAAAGTTCAGACAGGTATGAAGGGGCAGGACCATTGAGGGCTTTAAAGGTGTGGTAATTGTCACAGTTCCTGATATGAACAGGCAGCGAGCCTCTGATAGACTCCACCGTTTGACTGAATCTAGTCCTACGACGTTGCACAATACAGTCTCCTCTGGTCAGAGCTCTGGTATTTACTCGAGTGTTACTTATTTGTGATATAAAATTCCGTATTCAGTCATTATTCAATGGTATATTAAAAATCCAGGTGAAAAAACATACTCCTCACTTTTCTCAGGTCAAATATTTATATGCGATTAATAATTACATTGTTGTTTTCTAATAAAGTCCCAGCCCTAGTTTTCATGTCTCCAGTCTTCCTCCACTTTGGTGCTCCCTGTGACACATTTCAACCCATTTCTGGCAGTGTACAAAAATCAGTATTTTCTCAGTCTTGTGACAGGGCGGCACGGTGGCTGAGTGGATAGCACTCTCGCCTCTCAGCAAGAAGGTCCTGGGTTTGAATCCCGGTCGGACCAGGGCCTTTCTGAGTGGAGTTTACATGTTCTCCCCGTGTCTGCGTAGGTTTCCTCCGGGTACTCCGGTTTCCCCTACCACTAAAAATATGTACAATCGGACTGTGCATGCGCCTCCTGTACTGGCGACTCTGCTCCCATCTCTGTGTGGAGTGAGAGACTAATGCCCAAAAAAATAATAACAATTGTAAACCGCTTTGAGACCCTTGTCTGTGAAAGGCGGTATATAAATAAACATTACTTACTTACTTACTTCTGACACATCCACTTCCAGTCTCCGAGCACAGCGGGTTTTGGACGACTGCGGCGGCGAAGAACAGAGGTCATTGATGTAGTTTCAATTGTCCGTCCTCAGATGTCAGAACTACTGAGACATGTCATTGGTTCCGCCTCCGACCTCTTCAAGTCCCTTTAGGCTTTGGTCGTCTTCAAACCACTCGGACGTCCATTATTATTATATTATACTTGAACACGCTCCGGTCCAAAGATTATAGAGTGTGAAGTCCTCAGTCACACGTCTGCTGTAAATGTCTGTCCTTTTTGGACGTCGTGAAGAGAAGGCTTCAGTTCAGGCTGGGGTTGTCTAAAGTAAAATCAGTTATTCATGGATTCTACTGTTTTGTATGAATGTAAAAATACTAAATAATATTACACAAACATAACATGTAACGTTTCTTGAGACTTTGTTGATACATTTTGTTAAACCTGTGTGAAAATAACATTTATAAATAATCCCCATGTTTTCCTTTCTTTCTAGTATTAAAATTGAGTTTGAAATTGTGGTTGTGTCCTTAGGCAAGACACTTCCCCCACATTAGAATGAGTCTGGTGTGTGTGTGAATGGTTGGTGGTGGTGGGAGGGGCCGATGGCACAGACTGGTTGCCTCGCTTCTGTCAGTGTGCCCCAGGGCAGCTGTGGCTACTGTAGTTTATCGGCACTGAGTTTGGAGTGAAGGACAAATGACACGTGTAGCTCTGGGCGACACCGTAGCTGAGTGGTTAGCGCTCTCACATCTCAGCAAGAAGGTCCTGGGTTCAAATCACAGACAGAACAGGATCTTTCTGAGTGGAGTTTGTATGTTCTCCCTGTGTCTGCATTAGTTTCCTGCTGGTGCTCCGGTTTCCCCTAAAAACCTCCAGTATTGGTTCAGACCATAGACTGTAAATACTGACGGACGTATTCACAGTTTTTGGATGTGTTAGCTGCACTAGCCCCATTCATTTAACGAGTGCATTCAAAAGTCCACAGCGACTAAACTAAACTGGTCCAAAAAAAATACTCCCCTCAGCCAAGAGCCACTTTTGGACCATCCTGTAAAGATGTTTCCAAGAGGAAAGAAGCCGCCATACAAAAGATCAGAGTCTTATATAAGGTGCTCCGCTCTGCAGAGAAGACTGTAGGCTGTGAGACCAGAGAGAGACCAGAGAGAGACCAGAGAGAGACCAGAGAGAGACCAGAGAGAGACCAGAGAGAGACCAGAGAGAGACCAGAGAGAGACCAGAGAGAGACCAGAGAGAGACCAGAGAGAGACCAGAGAGAGACCATAGAGAGACCATAGAGAGACCAGAGAGAGACCAGAGAGAGACCATAGAGAGACCATAGAGAGACCATAGAGAGACCATAGAGAGACCATAGAGAGACCATAGAGGGACCAGAGAGAGACCAGAGAGAGACCATAGAGAGACCATAGAGAGACCATAGAGAGACCATAGAGAGACCAGAGAGAGGCCAGAGAGAGGCCAGAGAGAGGCCAGAGAGAGACCAGAGAGAGGCCAGAGAGAGACCAGAGAGAGACCAGAGAGAGACCAGAGAGAGACCAGAGAGAGACCAGAGAGGGACCAGAGAGGGACCAGAGAGAGACCAGAGAGAGACCAGAGAGGGACCAGAGAGGGACCAGAGAGAGGCCAGAGAGAGACCAGAGAGAGACCAGAGAGAGATTCTTTATAAATTCAGACTTTATAACCAAGCTCGAAGAATAATCAATGACACTTCTAGCCTCTGAAAAATCCATGTTCCAGCTTCTTCCTTCTGGCAGAAGATACCGTTCTCTGAGATGCAGGACATGCTAACATCTTCTTCCCACTAGCTGTGATCAGTTTGAACACTAGCACTTTAATAATCTTTCACTTGTACTGAATCTGTTTTAGTCGATCGTTTTCACAGTGACAATTGTTTACTGTTTTAATGTTGTTATTGTCTGTACTTGTCTTGTGCACACTGGGGACTTTTACAAATGTATTCCAATGTGGTTTTACTGCAAACGGCAAATAAATGAATCTTATCTTATTTATTACTAACACTAGTTCAGGCGTTGCTCATACTTTGGCAATCAGGAGGTTTGAGTGTTTTGCCTAAAAACACGAAGGCTGGAAGTAGAACCGGAATCCAACTTTGTGTTAATCGTGGACATTAATACACCGCCGTTTCCCAATTTAATCTTCTTAGTTCATTCCATCAATTGTCTTTTGAAATGATGGTTCAACACCAGGTGACAGTACGTTTAGTCTCATATTTTCTGTGAATCCCGGAGGTTCCTGGACTGTGTTACGTCCATTATCACTCTCTCTCTGTTTTAATGAAGTCCTCCATATCCTGTATACATTAATTTAAAGCACATTTATCACAGAGTATTTCATCGTCTGTTGCATCAGCTCCAACCTCCAGCCCGCTCTCTGCTCCACGTTTCCATCCGTCTGTAATCTGAGGAATAGATTCACGTCAGCGACAGGCAGAGACAGAAGTGTCATGAATGAAGAACGGTTCTTAGTGGATCTGCCGTCATTAGAATTAGAGCTTGTATTTGAAGAAGTCAGAGTCATCCACAGCTGAAAGAATAATGTTCAATATTCAACACATTTATCTCCAGCTTCAGCCTCATCTACAGTCTGGGGGTTTCCACGGCCCTGTGCTCATGTTAGTCCCATTGGAACCAACTCTGAGGAGCACAGGGACTGGCCTCCTGCTGGACTCTTGAGGAGCACAGGGACTGGCCTCCTGCTGGGACTATGAGGAGCACAGGGACCGGCCTCCTGCTGGGACTCTGAGGAGCACAGGGACCGGCCTCCTGCTGGGACTATGAGGAGCACAGGGACGGGTCTCCTGCTGGACTCTTGAGGAGCACAGGGACTGGACTTTGAGGAGCACAGGGACTGGCCTCCTGCTGGACTCTTGAGGAGCACAGGGACTGGTCTCCTGCTGGGACTCTGAGGAGCACAGGGACTGGCCTCCTGCTGGGACTCTGAGGAGCACAGGGACCGGCCTCCTGCTGGGACTCGGAGGAGCACAGGGACCGGCCTCCTGCTGGAACTCGGAGGAGCACAGGGATCGGCTTCCTGCTGGGACTCTGAGGAGCACAGGTACCGGCCTCCTGCTGGGCCTCTGAGGAGCACAGGTACTGGCCTCCTGCTGGGACTCTGAGGAGCACAGGGACGGGCCTCCTGCTGGGACTCTGAGGAGCACAGGGACGGGCCTCCTGCTGGGACTCTGAGGAGCACAGGGACTGGCCTCCTGCTGGGACTCTGAGGAGCACAGGGACGGGACTCCTGCTGGGACTCTGAGGAGCACAGGGACGGGCCTCCTGCTGGGACTCTGAGGAGCACAGGGACTGGCCTCCTGCTGGTCCCAGAGTCAGAACTAAACATGGGGAGGCTCAGTTGACAGACACTGGTCTTTTGGATTTGATTTCCCACGACTCATAACACCGACTCCCACTGATGTCTGCTGTCATTGTGTCTCTGGGCAAGACACTTAACCCCGATCAGCCTGAAGCCAGAGCTGAAACGCAGAGGCCGTGTCTTTGTGGACCTACCACCTGCAGCAGGATCAGTGAGAGACTGGTGCCATGGGGGCCGGGTGGTTCTGATTGTCACCTCCCCCGATCCACAAATGGACTAATGAATGAGTAATATTTTATTTATAAAGCACCTTTCACAGAGTCACAAAGCACTTTACAATTGTGGGCATCTGTCTCTCACTCCACACAGAGATGGAGCAGTCACCAGTACAAGAGGCGCAGACCTATTGTACATGTTTTTAGTGGTAGGGGAAACTGGAGCACCCGGAGGAAACCTTCACAGACACAGAAGGACCTACAAACTCCACTCAGAAATGTCCTGTTCCGACCGGGATTCGAACCCGGGACCTTCTTGCTGAGAAGCGAGAATACTATCCACTCAGCCACCGTGACAGGCAGAAATTACATGTTTGCAATTCATTAAATACAGTTGATTAATAACATTTCATAAAGTTTTTGGATGTACAGTAGTAGTTGGATATTTTTGGTTGGCCGCTTTTCGTTTTCCGTTTATTTTTCTATGCTGCTGCACTGGCCCCATTCTCAAGGCCAAGGAACCCAGGTGATCCACAGAAAAGTAATCTGAAAACACACAAAACAAATTTTTTTGGCCTCATTCAGAACTGGGCCTTAAGTCAGTCAGGGCGATCAAAGGGTGGCTGTGGCCACGGCAAACCCAACGGCGAGGAGCGACGAGGACCGGCGAGGAGCGGCGCCGGCGGAACTCACTTTCACTCTCGTCATTCACGCGTGGGATTGAGTTGTTTTGTTGTCGGGAAAAATACGTGACATTTTAAGATTCAACTGAAAGAACCTGGAAAAGGGTTGAAATAACAACAGCACACTTTGAGATAAACTTTCTTACAGCAGAAGCAACACTGTGTGCACTCAGCGAAAGGCTCAAGGACAAAGTTTTCTACCCATTTCCAACCCTTTAATCCATTTCTGGGTCAGCCCCTCACTGACCCTCTGCAGGTGGTGAGTCCACAGGAGGACGGCTGCTCTCTGAGTGTGAGCATAGCCTTGATCTTTCAGTGGGGGCTTCAGGCAAAGTGGGGTTAAGTGCCTTGCCCAAGGACACAACGACAGCAGTCATCAGTGGGAGTTGAAGGAGAAGGTGCAGAGGTGGGAATTGAACCCACGACCTTCTGGCCTTAAGGCAAATGCTCTACCAACTGAGCTACTGTCGCACCCAGTTTTGCACCCATTTGAGTCAATAGGAGCTCAGTGCTGGTGAATGTACAGTATAGTGATATATCCACCACATCTGCTGCGGCGAGAAAGAGAAGGAAGGGATTCGTACTCACCATTTTGGGCTTTAAGAATCAATAGTTTAACGTTGTGGTGGAACTATAAAATTCTATATTTAATCATAAAATGTTTTATATCAAAGCGTTTTTATATCAGGTGTTAGTGAGGTCAATGAGTTTAGTGCAAAACAATGGACAGCCCTGGACTGTTTTTTCAGAGGAGGGGAGTCTCTCTTATCTCACCAGAGAGGGGAAGGAGACCGAGACCAAGTCCAAGACCGGGACCAAGTCTTCAGGGTTCTTCCATATAAGGGGCCAAGAACTCTTCCACTTTGCACATTTTGATGTCCTTGTTTCACTAAGTCGTTAATCAGTCTGATCAGGGAAAGAGCCTTGTGTTAATTGTGAAGAAGTTTTAAAGGAGCAGTTTGTAAACATGTGGCCCAAAGTGGTACTGCAGCCTCTCCCACTGTCCCTGACTCAGGTTGCCAGATATGCAGACGAATCCAGCTGGGACCATAACAGCTGAATAGACAAGAGTTTTGTCAACAACAAATCTATAACCAACACCTTTTTCACAAAGATAGAAATCCTGGTTTTATTCCTTGTTTTGTCGTTAATGATTTGAGAATCATAACGAGACCTTTTTTAGTTCTGCGCCACATGGTACTTTACCAGTGAGATTAGCTCCACATGGTACTTTACCAGTGAGATTAGCTCCACGTGGTGAGTTCTGGCGCCCGGATCACAGACTTTCTGATTGGTGAAACGGTGGAGGGCGGGACATCGAAATGAAAACAATAACAAGATTTAGAGGCTGGAAAAGTAATTTAGAAATTCAAATATCTCTGAACTACTGTCATCAGTTAAAGAAGGATTAGAAAAGAACAGATTATTATTATTATTATGACAGATTAGGGCCCTTTAATGATGACAGATTAGGGCCCTTTAAGCGCAAGAGGTTTTTTTCTAAAACGCTCGATTGTGACATCTTAATTTCAAAAGGCTATAACTTAAAAGTGATAAGAGATAAAGGCTTTCTGTAAATTAGACAAATATTAAGGATGGCCCAAAGTTTGATGACAGATTAGGGCCCTTTAATGATGACAGATTAGGTCCCTTTAATGATGACGGATCAGGGCCCTTTAATGATGATGGATTAAAGCCCTTTAATGATGACAGATTAGGGCCCTTTAACGATGACAGATTAGGGCCCTTTAATGATGACCGATTAGGGCCCTTTTATTATGACGGATTAGGACCCTTTAATTATGACAGATTAGTGCCCTTTAAAGATGCCAGATTAGGGCCATTTAATGATGACAGATTAGGGTCCTTTTATGATGACAGATTAGGGCCCTTTAATGATGACAGATTAGGGCCCTTTAATGATGAGAGATTAGGGCCCTTTAATGATGACAGATTAGGGCCCTTTAATGATGCCTTGACATGAAAATCTTACACATTGCTGCTTTAAATGTTATTTATTTGACCTCTTGATGTCTGATATTGTGACATTGTCTTTCCAGATATGACCTTTTAACAACGAAACAAGCCTTCTGTCGGCTTTAGCTAGCAGGTAGCGCTTGAAGCTAAGCCGTTGCTATCGACAACATCTGTTTAAATGTGGCTCTTGCACAAACAGCCGGTTCTCGCACTGAAGCAGTCGGTGACGTCGATGTCGCAAACATAAGAACTCTACTCAAATATTCATGACAGAGGATTTTCGTGGAATTGTTGTTTATGCTCATTTCTGTGATGACAATAGACGTTGCAGATTATGCTATGATATGATTTCCGTGGTTGTTTATGAATGGTAATGACTTGGAATATCAGGCTCTGAAAGGGATGCAAATTAGCACGCTTCATTAGAGACATTAGCGCCACATTAGCTCATTACCATATTTTGTTTCCCGACGCCGGTGACACCAAAACAGAATTTGGCTGCGCTCCTTACCTTTTTTTAAACAGGTCTGAATTAAACAGCCCCTGCAAAAGGACAGATAGGCTTGGTATTATTACTTCTGACTCTAAATTAAACAGGGTAAAGCGTTCAGGACAAAGTTAGAGCCAACAGTTCTGCAACAAAACCCATTTATGTAAAAATAGATAAAGCTACCATCCAAATGGTCAACAGCTGAATGTACGGTTTTGTCCTTGAGTCTGTAAAATATGCATAATCCAGGAACTTTTATTATTGTAATGGTGTAAGATCAAAATGTGTCACTTGCACAATACCATAATGCTTTGCGGGTTGGGGAGAGGGGGGGGGGTCATTGCCATAGATCTAATCCAGAAAACAAACACTAACCTTATTTAAGTCAGTTCTTCACATTGTAAATCATTCCCTGTGCAGTTCTGCAAATGGCCTGCAGATGGCGGACCTTTCTAATGTTTTAGTGCATTGACAACTCGGCTGCCGGAGGTTCTTATGGTCTTCCTGTGACTCTTGGGGTTGAAAATATTGTTATAAATTAAGGCTTCCATCCAAACCATCTCATCAGGACTCATGTATACTTTTGAGGGCGGCACGGTGGCTGAGTGGATAGCACTCTCGCCTCTCAGCAAGAAGGTCCTGGGTTCGAATCCGGTCGGACCAGGGCCTTTCTGAGTGGAGTTTGCATGTTCTCCCCGTGTCTGCGTAGGTTTCCTCCGGGTACTCCGGTTTCCCCTACCACTAAAAATATGTCCAATAGGTCTGGCATGCGCCTCCTGTACTGGCGACCCCGCTCCCATCTCTGTGTGGAGTGAGAGACAAATGCCCAAAATTAACAATTGTAAACCGCTTTGAGACTCAGATCTGCAGTGAAAAGGCGGTATATAAATAAAAACTTACTTACTTACTTACTTACTTACTTACACAGCTTATCTTTGCACTTCTTTGGAATATTTTTCATTCCAAAGCGTCAGTCAGTGGTTTAGATTGTGTCGAGATTTGATGTAATGGCATAACATAGATACTTATTTTCTTCCATCCTTTTATTGTTTCTTAAACTAGGGTTGGTGGTAGTCAAGCTGAGTCTCCAACGGCTTGGTTTAGAGTCCATTCTATGTGTCATTAAGTTAAGTTTTCCTAATTAAAACCAGACCGGAAGAAATTATGAAATATCTGAGAGACTTTCAGAAGTACTCATCTGGACCAATCCTTTCTGAGGGTCAATTAAAACATTAAAAACCACTGAATGGGAGATGAACGGACTCAAAGTAAAAAAGGAATCGCATAATAATGAAACTGCTCAGACCTTGTATGAAGAAGAAGCGGTGTCCTGAGCATTGTTGTTGTTGTGTGACAGCTGCATCATCTTCATGGCGCTAAAATTAAACTCAAAATAGCTCTGACCACAAATAGATCCTGCCCACAGACTGCAGATGCACAATTCCATCACGCACGGCTGCTCCACATCAGTGAGATTTCAGGGTGTTTGCAAATAAAAACCAGTGTAGGCAGGTCCCGGCTCCAAAAGGTCCATGAGCCGGTGGGGGTGTACCCGGAAAGAGAATTACCCAATACTTTTGTATGGGGTCTTATTTCATCTCGAAATCCTCTTTACAGGATGGTCCAAAAGTGGCTCTTGGTCATAAAGTGGTTCTTGGTCCAAAAGTGGCTCTTGGTCCAAAAGTGGTTCTTGGTCCAAAAGTGGCTCTTGGTCCAAAAGTGTTTCTTGGTCCAAAAGTGGCTCTTGGTCCAAAAGTGGCTCTTGGTCCAAAAGTGGTTCTTGGTCCAAAAGTGGCTCTTGGTCCAAAAGTGGTTCTCGATCCAAAAGTGGCTCTTGGTCCAAAATTGGTTCTTGGTCCAAAAGTGGTTCTTGGTCCAAAAGTGGTTCTTGGTCCAAAAGTGGCTCTTGGTCCAAAAGTGGCTCTTGGTCCAAAAGTGGTTCTTGGTCCAAAAGTGGTTCTTGGTCCAAAAGTGGTTCTTGGTCCAAAAGTGGTTCTTGGTCCAAAAGTGGCTCTCGGTCCAAAAGTGGCTCTCGGTCCAAAAGTGGCTCTCGGTCCAAAAGTGGCTCTCGGTCCAAAAGTGGCTCTCGGTCCAAAAGTGGCTGCACAAACAATATATATATATATATATTTTTTTTTTAACATAATTTAGCTCCTTTAATAACCAGAATTCTATTCGTTTTGCTTTTTACCAACATGTATTTCAGTGTTGCAGCCCCACCTCTTCCAATGTATTATTATTATTATAAGTGTATTTGATAGGGACAAAAACCATAGATACAGGTAACCCATGCCATGTTCACAGGCCGTATCACTAACGGCTAATGTGCAGACCCGGTCCCTAAGACACAAAAACAAAACAATAATGAACAATATTCATGACCTGTTTATGCGTGTCTTGATCAAAACTACTTCACACATTATCTGTGCCAGGGAGAAGGGATTGGAAACAAACAAATAGACTTTACCTCCTTTGTCTCCAGAGCCACTGAGGGTTCTTCAGCCAATTGGATTATACCAGAGATGTGTCACCAATTGATTAGCGCACATGGGAGTGAGTGCCCCCTTGTGGCTGTGTGTTAGAGCCGAAATTGCTTTTATCTGAGATTGCGAGACAAAGCATTGAGCCTCTGCTGCAAAGACCGAGAAAGCAATTTGTGTGCGAAATGCGGCGGCTTGTTGTAGGATCAGAATCAGCTGCTTGGTTCTTTTCTTTCGGCTTTATCTTCAGTAGATCGACTACGCTTTGGTCGAATAACATCATCAATCCTCCTTTCGCATGATCGCTCAAATGCATGGACTAAAAAGACACAGGCGACCCCCTCTTACGCTGGATCAGGCTGTATCCAGTGTCAATGCAAAGTCTATGGTGACGTAGTTAGTGCGAGGAAGTGCGTCGCTGCAGGTTTGTCAGACTGGGCATTGAGGCGTGACCAGAGTGGGCGGGTCCAAAATGACCTGCGCTGATTTGCTGCAATACCACCCCAGGCCAGTGGGAGTGGACCCGGATGAAGAATTATTCAATGCTAATGTAGAGCATCTGATTATCTCTCGAAAACGTCTTTACAGGAGGGTCCAAAAGTGGCTCTTGGTCCAAAAGTGGTTCTTGGTCCAAAAGTGGTTCTTGGTCCAAAAGTGGCTCTTGGTCCAAAAGTGGCTCTTGGTCCAAAAGTGGCTCTCGGTCCAAAAGTGGCTCTTGATCCAAAAGTGGCTCTCGGTCCAAAAGTGGCTCTCGGTCCAAAAGTGGCTCTCGGTCCAAAAGTGGCTCTCGGTCCAAAAGTGGCTCTCGGTCCAAAAGTGGCTCTCGGTCCAAAAGTGGCTCTCGGTCCAAAAGTGGCTCTCGGTCCAAAAGTGGTTCTTGGTCCAAAGCTACGTTCCAGATGCTGTCGGTGTTGAGGGGAGTATATTTTTTGGACCAGTCTAGTTTAGCCGCTGTGGACTTTTGAATGCACTCGTGAAATGAATGGAGCTCGTGCAGCTAACACATGCACAAATGTGTTTTTTCACATTTCCAGCCCCGTGGCCATTTTGAAACTACCCATAGACAGCAAAGGTGATGCACATTCATTTGTGGTCTGTTAATATTTACAGTCTGTGTTTGTGTATTCGTTCGTCTTGTGCACACTTTAAAGAAACCGTGGCCTTTTCACGTCCACTGAAATCCAGTTTGGCATCTCCGTGGTAGACATCTTTTCATCTCTGAGATGCGTCTGAATTGATTTTCTCATTCGACCCGGCAACAGAAGAATAATGTGGAGGATGAAGGTCAAGGAGACTCTCTTCTAAAAGAAAATAGTTAGCCTTTCCTCTGCACGTCCTGTAATGTGGGTTTTAGACTGAGTAAAATGTGTTTATATCTAAAGTTATGTAAGACCTGTTTATGCACATGATTTAGTGGCCAGAGGCAGACTGTGGGTTGTGTTCAAATAATGAGAGAAATAAACTGAAGGAAAATTTTCTGCCCCAAACATCATTTTCTAAAAGGTGCTATTTTTCATGTTTATTATACCAGTGTTTTTCAACCAGTGGGCCAGGGACCATTAGTGTGTCTTGAGATGTTTGTTAGTGTGCCTTGGGAAATGATCCAATGTCACCTATTTGCTCAAAACGATGTGAAAAAAGAAAGAATTTGAAGATTAAAAATACTTCTTAGGACTTTTTTCTATATAATAAACTTTGATAATCAGTTTCAGCCGGTGGTGTGAAAGTTTTAAATGAAAAAGGTATGTCACGGTTGGATTAGACATTGTTACTGAAGGAAATCCCAGTCGAGAAATATACACAAAATAAACAAAAGTAATGATGAAATCCATTTGCTGCTCAGAAAACAGTCTTGGTTTTGACGGTGAGTTCTGGCGCTCGGATCACGGACTTTCTGATTGGTGAAAACGGTGGAGGGCGGGATAACAAGATTTAGGGGCTGTAAAACTAATTTAGAAATTCAATTATCCCTGAACTACTGTTATCAGTTAACGAAGTATTGGAAAAAACAAAAGTTTATTTGTCATGTGTGCATTTTATCTCTGTATTTTGTTTCTGATTTTATTGGTTTGGTGGAGAGGCGAGGTTAGGGGGGAGGAGTTTCCAGTTGGTGCTACGGCTAAGCTAACAATCACTCACTGCACTTTTAAATCTTTATTTATGCTTTTGAGTCCTCCTTCATCTCACCTCATGACAACATTAATGCCTTTTGACAGATTAATGCCCTATGACAGATTAATGCCCTATAATGATGACGGATTAGGGCCCTTTAATGATGACAGATTAGGGGCCTTTAATGATGACAGATTAGGGCCCTTTAATGATGACAGATTAGGGCCCTTTAATGATGACAGATTAGGGCCCTTTAATGTTGATGGATTAGGGCCCTTTAATGATGACGGATTAAGGCCCTTTAATGATGACAGATTAGGGCCCTTTAATGACGACAGATTAGGGCCCTTTAATGTTGATGGATTAGGGCCCTTTAATGATGACGGATTAAGGCCCTTTAATGATGACAGATTAGGGCCCTTTAATGATGACAAATTAGGGCCCTTTAATGATGACAGATTAGGGCCCTTTAATGATGACGGATTAGGGCCCTTTAATGATGACAGATTAGGGCCCTTTAATGATGACAGATTAGGGCCCTTTAATGATAACAGATTAGGGCCCTTTAATGATGACAGATTAGGGCCCTGTAATGGCAACACACCACAGACTGCAGTGAACGCATTTGGTGCAATCTATGATTCCATTAGTCTGTGGAATGTCCCAAGAACGTACAAATCTCGCAGAGTTTTAGACCTTTTCCAGCGCGACACTCACTTTAGTTCACAGATAATGATAAAAGCGTGCGGCAGAGAGAACACGAGCGATTGTGACGGAGCAGAGTCTGAGGCGATGCCATCTGGCCTCTGCTGCAGATGCTGTTTTGTGTTTTCAGATGACATTTCTCTGTAATTATGAAGTTGAGAAATGACAGAGATTAGCACTTAGTCATATTTGGTGGCTGGTGGGCATAAGAATTTTAGAATTGCACAAACTTTGCGGTAGTGGCTGCTGCTGAGAGATGTGCAGTTGGCTCCAGTGTTTAATTTATTTTTTGAACTCATGCGCTTAAATATAATCACCTCTGTTTTTGTTTTTTACGCGGCTAGCATAAGATGGACACATTTTTAACACAATCTGCTGTTAGGGCTGAGGTTTATATTCATTACAATGTTTGAAATTATCTCCAATGGACTCTGAAAATCAAAATCTTATCTACTCCCCACGGGCTCCGTTAGTGGCAAGGAGATGGCTAAAGCTAGGCTAAATGCTAAAGCTAGGCTAAATGCTAACGACTCACTTGGGCTCATTACATACGTCGCAGTAAACTCAGATCCAATGGTTTCAATCTGTAAAAGGAGTTAGCCCCTCCCACTTGTTAACGGAGTCAATGGAGCAAATCCAGACCTTAGTACAAATGAAATGAGTACAGTGGTGTGGTACGACCAGGCTACCAAGGAAGGGAATAGCAGAAAAAGTTCGGGAATCACTGTTTTAGGGTAATCTAAAATCTGAGGCTCAGATTTAAGATTAACCTCAAACACATAACAGACATGGGCCTTTTCTCCGGTGTCTGCCTTGAGTCTCAAATACATTTCGACGGTAACAGCACCTCAGACAGTCTCCTCAGTCAGCCCTGGAAGCACACATTTATCTGGCTCTTTCTGTGCTTAACGACTTTCCACGACACGCATTTAAAACTAATGAGTGCAGGCAACGTTATCAACCTGAAGGCGCTTGATTATCTGCATTAGAATGATCACAATCACAAACGTCTCAAGGTCATAAAGGTGTGTGGCTGTGTTAGCGACATGGCTGCGATCAAAGTAAAGAGGGTCGCTCTGTTTGATGTGAATGTCAAGGGCCCTCTCCGTGACCTGCGCGCACTATTCTTTCACAAACACAAACACAAAGAAGGCAGGAGTGAAGACGTACAGATCCCTTAATTTTACTTTTGGCAAAACACAGTAATGAATGGGATTAGATGAAGAAGAAGCCTGCAGGGTCATGGACGGGGGTCAGCACTAGATCATATACGGAATCAGGACGGAAGCGGAAGTAAAAATAACAAAATACCTATTCATGCCTAATCTTAACCAGCCATTCCCTTAAAATAACCCCAACCCCGCCTTAACCCTAACCTTAACCATCTTACTCAGACCACCTTAACCCTAACCTTAACCATCTTACTCAGACCACCTTAACCCTAACCTTAACCATCTTACTCAGACCACCTTAACCCTAACCTTAACCATCTTACTCAGACGCCTAAACTTAACCAGTCACCACCTAAGGACTTATTAGTCTAAAACTAGTATGATCGTTACTTCTGGTTTCGTCCCGATTCCGTACTGTATATGATCTAGTGCCAACCCATGGACGGGCCCTTTGTCTGGGAGTAGTAGTAGTAAGTAGTAATCTTTATTTATATACCGCCTTTTCACTGCACATCGGAGTCTCAAAGCGGTTTACAATTGTAATTTTTGGGAGTGGGGCCAGAACAGGAGGCACATGCCAGACCTATTGTACATATTTTTAGTGGTAGGGGAAACCGGAGCACCCGGAGGAAACCTACGCAGACACGGGGAGAACATGCAAACTCCACTCAGAAAGGCCCTGGTCCAACCGGGATTCGAACCCAGGACCTTCTTGCTGAGAGGCGGGAGTGCTATCCACTCAGCCACCGTGCCGCCCACCGTGCCGTGGGAGAGATAGATACAGTGCCTTGCGAAAGTATTCGGCCCCCTTGAACCTTTCAACATTTCGCCACATTTCATTCTTCAAACATAAAGATATAAAAAAAATTGTCATGAATCAACGATAAGTTTGTGTAAGCCCTCAGTCGTACAGGGATTAGTCAAAGCAAAGGAAGGTTTCTCACCCATCATCTGTACTTCTTAGCAAGTTTTCCTTGCTACTTCTTGCTAAGAAGTACAGATGATGGGTGAGAAACCTTCCTTTGTCATGAATCAACAACAAGTGGGACACAATCGTGAAGTGGAATGAAATTTGTTGGATGATTTAAACTTTTTTAACAAAAAAAAAATATTATTCGGCCCCTTTACTTTCAGTGCAGCAAACTCAGTCCAGAAGTTCAGTGAGGATCTTTGAATGATCCAATGTTGTCCTAAATGACTGATGATGATAGATAGAATGCACCTGTGTGTAATCAAGTCTCCGTATAAATGCACCTGCTCTTTGATAGTCTCAGGGTTCTGTTTAAAGCACAGAGAGAACCATGAAGACAAAGGAACACACCAGGCAGGTCCGAGATACTGTTGTGGAGAAGTTTAAAGCCGGATTTGGATACAAAAAGATTTCCCAAGCTTTAAACATCTCAAGGAGCACTGTGCAAGCAATTATATTGAAATGGAAGGAGTATCAGACCACTGCAAATCTACCAAGACCCGGCCGTCCCTCCAAACTTTCATCTCAAACAAGGAGAAGACTGATCAGAGATGCAGCCAAGAGGCCCATGATCACTCTGGATGAACTGCAGATAACTACAGCTGAGGTGGGGATGGTGGGTTCAGGGTGATGAGCTGTGTTGCTTTTACGCCAAACATATCGTTTTGCATTGTGGCCAAAAAGTTTGATTTTGGTTTCATCTGACCAGAGCACCTTCTTCCACATGTTTGGTGTGTCTCCCAGGTGGCTTGTGGCAAACTTTAAGATACTTTTATTGGATATCTTTGAGAAATGGCTTTCTTCTTGCCACTCTTCCATAAAGGCCAGATTTGTGCAGTGCACGACTGATTGTTGTCCTATGGACAGACTCTCCCACCTCAGCTGTAGTTATCTGCAGTTCATCCAGAGTGATCATGGGCCTCTTGGCTGCATCTCTGATCAGTCTTCTCCTTGTTTGAGATGAAAGTTTGGAGGGACGGCCAGGTCTTGGTAGATTTGCAGTGGTCTGATACTCCTTCCATTTCAATATAATTGCTTGCACAGTGCTCCTTGAGATGTTTAAAGCTTGGGAAATCTTTTTGTATCCAAATCCGGCTTTAAACTTCTCCACAACAGTATCTCGGACCTGCCTGGTGTGTTCCTTTGTCTTCATGGTTCTCTCTGTGCTTTAAACAGAACCCTGAGACTATCAAAGAGCAGGTGCATTTATACGGAGACTTGATTACACACAGGTGCATTCTATTTATCATCATCAGTCATTTAGGACAACATTGGATCATTCAAAGATCCTCACTGAACTTCTGGACTGAGTTTGCTGCACTGAAAGTAAAGGGGCGGAATAATATTGCACGCCCCACTTTTCAGTTTTTTATTTTTTTTAAAAGTTTAAATTATCCAATAAATTTCGTTCCACTTCACGATTATGTCCCACTTGTTGTTGATTCATGACAAAAAATTAAAATTTTATATCTTTATGTTTGAAGCCTGAAATGTGGCAAAATGTTGAAAGGTTCAAGGGGGCCGAATACTTTCGCAAGGCACTGTAGATAGATACAGAGAGAGAGATAGATAGATACATAGATAGAGAGAGAGATAGATAGATAAGTAGTCACACTAGTATTAAAATCACAGCAGAGGTGAAGCCGCTTGGTTCAGACCATTTTCTCTGCTCTTCCAGTGGATTTCCAGCTGATCGGTCCATGAATCTGTGAATATGGCACATTGTTGGTGTATTCATTTAATCTTCAATACAGACACAGAAAATGCAGACAACAAAACACAAACACACAATAAGAGTATAACGTAACAGTTGGATACATTCATGAAGATACAGGGTGTTAACTACACACAGTGAAATATGTAGATCCAAAAGTGGTACTGCAGCCTCTCCCACTCTCCCTGACTGAGGTTGCCAGATATGCAGACGAATCCAGCTGGGACCATAACAGCTGAATAGACAAGAGTTTAGTCAACAACAAATCTATAACCAACACCTTTTTCACAAAGATAGAAATCCTGGTTTTATTCCTTTTTTAGTTCTGCGCCACATGGTACTTTACCAGTGAGATTATCTGATTAGCTCTGAACCTGGCCTCCTCCATCTACACCTGCGGACTGCCCTGCCCGACCCGCCTGGGAGTGCTTCAGTCCTGCACCGGACCTGTCCACGTTCTGTAGCTTAGGTCCTGGATCTACAGCCTCAGTCCTGGATCTACAGCCTCAGTCCTCGTTCTACAGTCTGAGTCCTGGATCTACAGCCTCAGTCCTCGTTCTACAGTCTGAGTCCTGGATCTACAGCCTCAGTCCTCGTTCTACAGTCTGAGTCCTGGATCTACAGCCTCAGTCCTCGTTCTACAGTCTGAGTCCTGGATCTACAGCCTCAGTCCTCGTTCTACAGTCTGAGTCCTGGGTCTACAGCCTCAGTCCTCGTTCTACAGTCTGAGTCCTGGATCTACAGCCTCAGTCCTCGTTCTACAGTCTGAGTCCTGGATCTACAGCCTCAGTCCTCGTTCTACAGTCTGAGTCCTGGGTTTTAGAGTTTTTCCTTGCAGATGCAGGAGTCTGTATTGGAACATGTGTGACATTTATCAACATATGTTCTATATTCTTTATGTGTTTTAACTAGGGCTGTCAAAATTATCGCGTTAATTACCGTTAATTACCGTTTTCATTAACGCGTTAAAAAATAATTAACGCATTAACTGCCATTGACGTGTTAACACGTCAATTGCGTTTCCCGCTATTTTCACGTTCCCAGATGTCTATTGTATCAAATATGTAAGGTTTGAGGCAATATTTTATCGAGCCAGCAGATGGCAGCATTGCTCTATGAATGGTTTGAAAACAGCTAGATGCACTTTCTGGTGATTTCAATAAAACTTACCTCTACTCGACTGGGGATTACAGGGGAACGAAACAAGCTAGAAACAAAATTATTTTTGCTGATGAAAGTAGACAGTCCATTCTTTCCGAATATGGTTTTGGATTTCAGATTGTCATAATACACAATATTCTGTGGGTCTTGAAAATTCAGTAAAAATCATCAGAAACGGCTGGCAATATGGGAGTACCTGTTCTGAAATGGGCTGGAAGGCAATTGCATGTCCGAATGACCCGCCCATTTATAATAATATCACTCAGAATGCCGCGGACACGTGCGTGTGTGATGGTGACAGCGATAACGTGGTCATATAATACACGCATATATATACACGCACAGGGGCCATTCTCTGATGTTGTGTGACACACGGACACGTGCGTGTGTGATGGTGACAGCGGTAACGTGGTCATATAATACACTCGTATATATACACGCACAGGGGCCATTCTCTGATGTTGTGTGACACATGGAGGAGAGGAGGAGACACGCTGAAATGCAACCAAACTCGCAAAATTAAAGCTGGGGTACCTACATTTTCCCTTTCATTAACAGCTCTTGTTGGTTGTACCCAAAAGTAGAAGGTTGGCAGCAAGTCAACCAGATTCAAGTACATTTGGTATGAATAATAACGTGTCATTACATTTGAAAATCTCATTTAACTTCAATTGGAGTGGATTTGAAATAGAATGTTAAAAATGCGATTAATCGTGAGTTAACTCATCATTACTATGCGATTAATCAACTAAAAAAAATTAATCGTTTGACAGCCCTAGTTTTAACTGTTGATTCTCTGATCTGTGTTGCTGATTTCAATGGTTTTGTGATGTCTCTGAGATGGTACTGTTGTGATTTAGGGCTATACAAGAATTGTATTGTATTAGCTCAACGCGGTGAGTTCTGGCGCCCGCATCACGGACTCTCTGATTGGTGGAACGGTGGAGGGCGGGACATCGAAATGAAAACAATAACAAGATTTAGAGGCTGGAAAAGTAATTTAGAAATTCAAATATCTCTGAACTACTGTTATCAGAGCAGTTTTTATTAATGCCTTTTGACAGGTTATGGCCCTTTAACGATGACTTAAAATCAACATTTCACAGATTTACAATTAGTTGGTTGATTCATGGATTCGCAGCCCTATTCTAAACACGTCTGAGGTCCTGGCATCAGTCTGGACAGTCCGCTCCGCTCACTCTCATTCATATGAAGTGAAGGGTTGTGTAGCCGTTTGGCAGCTCGCACACACGGCTCAACAAAAGACAGGAAATGGGATTCTGTGCGTTGGCAATCATTGTGTTTCGAGCGCGAATGATTCAGACGAACTATTGTTGAGATCCGACCCAAGCAGAGAGAGGCTTTTTCACCACTAAACAATACAAAATATCTCTTTTTTTAACAGTACTGGAATCAGGGTCATTCTGAAAGTGCGTTAAATCAATGGGAGTCAGTAAAATAATACTAAAACTCACTCATTTAACAAAACATAACATTTTAGCTTTAAAGATTGCTTTTTTCATTGGTATATGTGCTGGGCCGACTCCACAATAGGTCTTCTTTAAGGGGGATGGATCTATAACTGATAAGATCTATCTGCCTTAAAGAAGTGAAGCCATTTAAGCCATAAGTTCATATTTATGTCTCTACCTTCATTATATCCTCAAGTTCTGAGAGGTATTCTGGCATTTCTTGACTTTCTATTTTAGTTTTAGCTAGGTCTATAGGTTTTATGGTTGGTTTTGGTTCGTTCGTGACCTGGATTGTTAGAAGTCCCATTTTTTGGTTTCTCGGGGAGATGTAGGATCCAAATATGCACCATTAACATATCTACAGAGAGTAACAATTACAGGGTTTTGTTTGGCTTTCTCTACTTGTATGTCTTATTAAAAGAACCTTCTAAACATAAGAAGACCCACATTTACTTTATACAAGTCAAACATGGCGCCTCCAGGGTTAAAGGAGTAGCTCTCTGCCTTTACCGTCCCAGGAAAGTAGCTCTCTGGGTGAAAAAGGTTGGAGACACCTGGTCTAATCTAGCCTGGTCTTAGCATACCATTGTACTCATTTCATTTGGTACTAAGGTCTGGATTTGCTCCATTGACGCTGTTAACAGGTGGGAGGGGTTAACTCCTTTTGCAGATTGAAATGTTTGGATCTGAATGAGTGAGGCATTTAGCATTTAGCCTAGCTTAAGCATTTAGCCTAGCTTTAGTGTTTAGCCTAGCTTTAGCATTTAGCCTAGCTTTAGCCATCTCCTTTGCCACAAACGGAGCTTGTGGGGAGAAGCGGCACAATCTTTGTCAGCAATTATATTTACTAAACATTTCTCTTGCTCTGGCTTCAGTTTCTTGATATTTGGATTGAACCAGAACAGATTATTTTAATATCGCATTCTTCGCCAAACTACAACCGGAAAATTCAGCACAAACTCTTGACGTCACCCACATCTAACTCCCCCGTTCTCTGATTGGTCGGATGGGATTCAACCATTGTAATTGCAGACACTAGGACTAGACCCAGACGGTAAATGCAGGGAATTGATGATCGACCGGAGTTTACGGATGGCTAAGTCCCGGCTGTAGGTCTAATGGGTCTGAACTTTGCTTGGATATTTCTAGTAAGCAGCACTAGCATACCAATAACACAAGTGTGATTATAAACACATTATATATCTGTAGATTTACCTTGAAATTGGGCCGATACAAAACACTTTCTATAACTCCATCCGACCCTTTTCACCGCTGTAAAAAGATTCACCGGGAAACTGCTGTGCTAAGGCTAATATCCTGCTTCAATAGCATAAAGCTGCATCTACTAAGCTGGGCATGTTTATTTATTAGGCGTATAATTAGAGTAAATACCATTTATAATGATTACTTTCACTTACTTTGCAATGTGCGCTCAAAGCAAAAACCTAAAGGGCATTTATGGATTATTCTTTCTCAGTGCATTATCAGGAAGTTTGTGAGAACGGTTTAGAGAGACATGATCCCTGTGATAAAACAAATATGTAAGGTACTCATGTTATCGCCAAGTCTTATTTGGAAACATCTGATTGTAAGAAAGGACCAGACGTGTGGACTCGAGTCAAGATTGTGATGACTCCAGACTTGAAATATAAAAAGACTTTGATTTTAACATCAATAACTCTGACTTTCATGTGGACTTGTGTCTATTTACTCGAAAAGACTTTCTAAAACCCAACAATAAAAATAATGTTGACACTAGACCATAGACTGTGAATATGAAAGAAGAACGCTAATCTCAAACTAATGTTCCATCACTTTCGACTTCTATGTGGCTTTTTCAAAATGGTCGCAAGCTGAAACATATGAAAAAAACACATTTGTGCATGTGTTAGCTGCACTAGCCCCATTCATTTAACAAGTGCATTCTGAAGTCCACAGCGGCTAAACTAGACTGGTCCAAAAATATACTACCGTCAACAGCGACAGCATCTGGAACGTAGCTTTGGACCAAGAGCTACTTTTGGACCAAGAGCTACTTTTGGACCAAGAAGACGCTATACAAAAGCATTGGGTAATTCTCTTTCCGGGTACACCCCCACAGGCCTGAGTGAGATTGCAGCCTGTCAGTGCACGTGCTCATGGACCTTTTGGAGCCGGGACCCGCCCACACTGGGTCCAACTCTGAATCAGAAGATATGCAAATTTCTTCATGAACTAATTACAGAAGAATATTGTGTTTGCCCCAAATCTCTCACTTTGTCCTTAAATATTTGAAAATGATTAATATAAATTTCACTTTTAACTGGAAGCGGTCAGTCACCAATGCATATCTCTCATTTAATTCTGTAATAATTATAATACATTCACACACACACACTTAAACAAATAAAAAAGTAAGAGAAATCATTGGTCAAATAATGTGAAAATGATCAAACAAGAATGGATCAGTTTGGGTCAGTTTGGGTCAGTTTGGGCAGAGTGAGTTCTGTCGCTGTAAGAGCAGAGAAGAAAATGCATCTGCAGGACCAAAGGCACACTCCCTGCACAGCTCAAATAAAAATGCAAGTTACTAAAATATATATTTAAAAAATAGCCAGATAAAAAGTGAAAGTTACTAAAATAAATATTGAAATTCAGTTTAGTAAACATACAATAACAGAATGCCTACGTCATACATGTATCTTAATAAACTAATAATAGTAATAATAATCCATCAAATAAAAGGTTCACGGTTTATTACTTGTTAGCCTTAAGGTTAACGGGAACATCCTGTGTTAGCCTCCAAACAAGCTAACAGCCTTCCTGGAACAGTCTTCCTGAAGATGTGAGACAGGCCTCCTAAAACCAGGTTAAAAACAGTTCTGTTTAGCTGTGCTACAACTGAGGGATTTTATGTTTTTATCTTTCTTTTTAATGTTCTGTGATTATTTATGATTTTAATGCTTTCTTGTTTTGTTCAGCACTTTGAGTTGCCTTGTGTATGAATTGTGCTATATAAATAAACTTGCCTTGCCTTGCCTAGCGCTAGCCCATTGTTTATGAATGCGGAGAGTGGCCGCGGTGCTGCAGAGCCGTGCGTGACCCGCGGTGACAAACCAAACCTCTCTCTCTCTGAAACTCTCTGAAACATTGATGTGAGGCTGCACTCCTGGTACATCTTTCCTGGTACTTCTCTCCTGGTACATCTCCTCTGAGCACGAGTCCCTCTGGGAACACATTATCACTTTGTCACAAGTTCACGACCGTTTCTTTTGGAGTAACCGAGAAAAACTGTGGAAATGGAAAAGGATCAGAGGTGAATGGTACTTGCAAAGAAGACATTTCTGTTTTCAAGCTCTCGCTGCAGAAAAGAAAACATTTGGCCGACAGTTAAAAGTCTTATCACAAACCGGGGATAATTACGGTTTAATGAGGACGGAAACTGCAAACTTGACTTTTCACAATTTTGTTGTTTACTCATTTATTTATTTTAATTTTTTTATACATATACATTTATTTATTTAAACAAAAAACATGAACATACATACGTACGTGGGGACAGGGGGGGCTTCCGTGTTTGTGTGTGTGTCTCTGCGTGTCTCTGTGTATGTGGGTGTGTGTGTGTCTCTGTGTATGTGGGTGTGTGTCTCTGTGTATGTGGGTGTGTGTGTGTCTCTGTGTATGTGGGTGTGTGTCTCTGTATGTGGGTGTGTGTGTGTCTGTGTATGTGGGTGTGTGTGTGTGTCTGTGTATGTGGGTGTGTGTCTCTGTATGTGGGTGTGTGTGTGTCTGTGTATGTGGGTGTGTGTGTGTGTCTGTGTATGTGGGTGTGTGTCTCTGTATGTGGGTGTGTGTGTGTGTCTGTGTATGTGGGTGTGTATCTCTGTGTATGTGTGTGTGCGTGTGTGTGTCTCTGTGTATGTGTGTGTGTGTATCTGTGTATGTGTGTGTGATTGTGTGTGTCTCTGTGTATGTGTGTGTGTGTGTCTGTGGGTGTGTAGCTCTGTGTATGTGTGTGTGATTGTGTTTATCTCTGTGTATGTGTGTGTGTGTGTGTGTGTGTCTCTGTGTATGTGGGTGTGTGTATCTCTGTGTGTGTGTGTGTGTGTCTCTGTGTGTGTGCGTGTCTCTGTGTATGTGTGTGTGTGTGTATGTGGGTGTGTATCTCTGTGTATGTGTGTGTGCGTGTGTGTGTGTCTCTGTGTATGTGTGTGTGTGTATCTTTGTATGTGTGTGTGATTGTGTTTATCTCTGTGTATGTGTGTGTGCGTGTCTCTGTGTATGTATGTGTGTGTATCTCTGTGTATGTGTGTGTGTGTCTGTGTATGTGGGTGTGTGTATCTCTGTGTGGGTGTGTGTGTGTGTATCTGTGTGTGTGTGTGTCTGTGTATGTGGGTGTGTGTATCTCTGTGTGGGTGTGTGTGTGTTTATCTCTGTGTGTGTGTATGTCCGTGCGGTAATTGGTGGTATGGTGTAAGTTTACCAAGAGGCAGAATAACAATGACAACAACAAAAACGAAGAAAATAACAGCAATAGCGACGATGATGATGATGATGATGATGAACAATGCTAGCGTCTTTAGCATTAGCATTAGCATTATTATTGGAATTAGCATTAGCATTAGCATTATTATTGGCATTAGCATTAGCATTATTATTGGCACTCTTCCCACAACATTCCTCCATAGTTTGTCTGTGATTGTGGTGCATTAAAGAGGCATATGTCTGAGATACATGTTTGAAGAGAACCATGTTTTATTTTGTTTACTCATTTAAAGTGTTCGGGTGTATTTTATTTCCCACAGACACATTTCTCTCGTGGATATTCCGACCACAGCAACTTATTCTCCATTTTATTTTTGATTATGTAAAATATGTAATGCACAAATAATTCCAGGTGAAAGACTTTTCGTTTTGACCGTGCTACAACTGAAGAATTGTACCTTTTTAACGCAACATGTTATTTATTATTGTGATCATTTGTGTGATTTTAATGTTGTTACAGTGCCTTGCGAAAGTATTCGGCCCCCTTGAACCTTTCAACATTTTGCCCCATTTCAGGCTTCAAACATAAAGATATAAAAATTATTTTTTTTGTCAAGAATCAACAACAAGTGGGACACAATCGTGAAGTGGAACGAAATTTATTGGATAATTTAAACTTTTTTAACAAATAAAAAACGGAAAAGTGGGGCGTGCAATATTATTCGGCCCCTTGCGCTAATACTTTGTAGCGCCACCTTTTGCTGCAATTACAGCTGCAAGTCGCTTGGGGTATGTCTATCAGTTTTGCACATCAAGAGACTGGAATTCTTGCCCATTCTTCCTTGCAAAACAGCTGGAGCTCAGTGAGGTTGGATGGAGAGCGTTTGTGAACAGCAGTCTTCAGCTCTTTCCACAGATTCTCGATTGGATTCAGGTCTGGACTTTGACTTGGCCATTCTAACACCTGGATACGTCTATTTGTGAACCATTCCATTGTAGATTTGGCTTTATGTTTTGGATCATTGTCCTGTTGGAAGATAAATCTCCGTCCCAGTCTCAGGTCTTTTGCAGACTCCAACAGGTTTTCTTCCAGAATGGTCCTGTATTTGGCTCCATCCATCTTCCCATCAATTTTAGCCATCTTCCCTGTCCCTGCTGAAGAAAAGCAGGCCCAAAGCATGATGCTGCCACCACCATGTTTGACATGGTGGTGGTCAAACATGCTTGAAGCCTGAAATGTGGCGAAATGTTGAAAGGTTCAAGGGGGCCGAATACTTTCGCAAGGCACTGACCTGTGATTATAATGTTTTTAATTACCTGTGTGATTTTAATTGTATTTTTAATGGAGATTTAGACTTTGTTTATGTGATGATGTGTACCTGTGAGGCGCTTTGTGTTGCCCTCTGTCGGAAAAGCGCTCTATAAATAAAGATTGATTGAATAACTCAGTAGCTGTGATCTTCGGCGGTTTCTCAAAGGTAAAAACGTGGCTTATTGTATGTAGTAATCAGAGCAAAGGCTTGAATAACCTTGTCTCCAGTGACTCCCTGTGGGCCTGCGGTGTTTCCTCACAATGAAAAGTCGTGCGGGGGTCTCACACTGAGGACCACGTACCACAGCGGCCGCAGAGTCCGGACACTTTCTCTTTTATTTGATCCATTACTGCCACAGCACGTGCTCTCAGGAGCGGATTGCAGCCCACAGACCAGAACGAGCCCGAGGGGAAGGGAGTAAAGGGGCTCGAGACCCGACAAGACTGAATGTGTAAGGGCAGGACTTGATCTAAGGGCGACCGTGGCTGAGTGGGTATAGTCTATTGGCCTGAAGGTTGTGGGTTTGAGTCCACCAAGAGATCTCCTTCACGACTCCCACTGATGTCTGCTGCTGTTGTGTCCTTGGGCAAGACACTTACCCCACTTTGCCTGAAGCCCCCGCTGAAAGATCAAGGCAGCTCAGACTAGAGCAGCCTCCTGTGGACTCAGCACCTGCAGAGGATCAGAGAGGACCAGGAGGAGCAGTGAGGACCATGAGCAGCAGGAGGAGCAGTGAGGATCAGGAGGATCAGTGAGGACCAGGATTAGTGAGGACCAGAAGGAGCAGGAGGGTCATTGAGGACCAGGAGGATCAGTGAGGACCAGGAGGATCAGTGAGGAGCAGGAGGATCAGTGAGGACCAAGAGGATCAGTGAGGACCAAGAGAAGCAGGAGGATCAGTGAGGACCAAGAGGAGCAGGAGGATCAGTGAGGACCAAGAGGAGCAGGAGGATCAGTGAGGACCAAGAGGAGCAGGAGGGTCATTGAGGACCAGGAGGATCAGTGAGGACCAGGAGGATCAGTGAGGAGCAGGAGGATCAGTGAGGACCAAGAGGATCAGTGAGGACCAAGAGAAGCAGGAGGATCAGTGAGGACCAAGAGGAGCAGGAGGATCAGTGAGGACCAAGAGGAGCAGGAGGATCAGTGAGGACCAAGAGGAGCAGGAGGATCAGTGAGGACCAAGAGGATCAGTGAGGACCAAGAGGAGCAGGAGGATCAGTGAGGACCAAGAGGAGCAGGAGGATCAGTGAGGACCAAGAGGAGCAGGAGGATCAGTGAGGACCAAGAGAAGCAGGAGGATCAGTGAGGACCAAGAGGAGCAGGAGGATCAGTGAGGACCAAGAGGAGCAGGAGGATCAGTGAGGACCAAGAGGAGCAGGAGGATCAGTGAGGACCAGGAGGAGCAGGAGGATCAGTGAGGACCAGGAGGAGCAGGAGGATCAGTGAGGACCAAGAGGATCAGTGAGGACCAGGAGAAGCAGGAGGATCAGTGAGGACCAGGAGAAGCAGGAGGATCAGTGAGGACCAGGAGAAGCAGGAGGATCAGTGAGGAGCAGGAGGATCAGGGAGGACCAGGAGGGGCTGGTGCTATGACTGCACCCTCTGGCCCAGGAACGGATTACGGAACAAAATGTTTGAATGGAGTTGATGAGTTCTAAATATAATGACGGGTAAAAAACTATACTTACTTAATACTTACTTAATACTTACTTATTTCTTACTTACAAATGTATAAAAGTCATGTTGAGTGAAGCTGAAGGATGTTCAATTCAATGTTATATATTTATACTTCTATGTTCTGTGTAACATGTATTTATTTTGGTGCCTTTGTTATGTACTTATATCTACAATGTTCTTACAGTATCTTGTTTTGATAAAGTGTTGTAACTTGTCACGTTCAAAATTAAAATAAATGAAATAAACAACGATATTTTATTAATAATAATAATGCATCGGTTTTATACAGCGCTTTTTTGGACACTCAAAGACGCTTCACATCTGTCATTATTCATTCACTCCATACACGGTGGTGATAAACTACTAATGTAGCCACAGCTGCCCTGGGGCACACTGACAGAAGCGAGGCAACCAGTCTGTGCCATCGGCCCCTCCGACCACCACCAACCATTCACACACACACACGACTCATTCTAGGCAATGGGGGTGAAGTGTCTTGCCTAAGGACACAACGGCAGTTTGGCACTTTACAGCCGCAGCCGCCCCACTGTGGCTGGTGTTCCCAGAGGTTAAGTGTCTTGCCCAAGGACACAACGACAGTAGTCAGTGGGAGTCGATGGTGAATGTCTTGAGCGGGGCTTGAACCCACGACCTTCTGGCTCAAAGGCCAACGCTCTACCAACTGAGCTACTGCCGCCCCTATTTTCACTTATTAGATAGTTTGCCACCACTGAGATTCATTTCAAACAAACACATTCGTTGAGAAGATTACCACCAGAAGAGCATTAATTACTGACGAGGTGTTAGCACTAGCTTGGCGGGCTATTGTTCAGGCTGATTGCGTGTCAGGGCTGTTTCTCTGTGGATGGATGAACTCTGCGACAGGGAAAACTACAAATCATTTACCAACAACAAGTTTAAGATAATATAGATTTACTTTACACGTACCACAGTGGGGAAATTTCAGTGTTGCATCGCACAGACAGGACAGTAGAAAGAGACACAGGGAGCACACACGATATACATAATAAGTAGCGGCTGTGTTTTCTTTTCTTCTAGCTGTAAACGCATCAATTATAGATTACATTGTATGCATACATTTTGTTCAAAACCTGCAGGAAAACAAAAATACAAAGTCTGCTTGGTTTGAAAGAGGGATGATGGAAAGTTATATATTTAACTCATGGGGGATGGCTTCTTTAAAATCACCTTTCCACAACACAACGCAAACACACACACAGGCCTAATACTCACAAAGCCTAATCATAACAGATTAGGTTCTCTGTCAGGTTCTCTGTCAGGTTCTCGGTCGGGTTCTCGGTCAGGTTCTCGGTCAGGTTCTCGGTCAGGTTCTCGGTCAGGTTCTCTGTCAGGTTCTCTGTCAGGTTCTCGGTCAGGTTCTCGGTCAGGTTCTCGGTCAGGTTCTCGGTCAGGTTCTCGGTCAGGTTCTCGGTCAGGTTCTCGGTCAGGTTCTCGGTCAGGTTCTCGGTCAGGTTCTCGGTCAGGTTCTCGGTCAGGTTCTCGGTCAGGTTCTCTGTCAGGTTCTCTGTCAGGTTCTCTGTCAGGTTCTCAGTCAGGTTCTCTGTCAGGTTCTCTGTCAGGTTCTCGGTCAGGTTCTCGGTCAGGTTCTCGGTCAGGTTCTCGGTCAGGTTCTCGGTCAGGTTCTCGGTCAGGTTCTCTGTCAGGTTCTCTGTCAGGTTCTCTGTCAGGTTCTCTGTCAGGTTCTCTGTAGGTTCTCGGTCAGGTTCTCTGTCAGGTTCTCTGTCAGGTTCTCGGTCAGGTTCTCGGTCAGGTTCTCTGTCAGGTTCTCTGTCAGGTTCTCGGTCAGGTTCTCGGTCAGGTTCTCTGTCAGGTTCTCGGTCAGGTTCTCTGTCAGGTTCTCGGTCAGGTTCTCGGTCAGGTTCTCGGTCAGGTTCTCGGTCAGGTTCTCGGTCAAGTTCTCTGTCAGGTTCTCGGTCAGGTTCTCGGTCAGGTTCTCGGTCAGGTTCTCGGTCAGGTTCTCGGTCAGGTTCTCTGTCAGGTTCTCTGTCAGGTTCTCTGTAGGTTCTCTGTCAGGTTCTCTGTCAGGTTCTCTGTCAGCTGAGGTCGAGCAGTTTTAATTCACATTGAGTTCTATGGGACTTTTTTCTGTGTAGCCCTTGTGAATTTAGTCTGCAGTACAGTGCCCCCTGTGGCCGTGGGTGGAACAGCTTTAAACCAGGAATACTCTATCCAGTTATTATTATAGATCCATGGAGCCGCCACAGGAATCAGACAAGTGCGTTGCAATCTGGAAATTCCTCAGACGCCCTGTCTCTGTGGGACACTGGTGCAACAGATCATTCTTGTTTTAGTTCCAACACAATATTGAAGTTCATATTCTCATGTATTTATTCTGAGCGGGAATGAGAAAGTCGACCTGAGCTTTTGTGTAAACAGTGAGATCCTGATTCACTGAAGAATTTCATCTCAAATCCACGAATGACTCATCACTTTCCTCTGACAAAGGAAACACTGAGACTCTGTGCAGATGTGTTTGTGTCAGAAACAATCAGAAACAAATGTGATTATTTCCACAAAACTCGCTTTCACAACAAGATATACAGTGCCTTGCGAAAGTATTCGGCCCCCTTGAACCTTTCGCCACATTTCAGGCTTCAAACATAAAGTTATAAAATTTACATTTTTTGTCATGAGTAAGTAGTAGTAATCTTTATTTATATACCGCCTTTTCACTGCACATCGGGGTCTCAAAGCGGTTCACAATTGTGATTTTTGGGAGTGGGGCCAGTACAGGAGGCACATGCCAGACCTATTGTACATATTTTTAGTGGTAGGGGAAACCGGAGCACCCGGAGGAAACCTACGCAGACACGGGGAGAACATGCAAACTCAGAAAGGCCCTGGTCCAACCGGGATTCGAACCCAGGACCTTCTTGCTGAGAGGCGAGAGTGCTATCCACTCAGCCACCGTGCCGCCCATGAATCAACAACAAGTGGGACACAATCGTGAGCCAAGAGGCCCATGATCACTCTGGATGAACTGCAGATAACTACAGCTGAGGTGGGGATGGTGTGTTCAGGGTGATGAGCTGTGTTGCTTTTATGCCAAACATATCGTTTTATGTTTGGCAAAAAGTTTAATTTTGGTTTCATCTGACCAAAGCACCTTCTTCCACATGTTTGGTGTGTCTCCCAGGTGGCTTGTGGCAAACTTTAAACCAGACTTTTTATGGATATTTTTGAGAAATGGCTTTCTTCTTGCCACTCTTCCATAAAGGCCAGATTTGTGCAGTGCACGACTGATTGTTGTCCTATGGACAGACTCTCCCACCTCAGCTGTAGTTATCTGCAGTTCATCCAGAGTGATCATGGGCCTCTTGGCTGCATCTCTGATCAGTCTTCTGCTTGTTTGAGATGAAAGTTTGGAGGGACGGCCGGGTCTTGGTAGATTTGCAGTGGTCTGAAACACCTTCCATTTCAATATAATTGCTTGCACAGTGCTCCTTGAGATGTTTAAAGCTTGGGAAATCTTTTTGTATCCAAATCCGGCTTTAAACTTCTCCACAACAGTATCTCGGACCTGCCTGGTGTGTTCCTTTGTCTTCATGGTTCTCTCTGTGCTTTAAACAGAACCCTGAGACTATCAAAGAGCAGGTGCATTTATACAGAGACTTGATTACACACAGGTGCATTCTATTTATCATCATCAGTCATTTAGGACAACATTGGATCATTCAAAGATCCTCACTGAACTTCTGGACTGAGTTTGCTGCACTGAAAGTAAAGGGGCCGAATAATATTGCACGCCCCACTTTTCAGTTCTTTATTTGTTAAAAAAGTTTAAATTATCCAATAAATTTCGTTCCACTTCACGATTGTGTCCCACTTTTTATATCTTTATGTTTGAAGCCTGAAATGTGGCAAAATGTTGAAAGGTTGAAGGGGGCCGATTACTTTCGCAAGGCACTGTAACATACATGGATTGGTAGAGTTGAAGTTGGCTGGATGACATTGTGAACCGGTGTCTATGGTGGCCGGATAACATGACAACAAGGGCCACATTTGGCTCGCGAGTTTGGACAGGCCTGCTCTAAGTCTACAGAGAAAGTAGAGCCGTTGGTAGATATTTGCAGAGATATATACCGTCCATTCCCACCACAAACTAGCCTGGTCTTACCACACCATAGTACTCATTTCATTTCATACTAAGGTCTGGATTTGCTCCATTGACTCCATTAACAAGTGGGAGGGGCTAACTCCTTTTACAGATTGAAACCATTGGATCTGAGTTTACTGTGACGTATGTAATGAGCCCGAGTGAGTCAGGCTTTAGCATTTAGCCTAGCTTTAGCCATCTCCTTTGCCTCTAACGGAGCCCGTGGGGAGTAGAGCCACAACATTTTCACATCAATAACATTTACTAAACATTCCTCTTGCTCCGGCTTCAGTTTCTTGATATTTGGATTGAACCAGAACAGATTATTTTACTATCACATTCTCCGACAAACTACAACCAGTAAATTCAGACAAACTCTTGACGTCACCGACACCGACCTACAACACCCGCCTCCCCCGCTCTCTGATTGGTCGGAGGGGATTCAACCGATGTAATTGCAGACAAAGGGACTAGACCCAGACGGTAAATGTAGGGAAATGAGTATTGACCGGAGTTTACAGATGGCAAATGCCCGGCTAACCCCAATGCGATGAACCCTGCTCGATTATTTAAATACAAATTCAGATATTTTAGTTATTTTGTGAACAGTATTCACTCAGAAATGGATGAGAAATGTGAGCCCAAGCCGTGAATATTGGCAGAACCCAAGCTGTCTGTTTCAAGAAGATGTCACAGAGAATCCAAGGTGTCACTCGGTGGTAGCATCTGCAGAGCTGCGGGGCCAAAGACTGGAGATTCCAACATGTAGTAAGATGAAGAGGTTCCCGGTGCGGAGCTGACAGGGCGGCCTTTGAGGGGACGATCACATCCGTCATCGTTCACATCTGAAATATTGTTACGCAGCAAACAGGTGGCGAGGATGGAATCAGTGAGAGAGAGACGGCGGCTGAGGGCGGACCACCTGCGGCTGGAGAGGCTGTTTCTACTGATAAGAAACGGTCTCAGACTGAGGTTTTAGATGGAGAGAAAAATACATTCATGCTCAAGGACAGGTTCGTAATTACAATTAGAATCTTATATTGTCTTTAATATTTTGTTTTTGCAGTTATGTATTTATTTTCAAAGCACATTGTTTAGAACATACGTAGATACATGCAGAGACATGCAGGTGTCCAGGAGCAGCAGAAACACATGTACATTTATCCTGTGTGAGATCAGTAAAGTCTATCTTCTCTTATCTTATTCATCCAAACAAACAAACAAAACAAGTAAATAGATAATAATAAAAGTATCTAACAATAGTAATAATAATAATAACAACAATAATATTAAAATCCATCAGTCCTTCAGGTCACAGCAGCAGAGGTGGAGCTTGGTTCAGACCATTTTCTCTGCTCTGGTCCAAAGTCAAATGACAGATGCTTCATTAGCATTTTTCATAAAGTTAGCATTCCTCCGGTGGATTTTCAACTGATCCACTTGGTTCGGACCATGAATCCTCTGTGCTCTGGTCTGGACCAGTGTAAAACCATGAATCCTCTGTGCTCTGGTCTGGACCAGTGTAAAACCATGAATCCTCTCTGCTCTGGTCTGGACCAGTGTAAAACCATGAATCCTCTCTGCTCTGGTCTGGACCAGTGTAAAACCATGAACACTGAACTGAAGCAGATTAAAACACAAAACAACTGTTTCAGAGACACTCGGGACCAGTGGCGGCTGGTGGAATTTTCTACTGGGGGGGCTATGAATATGATGACTAGATATATACCAGCAGTAAGTAAGTTTACACTGACTGTTGTGACTGAAGCCTCACACGAGAATCAACAAGGTCACATGATCAGGCCTTAGGCCAGGATTTGTTGGTAGACACTGCCATCTTGTGGTGCTTTTAAGCATAAAACTATTGTATTTATTTATTTATAACATCACAGTATTTACATTAAAACAACAAAAGTAACAGTACAATTAAATGTACAGTACTACTGTCCTACTTATTTTTTGTACATAAATTTTGCCCTTCTGTCCTTGAGAGTAGCAAATTTCTCAATGACTCTTTGGTTGAAGTCAGGGATGGTTTTAATAAGATTCTTCTCCATCGAGAGCATGGCCAATGCATTGAGACGATCCTGTGACATTGTGTTCCTAAGGAAGGTCTTGATTCTCTTCAGTGTTGAGAAGCACCTCTCAGATTCAGCTGTGGTCATGGGAGTTGTGATGAGGATCTTAAGCAGAGCAACAGTCTCTGAGAAGGTGTCCTGAAGATTGTTCTCCATGAAAAGCTGGTAGAGAGCCACAGCACCACTGCAGCTCTTGAACTCATCATTGCTGTAGATGAGAGACAGTTCAGTTTTCAGCTTGTTCTTGTTCAGCATTGGGTAAGCCTCCACAGTGGTGTTTAGTGCTGCTTCAGGGAACTGGCTGTGGTACTGTTGAAATCTGTCTGCCTGCAGCAGTGTAGCACTGATCAGATGCTTTGTGAAGGCAAATCTCTGCTTTGCATGGACCAAGATGGTGTCACAAACCTATAAAAGGAATGTACCAGTTTAGTACAATGTGGAGATGGCTATCAGTCAGCTTTCTAATACAAGTATTTAGAAAGTTATGTAATAACTATCTATTTATCAATCAATCAATCTGCCTGTTTGTCATGAAGAAATATGTGTTCATTGAATAGTAATAAACACAAATTAACATTGCGCCTTCATTAAAGTGGATTACAGGGCCTATTCAAAGCTTTGTTCCTCCTTTCTCATAATATAGCCCTACTATTAAGCTTCTATCTCACCTCTGTGGATACCTTCTGAAGTTCACCGGGGCCCAGGGTGCGGCGTTTCTTGGCCAGCTGAGATCCACTGCCACTGTGTTCTCCACAGAGAGTGAAGAGGGAGTCTCTGAACAGAGCCAATAAGAGAAAAGTTAATCTTAAATCACCACATAAAATTACAAGGATTATTGAGTGGTTCAAGCATACTAGTGATTAACACAATATCAGTAATATTCATTCTTTAATGCATAGCATATTCTCTACAATGTCTCTATCTAAACGCTGGTTTCCAATATCTGCATGGGTCAGGATGGTATTTTAGCAAATGATCCACTTCACTGGACATTAGTGAGTCATCCAATACACTGACCCTGACTGAAAAGTAGATAATATAGTGTAAAATCTGATAAATTGTAATTATGAAGTTTGCCTCAGTGATAAACAGGACAAGAAAATTATAAAGCTAGATTTTACAGAATTTTTATTATATAACTATGAGAACATATTTTATTCATATTTTCATAGAATAGATAAAGATAGATAATAAAATAAAAGTCTAATAATATTTAAAAATAAAGAAAAGCATCACTTTTCATGTCTGGAGAAGTAAAATATTGAAATGTGGAAAAATGTGGCTCTTTTTTAAATAATTAATGCATCAAGAGGGTTAAACATTGCAACATACACATCAATTTACCTGATCTTTTGTATGCTGTCTGTGAACTTCTGCATGATTCCCTGAACAAAGACAGAATCGATGGTCCTCTTCTGGAGCTGGCTGTAGAGAATATCCACATGTGGCATGATGAGATGGAACAGATTCAGGAAGAAGCTGAAACTATCATCCTCCAGCAGCCTCACAAACCCTCCAGCTTCTCTCACAGTGGTAGGATCAAACTCTCCTGAATCCCTGATGTTTCCAAAACACTGGAGCAGGTCTTCTTTGTGCTCAAAAATAGTGTTCACAGCTCGGATGTGGAAGTTCCACCTCACTGTGCTTGCTCTTGGAAGTCTGTGGGCTACCACTCTATCAAGCACGCTGGTTCTCTTTGGAGATCTTGAGAAAAAGCTAGAGAATCCAGCCAGGTCTGAAAAGAAATGACTCACTTTTGGGATATGGGAAGTCACTTGCTGCATGATAAGGTTTAGTTTATGAGCATAGCAGTGGACATAGTGAGCATTTACATAAACATCTTGGACTTTCTTCTGTACACCTCCTGTGGCTTCTCTCATGACACTTGCACCATCGTATGCTTGGGAAATGAGCTTGCTCTTCTGGTCGTCAGGGAGAATGGAGCTCAACCTATGAAGAAGTGCAGTGGCGATGGAATCAGCTGTGGCACTTTGAAGAGGTATGAACTCAAAAAAACGCTCTTGGACATGATGGGCTTTATCGATGAAGCGAATCACAAGCACAAGCTGACACTGAGTAGAAATATCCATTGTTTCATCAGCTTGAATGGAGACAAAGTCTGCACTCCTGATTTCTCCAATGATGCACTCTCTCATGACTGACAGCATGCAGTCCAGGAGTTCATTCTGTACGGTCTTCGATGTCCCCTTAAACACAGTGGCGGTCTGCAGGTGTTCATGTAGTACTGCATCCAGTGATGCTACAAGATCCACCAATCCTCTGAAAACACCAGGATTTCCTGAGGATTCACTTTCATCATGGCCTCGCAGGGCAAGTTCAAATGCACCACAGAATTTTACACAGTCTATTATTTTTGATAGGATGTGCCTATTCTTGTCAACCTCCTCATTGTGCTTTCTGATCCCTACCCTGTAGCTTTCATCCAGCTGGGATGAAATATTTATCTTCCCAAACATAGCCAATTTGAGGGCATGTTGCATGTGGATACCAGTCTGCTCATGCTTCTTTGCTTTTTCTAAAAAGTGCTTGAGATCACGCATACCTGTCTTGATCCATGCTGGGTCAGATCCTGACGTTTGGAACAAGAGGCATGGAAAGCAAAATAAAGCATTAGCCTCGCTACATGCTGCTAGCCAAGATTTGGCGCTGAACCAGGTCCTGGAAAAAGTACGAGTGTACCGTCTCCCTCTGTCGCTGGACTGCTGACTAATGGTAATATTTGGCTGATCAGGTCCAAGCTCTTTAACCTCAACCTTCTCCTGGTATGATCTTCTCTCAAACGGTATTTTTTTTAGTGATCTAACTGAATTATTATTTTTCTCTCTCTCCATTTTGCGTCTCTTTACGTTCGTCTCAAACTCCCACAGCTTGACCTGTCAATCACTGTAAACGGACGTCACAGACAGTGACAGTACAGGTCGCGGGCGATCCCGCCCCCTCAGGGCGCACTTCTCCTGCGCCCCCAAATCGTCTTATCTCTTGCATTGAAGAGGAGCTACTGCGCATGTACAACTTTTAACGAGAGTCCATAGACGGCTCAGGGCGCAAAAGATTGCGCCCTGAGCCGTCTATGGACTCAGTCCTCAGTCCGACACAGACAACGCTGATGAGCTTAATCAATCCAACTCAGCATAAACTATAAAGTATTTCTTCCACATCTGAAATAAAACACACACATACATTTCGAAATATTTTAATGTTATTATTTTTTTTTAACGTTTTATTCAAGGTAACATGGCAAGTTGTGAGTGGTGGGGCGGCGCCCTAGCGCCCTCTATTGGCCGGCCGCCACTGCTCGAGACTCGCTGCAGTTTCAGAACATTTTAAACACACACACTCGCCTCTCAGCAAGAAGGTCCTGGGTTAGAATTCCGGTCGGAACAGGGCCTTTCTGAGTGGAGTTTGCATGTTCTCCCCGTGTCTGCGTAGGTTTCCTCCAGGTGCTCCGGTTTCCCCTACCACTAAAAACATGCACCATAGGTCTGAATATAAATGAGAAAGTGAGTGGATGGTGTTGGAGCTGATGGTCCAGTGTGTTCTGGACTCGCTTCCGTCATCACCGTGTGTGGAAGGATTGGAACAATATCTGACTCTGAACATTGGAAAGTGCTTTGGGTCTGTACCTTGGTCTGTGAAATGCGCTATATAAATAAACATTACTTACACAAACACACACACACATCGCTCCGACTGCTGCTAATTCAGGTAGATTTGTGAGACTCTTGGTACAAACTCACAAACAACCAGCTCCACATCCGGAGTCAGGTCCCGGAGAAAGGAGCTGTCGACAAGAGCGATGCCTCCTGATGTGTCGCACTTATTGAGCATAAATCTGAGACAAAAACAACAATAAAAAACCTCCACATGGTCCTCACGCTGCTCCATGACGTCCTTTCTGCTGCAGTTTGTGTTTGTGTTGTTCCATTTTCTATTCTTTTCTAATCATATAAAGCTTAAGTAGTGGATGATGGAGTTTGAGCAGCTCTGTTTTTTTTCTCCATGTTTTCCAGCCAGTGGGCCATGGAACCGTACTGTGCCTTTGGAAATGGTCCAATATTCACCAATTTCATCAAAATTAATATCCATCTATTTTCTACCCTTTAATCCATTTCTGGGTCAGGGGGGTGGCAGTCAGAGATGCCACCCAAGTCTCATAGCACCAGCCCCTCACTGACCCTCTGCAGGTGGTGAGTCCACAGGAGGACGGCTGCTCTCTGACTGTGAGCACAGCCTTGATCTTTCAGCGGGGGCTTTGGGCAAAGTGGGGTTAAGTGTCTTGCCCAAGGACACAACGACAGCAGACATCAGTGGGAGTCGGTGGAGAAGGTGTCAAGGTGGGAATTGAACCCATGACCTTCAGGCCTAAAAGCCAATGCTCTACCAACTGAGCTACTGTTGTATAAAAGACAATAATGTGTGAATTAGAAATACTTTTTCTATGCTTGTTTGAGTTCTTTAACATATACTTTGATGATTATGACTCTCAGGGTTGATAACGTCCACGGAAGGTCATGTTTTCAATGGAAAAGATGTGCCACAGCTCAAAAAGGTTGGGGAACACCGGTCTAACTTTAGCCTGGTCTTACCACCCCATAGTACACATTTCATCTTGTACTAAGGTCTGGATTTGCTCCATTGACTCCGTGAACAGGTGGGAGGGGCTAACTCCTTTTGCAGATTGAAACCAATGGGTCTGAGTTTGTAAGTAATGAGCCCGAGTGAGTGAGGCATTTAGCCTAACTTTAGCATTTAGCCTAGCTTTAGCATGTAGCCTAGCTTTAGCCATCTCCTTTGCCGCTAACGGAGCCCTTGGGGAGCCTCCCCCGCTCTCTGATTGGTCGGAGGGGATTCAACCGAGGAAACTGCAGCCACTAGGATCAGACCCAGACGTACATGTAGGAGATGATCATGGACCAGTGTTTACACATGGTAAGACCAGACGTACATGTAGGAGATGATCATGGACCAGTGTTTACACATGGTAAGACCAGACGTACATGTAGGAAATGATCATGGACCAGAGTTTACACATGGTAAGACCAGATGTACATGTAGGAAATGATCACGGACCAGAGTTCACACATGGTAAGACCAGACGTACATGTAGGAAATGATCATGGACCAGAGTTTACACATGGTAAGACCAGACGTACATGTAGGAAATGACCATGGACCAGAGTTTACACATGGTAAGACCAGACGTACATGTAGGAGATGATCATGGACCAGAGTTTACACATGGTAAGACCAGACGTACATGTAGGAAATGACCATGGACCAGAGTTTACACATGGTAAGACCAGGCGTGTCTAACTTGTTAATGTGATATTTTTTGTACGAAGTCAAATACATCAGATTTCATTGAACATTGTAAATCTCATTTGAAAGTGTTTGGTCTGCAGAGCGGATATGGATCTAAGCAGAAGGCACCGGTCCTCTCTGGATTTATGTGACCTTTTCATCATCCAGACCCGGGAGGAGGAGGTAGAGACCGGGAGAATATTCTCTCTGTGATACGTAAAATCAGGGTTGAGGTGATTTTATAAGATCACGGCCTCACAACCTCTGGTGACCGGAGGGCCTGCATGAGCACAGTTGTTAGATATCTGGAACACCCACATAGTGTGGCGTAAGCAATGACACGAATCAGAGAAATGTAACAAAACAAATACTCAACTTTGTGGTTTGTAGAGGAAGGTCTTTATGTACATATAAGATGGACGGGAGTTCAAATTGAAGCGGCACATGCAGTCCGTTCAATCCGAGACTCTCACAAATATTTACAAATGCTGCTTATATAGCTTTGGTCGGCCGGGAGGAGTTAAGAAATGTTCTCCGTAATTTCCTTTTTTGGATACACAGTTCAACTTGCATTGACTTGACCAGTTGGATGATGTATGTTGTCTGTCTTTCACGGTCTGTCTCCATGCTTCTGTGTCAGCATTGCGATCCAATATTTTTGTGAATACCTCTGTGTCTGTATTTAGTTCCTTGACCCAACAGTGAACCAACATGTTCAGAAAAAACATACTTACAATACGGATCCAAAACATTCTCATTTTTATTTAGGGTATTTGATTTCCTTTCAATTAACACCAAAATGCCCAAAAGAGAGAAATATCCACTGTGGGGGAATCAGAGTGGTCTCATGATACTTCTCAATGTCATTTTGTGTTTCAAAAGGACACATCGTAGCATTGTATGATTGCCTACATGCGTTACCACCAGATAGATGTACACTGAGCAAGACAAACACATCTCTCAGTCGGCTCTGGGCTACTTTATAACTAAAGTTGAAGTCGAGCGCAAGTTGAGCCGGTTACCCCAAAAGGACATAAGTTTAAATAGCGCTTCAAACTCCTTCCCGGAACATGAAAATATTATATACAAGGAGCTTCTGCAAGAAAAGGACACACATGAGTATATCACCTACGTCGTCCAAACCTGATCTGTATCCATGTGTTCATCTTACATCTGACAGGCCAACAACCTATGAGCAGTTTGGATTAGGGTCTGGACCATAACTTCACACGGTAACTACAAAGGAAATGACAATACTATCTCCATATTATTACTCTGCCTATAACGCGACCACATGTCAGGGATGTGTTTGTGTGTGCTCTCCCTTCTCCCCTGTGTTCCTGGAGCTGGGCGGAGTGTCTGTTGTCCTGGTCCTGCCCCTGGCTCAGCCCTCCACACCTGCAGCTCATCATCAGCCTCACCTGTTAAAAGCCTGGTTCACCCTTCACCATGTGCCAGATTGTCAGTAAAACTTACAAGGTACTACTTCTTGGTCTATTGCTGTATCTCTAGAGATCCTCGTTAATTGTTTTTTCATCCCTTAGACCCAGGTTCGTTTTTTGGTCCAGACATAGTCATCCTCCGGTTTTTTTTCTCAGTCCTGCCCAGCCACCACTGCTACCTGCTTGCACCTATTTTTGTAATAAATCTTGTAACCATTGTCTGCACGTTTGATTCTCCAGTCATTACAACACATCAGTAATCACACTCCAACCACAGACATACAAGTCACAAAAGTTGCACAAAAACAGCTGTAACCAGAGAAAATGTGTTAAAACCATTGATAGTAGAACCTAAAGTGTGTTTGGAAAGATGCGTTTTGTGCAGAACGTTCCCTGAGCCCCACTCTGCAGGCATCACGTGTTTGCCCGGACGTGCAGCACCGAGATCAAACATGTCTCGGGGGGAGTAGGCACTAATTCACGGAGGTTATTGAGATGTCGTGCAGTTTGTTACTTTGAACATTGTTGTCGAATACTGATTTCCTGCTCCAGCCTCAGAGCACTCAAAGACGTTTTTTTTTTTAGCGCACACTCCACGTCTCATCTCTTCAGAATTAGAAGGCTATGTATGCGCTCTGAGTAGTTCTGAAATATTGATTTTTTTTTTTTTTTTAAAGCTGACCATTTATACAAGGAATGGGAAATACCACAAGGTACAAAATTCTACAAAATATTGACATAATAATAATAACAATAATGCATTTGTTTTATACAGAGATTTTCAGGACACTCAAAGAATCTTTCATTTTTCTTCCACTCCAAACACGGTGGTGATAAAGTACTTATAGTAGCCACAGCTGCCCTGGGGCGAGGCGAAGCAATCCGTCTGTGCCATCGGCCCCTCCCACCACCACCAACCATTCACACACTTCAGACTCATTCTAATGTGGGGGAAGTGTCTTGCCTAAGAACACAGCCACAGTTTGGCACTTTACAGCCGCAGCCGCCCCACTGTGGCACCTGCTGTTCCCACAGGTCTCCCATCACAGCACTAACCAGACCCAGCCCTGCACAGCTTCAAAGGTCTGACAGGCTATGATTGAAACTATAGTTATTGCAGAACTAGTTTTAAATCCCACCTTGGGCCTTAGATTCTTACTTTTAGATGGTCCGCGGACGGTTGTGTGGATTCGGGATCTTGGACAACGGCTCAACCAATGTAGAGAATACATATCAACCAGATCAAGTTAAATTAAATTAGAATAATAATTAGGGTGTGGCAGTTTAAAAGTATGTGGTGACATTGTTAACATTCTGCTCCAAATATTTACTTATAATTATTGGGGCGACAGTGGCTCAGTTGGTAGATGATCTTCTCCGCCGACTCCCTCTGCTGTCTGCTGTTATTGTGTCCTCGGGCAAGACACTTAACCCACTGTGTCTATAAGGAGCGCGGAAGTAGTTAAATGCACTCAAAAAAATAATCTTAGGATATACTCAACTGTGTTGCGTCAAGTGTGATGCATGCAACCACCTTAAGTAATATTTAAAAAAGTGGATTGAGTTCAGAATACATAAACTTATTAAATAGGTCCTACATAAGTGTATTACATAAAAACAACCTATTCCTTTCAGTTATTAACTGTATAATGCAGTTAGATGAAAAATGCTTAACTTAGTTAAGTAATTTCTATTAAACATCATGGCTTATTATTAACACAACATAATTATGTAGTTTTTAAGCGATAGCTTTAACTAATTGTAATGCAAGATGTTTAGATGGAATTTGAATGTATTACATTAAGATAATGAAAATAACTTTCCTCATTTTACATGATAAAGTTTCATGCATCACACTTGACAAAACACACTTACATTTTCCCTACGTAATCAAAATAGGTAACTCCAAATCAAACAGACAAGTAATACAACATGATGCATTTATTGAGCAATTTGTGCAAAACCAAACAAAATGTGCTGAGCTGTTCACATCATAATACAAAAGTGCTTTTATTAAACTTTACATGCAGTGCATAGTTAACATTAGCTATGCAATGAAAATCTATTGACATTTTTTCAACTTTAATTTACAACAGACACGCCTGTATGAATTATCAATATCCCAAGTCTATTTTTAAACAACATGGTAATGAACAGTCAGTCATACCTACGTATATTTTGTAACTATACAATGTATTTTTAGCTATTGGACATGCCTTTCTCAGTAACTCATTTGAACATTGAGAATGTTTAGTATGATACAAATGTGAATATAACAATACTTAGTTTTTACTTTTGGTTTCCAATGAAAATGATAAGCCACTGGCAATTACTCTTTAAGTGAAAACGTTAATTTCAATGTTACAGTAAACTCTGGTCTCCCCCTCTCTCACTTTGTCTAAAAAAAAAAAAAAGTTATTTTTTGTGGTATGAAAGTTATGTCCCACAGCTTTGATAGGAGCATGTGATTCTTTGATCTCGTCTTAATGGTTTATAAATTAAATTAAAACTGGTTGCCAGTGGTTTGCAAAATGCATTAAAAAAGTAAATTGAAGTGTTCATAAATCATTTACCATTTTCAGAATGTAATCTTAAGTGAAAGAACAAAGTAAATATTTTGCTAAAGGTGAAATGGTCAACGGCCTGGAAATTAGCATCTACTCAAGAAGCTTATTTTTCAGTTCTTGCACTTTGTTTGACAGATATTTGGTGTCAAGTTCCATCAAAACCTTCTGAATAAATTCAAAGGTGTACTTCAGATGAGCTGGGTAGTTTAGATTGAGTACATAGATCAACCCGAAAAGCAAAGAAAATGCTGTGGCTACGTCTTTAATGTCTTTGAGCACAGTCACACCTTCAATGATGATTCCTACTTCGTCAGGTGAGTCTGTGGTGTCATCATAGCCTTTTGGTATTACGACATAGATCCCAATCACAGTCTTCTCCATTTGGTTCAGGGCCTCACAGAACTCCACATTCTGAAAACAAGAATATAAAAGCTGCATTGGTATTTTTATACAATGCTCTGTCAGGGCAGGTGGGTCTCCTTTTCGTCACTGTAGCTCAAGGATTTTAATGCAAGATGTGCCTCAAATCGCTCAGTGTAATTAAAGCTGCACTAACTGACTTTGGAATTTTGAAGCCGCGGACTCGCTGGCCTCTCTCTTTCTGCTCCCCTCCCCGCACCCACGAAGCTATGGCCCCCCCCCACACACACACTGTTGTTAGCGGTGCTAGCGTCTGGCAATATGGTTAAACCATGGATATGGCTTTTCATGTGGATGGCGTGACCATAGAACGATAGAACCGGGAAGCGCGGAGGAAGGGGGCTTTCTTTTGGATGGCTGTCTCGCTGTGTAAGCAGTAACCGGTGAAGTTTCAGGTTAGCTCCTCTGCTTGTTGTGCTAACTCAGCCGTCTATGCTAACAGGGACCTGTGGATTTCTCACGAAAGTGGGGGCCAGTGGTCCTCTGTGATTGGTCACAATCCGCGACCCGAAAGTTTGCCAAAACACATTCTCTTCCTTGTTTCATCAAAACTCGATCTAAAATATAAAGTCACTCCAGCACAAACCTGCGCTACTTTTTCTTCAAAAGGACGTATATCCCAATGCACTACATGGACATGGATAGCATTTAACTAATGAATACGAAAATAAAGTCAGTTAATGCAGCTTTAACTCCTGTGCTGCTAATGAAAGGTGAAAAGGTAGTGAGGGGCAAACACAGACACTCCGGAGCTTGTGTCATTCTTCCTAAAGCAGACTGCTTCGAAACACTGGAGTGTGACAAACGTATTAGCGTCTGACTGCAGCCACTGCTTCGCTTTGTATCAACTGTCAGTGTTTCAAAGCATTTCAGTGGCTCTAAGAGTTTCCCGGCTTCACATTGGTACAGAGAGTTTTAACACATTAACAACAATATAGCCATGTTCTGGTACAGTAGGATGGCTGGCTTGTCAAAGTTCGAAAAGATGTGAACGTACTAACCACATATTCTTTGATGATGTTGTTTGGGTCTTCATTGAGGTAAACTGCCAGGGCTTTCAGGGTACAGCTTCTTGCATCAATGTAGTCCCTAAAAACACAAAAATTGAATTATTCATGCTCTGCTACAACAGATTAATATTGGGTCTTTGAATACATTTAGCGTAATGTCGAGTTAACAGAGTGCTTCTCAAATAGTGGGGCGTGGTGCGATAGTCAACATTTGACTTTTTGGGCTGGAAGCTGATTTTATGAGCCAATTGAAATAAGGGGGGTGGGGTCGAAATGGTTTCTTCTACCTCAAGGGGAGCTGGCGGAAAAAAATTGAGAAGCACAGTCTTATCACTAAACATTATTTTGTACATCGATTGATGCAGGCCTAAATAGTACTTTATACCAGTACACAGAAAGCATGAATATGAACTCTGCATTACTTCTGGAGCCGTCTTGCAAATAGTCAAACTTAAAACTCATTGCCTGCCAGCTTATTTCAGAAGAGGTACTCCCATATTGCCAGCAGTTTGATGATTTTTATAGATTTTTCAAGACCCACAGAATATTGTGTACTATGACTATCTGAAATCCAATTCTGAAAGAATGGACCGTCTACTTTCATCAGCAAAAAGAATTTTGTTTCTAGAATCACAAAAATATGCTTTTGTCACTATTTATTATGATCATGGCACAATATACACTAAGCATTCCACAATTTTCTCACCAAGAATGTACAGGTGAATAGCATTCACTAATACTCAAACAAAAGTGGGCAAAGTTGAATCATTTTATAAATTCTTGATCACATTTATTGGACAGAAAAAAGCCCATAGTGTCAATAAGTGACTTACAGGACTCAATAACGCAAAACGCTTGAAAAGTTTTCCGATAAAAAAGCATGTTGTTTCCTGATTTTTACATTACACAAGGTCTGTTGGTCAAAACAATGTATAATTGTTGTGTAACCGGGCAGCTTTAAGAGCATGTTCAAGCACTACACGCTGCACTGCCTGCGGAAGGCAAGGACCGTCCTGATGATGCATCTGAATATTTTTTTTGTATCGGTCGAATACAATATACACGTCTGCACCGACCAACGCTCCAGTGTGCCACCGTACGGGTGCCCCCAGACCGCACAATTTACTCCCCAGCGTTCCTAACGTATCTTAGAATGCTATTGAGAATGAGGATTCACGTATAATTTGGGCGGTCTAATCCGGTCGGCCATGTTGATCAGGAACCTCTAGCTGCCAGGGCAACGCCACTAACGCTAACCCTGCTCCAGAGGTCTTTAACTTGAGCGCGTTTATTATTCGGCAGTAATACAATCAACGATTACAACACTATCAAGTCAGTTTATGAGAGAAAGTGAAGGCGAAAGGAAAATGGACCGTACAGGGAATAGCTTCTAAACCCACCGGCAAAATCCACGTTATTTGGATGAAGCTCTCAACATGACAACAGGTAGACCCATACAGCTTCCTGCAGCGGAGTGGCAAAAAGACCTTGACTTTTTGCCCCGTGCACTAACATGCACGATATGGACAAAAAGTCATATCTCGATATTTTTGGGCTGAATGGCAATATACGATATATATCTCGATATTTTTCTTCCAGTGAATTGAAACCAATGAGCCATGTTCTTGGTCAAAACCACAGGTGACAAATGTCTCAAAGGCACTTTTATTAATGTTCAACTGCAGAACATGTGCATAAATTGCTTTCATTAAACAAAAAACATGTATTATTATTTTAAATCAAAATAAATTAGAAATAAATATTCCTTTACTGTGTAACAGTATAGTGCAAAATGTGAACAGAAAAGATACTGACAAAAATAACAAGTCAGCCTGCTTTAGGAAAGCTTCAATCTATGAAGGGAGACTGAGGGATGCTTCCTTCTCCTAAATGCAATTCAAGTACTTTGTGCAAATGTAAACAATCAAACAATATAACTCAATGTAAACACGTTCTTGGAACAATTATTTAGCAACCCTTAAACTTAAAACATGAAAAGCAAGAGGTATTGGCCTGTAGTGTACATCTTACAGATTTTGTGCCAGAAAAATGAGCCTGTCTACACTTTCAGGCTTCAGGGATGCCCTGTGGCAGGTTACAATGTTACCACTGCAACTAAAAACCCTTTCTGAAGGGGAGCTGGTGGCTGACACACAAAGGTACTTGTTGGCCAGGCGGCTCAGTGCTGGAAAAGCAACCTCATGGTCCTTCCACCATTTGAGTGGGTCAGCATCACTCTCTATGCAGATTGACTGCAGATAGGTTGACAGTTCATGTTCTATTGTCTCTCTCGGTGTGAGTTTGGTGCCGGTGGCACTACCAGTGCCAGGACTCTCTTTAAAGAAGCTTGCGAGTGATTTCTTTCTTTTTGGATTAGGTGGCACTGCCACAGCTGCTCCTTCTTGTTCTGTTGGGTCATTCAGCTCGCGCACACATTCATGCAGCAAAGACTGAGTCTCCAAAATAACTCTGCGTTCCATGTGGTCATGGTCACATGAGATGTATTTGGCCCTGAATCTTGGATCTAGAAGAGAGGCTATATCCAACAGGTCACTGGTAGTTGGGTCTGCATATTTGTTATTGAGGTAATCCACAACTTTGGTCTTGATGGACTTGCACAGCTCACTATCCCCTTCTTCAGATGCCATGAGACAATTGTTGAACAGGTGAAGTACAGGTCTGACATACGACAGGGTCACGTAGGCCTCTCCTGAGAGAGCATCTGTAAAGTCCTGAAGAGGTTTTAGAGCTTTCTGAATGGCCTCCAGGACCTCTATGTCCTGCCAGGTAAGATCTAGAGGTCTAGTTTTCTTGTCAGCGGACAGGACTTTAGCCAGTGCTCTTTCTTGCTCCAGGACCCTCTCTATCATTACCAACCTCGATCCCCAGCGTGTGGCAGACTCTGTGATCAATTGGTGAGCTGGCAGACCAAGTTGCAGTTGTACTTCAGCCAGTTCTCTTCTTTTTTTCCAGCTGTATGAAAAGCTGCTCACGATCCTCTTGCACAGACCAATAGCACGGGTGATACGGGCATCATTCATGGCATGTCCTGTATGACAAATTGAATAACACATTCTAAAATCACTTTAATTTATTTGAGACACAGAGCTCCCTCAAATACAAATTGAGAGCTATTTACATTAAATAGGAGTGTAATGTTTATATGTTCATGACATTGTGTAAACTACAAACGTGTGTTAAACTAAACTAAATTAGTAAAACAAGTTCAAGTGTTGAATTTGTGCAATCTAAAACAGGATCTGAAATTTAGACCAGGCATTCAGATACATCTTCACCATTTAACCTGGATTTATTTTCACCACCATACTTAAAATGTATTAGACTGAATTTAGATTAATTTTAACCTGATTCAAAAAAAGTAAAAAAAAAAGTCAGAACACAGGCGTTGTTGCATGAATTTGCCAGTTTTGGGATCACCCTACATGAATGAATAATTCAGTATTGCACTTACCAATGGCCAGATGAAGTCTGTGACCAAAGCACTGCATCCTTAACCACTTGTTGAGTTGCACCGCTTTAACAACATTTGCACCGTTGTCAGTAGTTACGGCCACCAGTTTTTCCGGGTTGAGCTTCCAGCTAGAGAGGACGTCTTGCAGAGCCTCTGCTATATGCTCCCCGGTATGGTCCTGAGGAAAGTAGCTCGTCTGGAGACATGCTGATTTCATATTCCAGTCCTCCACAAAATGTATCGTTACACACATGTATGGTTTACAGGTCCGGCTGGACCACATGTCCGATGTTAGTGCAAAATGTGACACTTTGGCGAGTCGGGCGTCCATGCCGGCTCGTACTTCTTTATACATGTTTGGTAACACTTCGTTTGCAAAATAATTTCGTCCAGGTACCTGGTATCTGGGTTCCACAATTTTAAACATCTGAATAAAGCCAGTCTGTTCCACTGTACTAATCGGAGCCATATCCTTAGCGATGTGGAAAGCTATTGCATTCGTGATGTCACGCCACTTCTTACTTGTTTTATCAAAAGTGGCAGTGCGAACGAGTGTGTTCTCCAGCGTGACTTGTTTTGCTTTCGGGTTAGAAGAATGATCTGAGTTTATCTTTGGCCTTGCAGCGCGCAGTCGAAGGCACTCTTCATATTCAACTTTATGTCGCTGTTGTAAGTGATGAAACAGATTCGTCGTGCTCGAACCTTTTGCCGGAATGGATTTTCGGCATTGTCTGCAGAATACATGTTTCTGCTCCACATCTGCAACCTGGAATCCAAACCACCGCCATATGAGTGATCCATTGTTCCTTTTTTTGGAAACCAGCTCCTCTTCCACAACTTCTATCGAGTCAGAGGCAGATTCCATTTTTGTTTATGTTGTGCTGCTGTGCTGAGCGCGCGGGAAGGGGAGGGCTAATTTCCGGTAGGGATGAACGCGACCGTCTTCTTCTACGTTTTTCATCTGTTTGCGGCCGCGGAAATTGACACACGTATATCGTTATTATCGATATTGCCTTATTATCTATAGTGCGGCACAAAAATCTCGATATAACGATAATATTGATATATCGTGCAGCCCTACTGAGGATCACAAGGAGCTTTGTGACACTCAGTGTGTTTTGAATTATTCTGCAAAAAAATACAAGAACAGCACATGTAACGGGTCAATTTGTTATGGGAAAAAACAGGAACAATTCAATATAGGGCTGCAGACATTGATTATTGAAGTAATCTTTTCCCACTGAACATGTTTCACAACCTCAGGTTCAAAGTTAAGGAGTTTTTGTGTGTTAAAATTAATTTTATTTCAAAAGGAGTATGATGTGTTCAATACTGCAATTCTAAAAAACAAATTGGAAAAAAGTTACCTTTACAGTGAATGAATCTTTTCAGTGTGACCATTCGCCAGGGCCCAACTTTGTAGTCACACAGGGGATAGGGGTCCAGCAGTTTACTTATTTCCAATAGGCTGATATCTGGAACTATAGATCTATGGGAGGGAAAAGGAGGGGAAATTAGATAATTATGAATCACAAAAATATGCTTTTTCACTATATGATCATGCACAATATACACTAAGCATTCACAATTGTCTCACCAAGAATTGTACAGGTGAATACATTCACTAATGCGGCACGGTGGCTGAGTGGATAGCACTCTCGCCTCTCAGCAAGAAGGTCCTGGGTTCGAATCCCGGTCGGACCAGGGCCTTTCTGAGTGGAGTTTGCATGTTCTCCCTGTGTCTGCGTAGGTTTCCTCCGGGTACTCCGGTTTCCCCTACCACTAAAAATATGTCCAATAGTTCAGGCATGTGCCTCCTGTACTGGCCCCGCTCCCATCTCTGTGTGGAGTGAGAGACAAATGCCCATAATTAACAATCGTAAACCGCTTTGAGACTCAGATCTGCAGTGAAAAGGCGGTATATAAATAAAAACTTACTTACTTACTTACTAATACTCAAACAAAAGTGGCCAAGTGCAATCATTTATAATTCTGTGTCATGTCGCTGCACCACAACGTGACCGGAGACTTGCCTCACATGAATACGTGACTACATAAGCGCGAAACCAGAACACATTATAAAACGTTCGCAAACATTGCATCAGTGTCTAGGACGTACAAATATTGTATTTTAGCTAGATATTTAGCTTCAAACAATGACGTGGATCAGCTTTAACAAGCAGCTAGCTCGTTGCCAAACGATGTGAAAAATGGATAAGATACATTTAAATATATAGACATGTGTGTCATTACATCTCTAATTATTGCGTAGAGGCAAAAATGACAAGAAGATTACCTGGTTTGGGCGGATGCAGACTCGTCCCCCGAGTAGTTTTTCCGAGACCACGTTGTGAAACAAAGTTAGCGCATGCGCAGTAAGTCAGACAGGAAGTAGGATACGGAATCTCAGAAGGGCCAAACATCAACCATGTACTCAACTGTGTTGCATTAAACCTTAGCAATGGCTTTGAGTAATTCAAATCATCAACTATATTTCATTGTTTTTATGCAGATATTTCATTCATGAGGCAAAACTTACACTTTTAAGTATATTTTACACATTATTCCTTAATCACTTTTACAGCGACCACAGTTCATTTCTTTGAGTGTGTATATGTGTCGTGGGTTACTTTAAAAAAAATACAGGCGAGCTCGGATTGCAGTGATTATTTGTGCTTTTATTTTCCCCAAAGTGCGTAAAAATTGGTACAGGCAGTGCAGAGCATATGTACAGTGAATTTAGCAGAAAAAAACAACAGGTCCACTCGGACACATAGGTCACCTTTAATGGCTCCAGGTAGTTACCTCCTCTGTAACCAGCGGCAGACTGACGGGTGCCAGACACGGCTCTCCTTTATAGTCCCCTTTGCTCCTCCCATTGAGCAAAATAAATTATTACAAATAGGACGTATAAACAGGGAATACATATATGGACCCATTCCCTATTGGTCCAACACAAAAACCTATACTCTACAATGAAACATTAGGCCATTATAAGTATATTTAATCTTGGGGACAATTCCCCACGCTCCCAGGGCACATTTAACCCGCCAGGAAGTATGGTCCTGGTTTGATCCTCGCGCACAGATGCAGAGGAGCACGACAGACCGGTACGTGTATGAATGTATGCTTAAATGTATTTCTAGCCCGCACAGTGTGCACCCCTGGGCGAACTAGTAACTGAGGGAAGAGAGGGACAAGAGTATGGATGATGCGTGTGGCTGTTAAGCATTAATGGAACGGAGGGAAAAAGGGGTGCGCGCGTTTGGAATGGCGTGTGTGTGTGCGTGCAGGTGCGCGTGTGGCGCATGCGGCACTAAAGTCAGCCTTTACTTTAAAACTACGTAACTACAGACGGACCCGCTCCGTCACATCATCCCTCCCCTCCGGAAGGTCGACACTGTGGGGCAACCTGGACAAGTAGTCCGCAACAATGTTCAGCTTACCGGCACGGTGTCGAATGGAGAACCGGAAGGGCTGTAGACCAAGGTACCACCTGGTCAAACGGCTGTTGTGATCCTTCATGGTTTGGATGTATGTTAAGGCACGGTGGTCGGTTTCTAGATCGAACTCTCGCCCCAGCAAATAGTAGCGTAAACTCTCCAACGCCCATTTGATGGCCAGACCCTCTTTTTCGATTGCAGAGTAGCGTGTCTCTCGTGGCTGGAGTTTCCGACTCAAGTAGAGTATTGGCCTCTCTTCTCCCGGCTCCCCTTGAGCCAGAACTGCTCCAAGGCCCACAGCGGAGGCATCCACTTGGACGAGAAAGCGCATGTTAAAGTCTGGACTTTTCAGCACAGGAGACGAACACAGGTGAGCTTTAAGGGTGGCAAAAGCCTTCTCACAGTCCTCGGTCCAGACTACTGGATTTCGCTGGTTCTTGGCCGTGAGTGCGGTGAGGGGAGCAGCGATGGTTGCGAATTGTGGCACAAACCTCCTGTACCATCCTGCCAACCCAAGGAAGGACCGGACTTCCTTCTTGGTGCGTGGCCTAGGAGACTGCAGGACCGCTTTGACCTTGTCCACTTGGGGCCGTACTTCTCCTCGACCCATCTGGTAGCCAAGATACCGAGTCTCCTGCCGAGCCCACTCACATTTAGCTGGATTTAGTGTCAGCCCAGCTTGCTCAATCTTCTTCAGGACGAGGGAAAGGTGCTGAACATGGTCACTCCAGGTCTCACTGAAGATAACCACATCATCGAGGTAGGCCGCGCTGCAATGCCCACACCCTTGAAGAACCCGGTCCATCAGACGTTGGAACGTGGCTGGGGCTCCATGCAGTCCAAACGGCATCACCGTAAACTGAAACAGTCCAGCAGGGGTTTGGAATGCGGTGCAGGGCCGTGATGACTTCTCGAGGGGCACCTGCCAATATCCTTTGCATAGATCCAAAGTGGTGATGTACTTAGCTGCCCCAATCTTCTCCAGCAAGTCATCAATTCTTGGCATTGGATATGCGTCAAATTCTGAAACAGAGTTCAGTTTCCGAAAATCAATACATATCCGGAGCGATCCATCCTTTTTAAAAACAATGACCACAGGGCTACTCCACTCTGAGTTGGAGGGTTCGATCACTCCAAGTTTCAGCATCTCCTGGATCTCATCCTGGAGCTTTCCGATGAGCTGCTGAGGCACACGGTAGGGCCGCTGTCGGATGGGTCTCCCGTCTTTCAGCCGAACGAGGTGCTCCACAATGGTGGTCTTGCCGGGAGTGGCACTGAAGAGGGACGAGACTTCCTTGAAGGTCTGGAACAGCTGGGCAGCTTGCTCAGGAGAGAGATGAGCCAGGATCGGGGTTGCAGCTTTTGTTAATCCCTCTAGTCCGACATCCGGAACATCATCTTCCTCGTCCGCTTCCTCCAGCTGTCTGACAAACAGAACCTTTGCCGTTGCTTTCTCAGGCCGTTCCCTCCACTCCTTTAGGAGGTTAACGTGGTAGGTCTGTTTGGGCCTTTTCTTTTCGGGGTGTAGGACTTCGTATGTGACTGGACCCATCTTGCGCAGCACAGCATACGGCCCCTGCCATTTTGTGAGCAGCTTATTGGTGGATGAGGGTAGAAGGAGTAATACCTTTTGACCTGGCTGGAACTCCCGACGGCGCGCTTGGCGGTCATACCAGGCTTTCTGGGACTTTTGAGCGTCTCGCAGGTTTTCCTCCGCTTCCTCCAAATACTTTGACAGTCTCTCTCGCATCTCTAAGACGAACTGCACGATGCTGCGGTCATTTTGTTTGGCTGAGGGACCCTCCCATTGTTTGCGGAGAAGGTCCAATGGCCCCTGAACATCCCAGCCATACAGCAGTTCGAATGGGGAAAATCCAGTTGACGCTTGTGGGACTTCCCGATAAGCAAACAAAACAAACGGAAGCCACCGATCCCAGTCTCTACCGGTGTCATCCACAAACTTTTGTAGCATGCGTTTGAGTGTCTGATTAAACCTCTCCACTAGTCCATCTGTTTGTGGGTGGTATGGGGTGGTACGAATAGGTTTGATCCCCAATTGCTGCTGGAAAAGGTGCATCAACCGGGACGTGAAGTTGGTGCCTTGATCCGTAAGAATCTCATCCGGTAATCCAACTCTTGAGAATAGCTGGACGAGAGCTCGAAGAACAGCCGGGGCAGTGATGGTTCTGAGCGGGAAGGCCTCAGGAAACCTGGTCGCATAGTCCGATATGACTAGGATGTACTGGTGGCCGCTGCTGCTCTTCACCAGTGGCCCCACAATGTCCATTGCGATCCTCCGGAAAGGAGTAGACACTACCGGTAGAGGCTGTAAACAAGCACGGTCAGATTTGCGCACAGAACATGTTTTCTGACAACTAGGACAGGTCGCGCAGTACGTTTGGATGTCTGCATACATTGAAGGCCAGAAAAAACGTGAGCTAATGCGCAAAAATGTCTTGTGGCGCCCCAAATGACCCGCCCATGGAACAGTGTGTGCTACGCGCATGACAAGAGTTCTGCAGCTAAGGGGAACAACCAGACGTTTACATTCATTACCCTCACTGTATAGCAACCCATTGTCAATGACAAACCTCTCCCGTCCCAGACAACTCTTTGTATCCTTGCCCACCTTAGCAAACAAACATTTCAATGTTTCATCTTTACGCTGTAACTCACCAACATTGTCAGGCACATTCCAACACAAAGGTAAAACATCTTCAGGACTAGCAGACCACATTTGTTTCTCAAACCGCCTCTGACGGCGGGACTTCTTGGGCCCCTTGGTGCCCCCCTCACACAGACTACTGTCCAAGTCCGGCAGAGGCTGGACACCCGTTTTTGCCTGAGCTCGGGTTAAAACAGGACATGCCATAGACATAGAACAGTTACTATTCCCCCCAGAGTCACTTTCCTCAGACACTTTTTCGTTCAACAGGTCCATGAGAACTGGTAAATCCCAACCGAGAATAGCATCCACTGGTAAGTTTTCAACCACACCCACACTCACAAGATAGGGCTGGTCTAAGGCAGTCACAGTCACATCCACAGTAGGATAGGGATGGCTATCCCCATGCACGCACTGAATATCCACAGTCTGGCTGTAATCCGTGCCGCTAACTGGAACTGAGCTACGTTTGATCAACGACATAAAGCTGCCAGTATCAAGCAATGCTGTAATCGCTTTGCCATTGATCAGTACAGTTTTATAACGTTGCACAGTACCTTCAGCTTCCATAGAGCTCACGGACTCTGGTCTTGGTGGATAACATGCCCCACTAAATTTTGCTTTGCGCACAGGGCACACGGATGCTTTGTGTCCTGGCTGCTGACAGTAAAAACAAACAAGATCCTTACCAGGTCCTCGTTGGTTTGGGGTAGAGCTGGTGGTACCTTGCCGATCTGGGTAGCTGTCCTGCCGGGGTGGTCTGGAGAGAAGCGGCTGAGCTGGCCCACGCTGAGCTGTAGTGCCGGTCCGGGCAGGTCCTCCTTTGCGCGCGTTGAGGTACTGCACGGCCAACTTTGCAGCGGTGAGTCCATCGCCGGGCTCGCGCTCCTTCACCCAGGTCCGCACCTCGAAGGGGAAAACTCGCAGCAGCTGCTCCATGATGATTGCCTCGCCGACCTCCTCCTTGGTCCGCTCCTCGGGCCGTATCCAGCGACGATAGAGACCTCTGAGACGATGATAGGTCTCCGTGGGGCTCTCTCCAGATGGTAGAGTAGAGGAGCAAAACTGCTGGCGGTAGGTCTCGGGTGAAATATCAAATTTTGCCAACAGGGCCTCCTTTAAGTCCCGGTAGCAGTGGGCTCTCTCCTCGTCCATGGCAGAGTACGCCTCCAGCGCCTTGCCGCTTAACAGAGGAACGAGTCGACACGCCCATTCATCTTCTGGCCATTTCCAGGTTTTTGCTATCCGTTCAAAACGCAACAGATAGTTCTCCATGTCCTCACCACTCTGGTATTGTGGTATCTTTGGCTCATTATAATGCCTCCAGTCACGTCTGGGTCGGTTTTCAGGGTTTAGAGCTTGGTGCCTTTGCTCCTCACCCTCATCACTCTCATCACCTCCCTGATGAATCCCTGCGTACTGCATTCGCTGGCCAGCAGGGGTCGGTAATCCAATCATTGGGCTCCTGTCGGACAGTGACAATGATGCCTGAGACTGGGCACGTGAAATGGGAAAGTGTGGAACCGGAACTATTGATCGAACCAGATTTCTCCACTGAGATCAATAAAGTATATCTTCTTCTTAATGACACACATTTAATGGACTTTACATTGTTTTATTTAATCTTTTATACAATCTTAAATGTGCTGAGTGTTTTTGGGGCAGATGGTGTTGGACTGAAAGCTCCGACAGATTGACACAAATGGACGGAGACAGCTGCAGGGAAGCCTCTCAGTCTGATTTCACCGGAGACCCTCAGACTGACAGCCCACTGCGTTAACCACCGCCGTAAACGGGAACATGTGCTGTGCTCTTTTGAACGTTTAGCCTTTGACACGGGCAGGCTCGTGATAGGACGGCGATGATGTCATTGTCCCAACACGCCATAGACCAGACTGTAAATATAATGAAAAAATAATCATAATGTGTCACAACTTTTGCCTTCTGTGGGTTTGTCAAAATGGCCGCCGGGCTGGAAAATGTGAAAAAACACATTTGTGCATGTGTTAGACGCACTAGCCCCATTCATTTAACGAGTGCATTCAAAAGTCCACAGCGGCTAAACTAGACTGGTCCAAAAACACATATACTCCCCTAAACATCGACAGCATCTGGAAAGTAGCTTTGGACCAAGAACCTCTTTTGGACCAAGAGCCACTTTTGGACCAAGAACCACTTTTGGACCAAGAGCCACTTTTGGACCAAGAACCACTTTTGGACCAAGAGCCACTTTTGGACCAAGAGCCACTTTTGGACCAAGAGCCACTTTTGGACCAAGAACCACTTTTGGACCAAGAACCACTTTTGAACCAAGAACCACTTTTGGACCAAGAACCACTTTTGGACCAAGAGCCACTTTTGGACCAGAGCCACTTTTAGACCAAGAGCCACTTTTGGACCAAGAACCTCTTTTGGACCAAGAACCTCTTTTGGACCAAGAACCACTTTTGGACCAAGAGCCACTTTTGGACCAAGAGCCACTTTTGGACCAAGAGCCACTTTTGGACCAAGAGCCACTTTTGGACCAAGAGCCACTTTTGGACCAAGAGCCACTTTTGGACCAAGAACCACTTTTGGACCAAGAACCTCTTTTGGACCAAGAACCACTTTTGGACCAAGACCCACTTTTGGACCAAGAACCACCTCTGGACCATCCTGTAAAGACATTTTTGAAAGGTAAAAAGACGGTATTCAAAAGTATTGGTATGGAATTTACTTTCTTTAAACCGGGACAGTGTACAATTAAACATTAACACAAAGGAGAGAATTGGTAATTCTGTTTCCGGGTACACCCCCACCAGCAAAGAGTGAGACTGCCGCATGTCAGTGCAAATGCTCAGTGACCTTTTGGAGATGGGACCAAGAAAGTTCACAAGAAATATTAAAAACATAGAGGATAAAATCACACCGCTAATTAAAAACTTTAAAACGCTAATAACATAAATAACCACAGTCCTTTAAAAAGAGTAAAGATAAAAATCATAAAAATATAGAACCAATAAATAAAACTGTTTCAACCCGGATTAGAAAACTACCAGAGAAGAAGCCTGTCTCACATTTTCAGGAAGATTGTTTCAGGTTTTAGCTGCATAAATCTGTAATGCAGACTCCCAATGTTTAGGTCTGACTCTGGGACCAGCAGGAGGCCAGTCCCTGTGCTCCTCAGAGTCCCAGCAGGAGGCCAGTCCCTGTGCTCCTCAGACTCCCAGCAGGAGAGTCCCAGCAGGAGTCCAGTCCCTGTGCTCCTCAGAGTCCCAGCAGGAGACCAGTCCCTGTGCTCCTTAGGGTCCCAGCAGGAGAGTCCCAGCAGGAGTCCAGTCCCTGTGCTCCTCAGAGTCCTAGTCCCTGTGCTCCTCAGAGTCCTACACGGTTCTTTTCCAACAAAGCACATTTCATTGTTGTTTCGTTTCCATTTCTTGTGTTGTGTCTGTTCAGTCGTCTCTAAATGGGAGTGAGCAGCGGGTCTACACCGTGCTCCTGCCTAAACCCACGTATGCTCCGGTGAGTCTGATGCAACATTTGTAAAACCTTTTCTCAGACTTCTTCAAAAAGTCAGCTCTGTAATTTTCCTCCAACGCACAATTCAGAGGAGTGAGGTTCTGAGGCGCTCTGCTCTGATGACACATGAGGAAATCAGTCTCTCACTCATCACCGAGGGCTTCGCTGGGTTTCTAGGGAGGAATACATTTGATTCTAAAGTATTCAGTCTTGTTTTGCCTACAAAGTCTGAGCAGCCGAGCTTGTTTTTCACTGGGCCTAGTTTCTCTGGTCATATAAAGGGTCAGAGCACAGATCCATGCGGCAGGACTGAATATAGAAGTGCATGGACATAGCAATGTTCTTACCTGGTTTTATCCATGTGTAAACTCTGGTCCATGGTCATTTCTTACATGTACGTCTGGTCTTACCATGTGTAAACTCTGGTCCATGATCATTTCCTACATGTACGTCTGGTCTTACCATGTGTAAACTCTGGTCCATGATCATTTCCTACATGTACGTCTGGTCTTACCATGTGAAAACTCTGGTCCATGATCATTTCCTACATGTACGTCTGGTCTTACCATGTGTAAACTCTGGTCCATGATCATTTCCTACATGTACGTCTGGTCTTACCATGTGTAAACTCTGGTCCATGATCATTTCCTACATGTACGTCTGGTCTTACCATGTGTAAACTCTGGTCCATGATCATTTCCTACATGTACGTCTGGTCTTACCATGTGTAAACTCTGGTCCATGATCATTTCCTACATGTACGTCTGGTCTTACCATGTGTAAACTCTGGTCCATGATCATTTCCTACATGTACGTCTGGTCTTACCATGTGTAAACTCTGGTCCATGATCATTTCCTACATGTACGTCTGGTCTTACCATGTGTAAACTCTGGTCCATGATCATTTCCTACATGTACGTCTGGTCTTACCATGTGTAAACTCTGGTCCATGATCATTTCCTACATGTACGTCTGGTCTTACCATGTGTAAACTCTGGTCCATGGTCATTTCCTACATGTACGTCTGGGTCTGATCCTATTGGCTGCAGTTTCCTCGGTTGAATCCTCTCCGACCAATCAGAGAGCGGGGGAGGCGGGTGTTGTAGGTCGGTGTCTGTGATTTTGCTGGTTGTAGTTTGTCGGAGAATGCGATAGTAAAATAATCTGTTCTGGTTCAATCCAAATATCAAGAAACTGAAGCCGGAGCAAGAGGAATGTTTAGTAAATGTCATTGAAGCAAAAATGTTGTGGCTCTACTCCCCACGGGCTCAGTTAGTGGCAAAGGAGATGGCTAAAGCTAGGCTACATGCTAAAGCTAGGCTACATGCTAAAGCTAGGCTACACGCTAATGCTAGGCTAAATACCTGACCGTGTTTTGAGCATGTGGGAAAGAACCGTGTAGAGGTTTTCAGTATCGTCATGGAGAAACCAGCTGCCTGTTTGAACACTGGGATTGTTGCCTTACTTACAGCCCGTGTGGAGCTGCTTTTGTGAGACATGCTTTTAGTTTCCCCACAGCAGCTACAAGTCAATGCTAACACACTTCTTGTCCTGTTCTTTGCTCTACACGCTCACAAGTCTTCAGCCACAAAAACAAATGACCACCGCCAGCGAGCCATGTGCTGAAATCTATTGGAAATTAAACCCTGGGATCTCTCCGGCAGTGGTAATGTAGTAGGGTTGCCAACCGTCCCTTGAAATACGGAATTGTCCCGTATTATACAAAAACTATGTGCGTCCCGTATTGAACTGATACGGGACGGCTTTTGTCCCGTATTTTCAGAGCCACCTTAAATGCATCACTCACTCACTGCATGTCACACACACACAGTTTAAGCATCTACTGTACCTTTCGGCCAATCAGTGTCAAAGGAGGCGTAGGCTTGATCACAGACGTTGGTTTAATGTTGACAATCATCAGCGTGGGCCGTGCCCGCAGCACCATCACGTCAGAAGTTTGGTAAAGTAGCGTCATTTTCCTAGATTCGGACTTCCGCGGTCAATAGCTCACGAAAGCTACTTTGTTAAACAAAAGTAATTGTGCTAAAATGATCATCTCTATGTTGATTTTATAAATTCAATGCGCTGTTTTAATGCAGAGAAATCCTCTGAATCCAATGCACTGCAAGCGCCGAGAAAAGCACTTGGGGACCGTCAACAAATATCCAGACCAGCTGTAAACGAACAACAGCTTTTACTGAAGCCACAAACCTGCAGTATTGTACCTGCACAAAACTCTCAGACAATATAAATAATGATGACCATATCGAACTGCTACAGACTTTGATTTGTGAGTTTTTTTAATGAATACATATGTTTTTCTTTTTTCTTTTGCTTTTACAGAAATTGGTCTTTACTGTAACATTCATACATAATGTATGTTACAGTATTTGTCTTTTTTATATATTTTTGTATTACTAATAAGAATGCATTAAGTCTTTAACCAGCCAAAGAGTTCCACCTATTTATTCAATTTCATTTTTGACTAAGGATTTTTTTTATATATGTAGTCAATAAATTACAATCTAAAAACTGTGATTATGAAATTCCATGATTACTGTGTAGACTGAAATTAGGACTAAAAAGTGCTCAACCCGATCCACCCAAATGGTGTCCCTTATTTTTTTGTTCTCAAGTTGGCAACCCTATAATGTAGGCAAAATCAATAATCATGTTGCTCTTAATGTGAATGAAATCAGTATTCTGCTCCACGGAAGGTTCAAAACACCGCTATGAGAAAGGTTTCTGTCTTCAAAAATACATATATTGCTTTTGAAAACGCTGGGGTGTGACTGAGATAATGGGCGTGACTCAACAAACCCTGCTTTCCAGCTTTACCAAAGGTTTTTCTCAAACTTTTACAACCTTGACAAAACTTACAGGAAACAGCCGCCTGATGCAATAACCCAGAATGAATGGTCTATTATCTGTTTTAGCTTGCGTCATAATTTTTTGCAGCCATGAACCGCTCTCACCTCCTCTTTCTCAGCTGCAAATGTGAAAACTACAGCCCTATTGTGCAAATGCCACAGTCAAAAACCAATCTTAAATTCCTTTGCCATTGTGTTCCTTATTCACACGTCTCAGTCTCTGACAAACTGCCACAACATTCATTTCCTCAACCATTACGGTTATCGTGCACTGCCCCGGTGCATTAGCTTCTGTCTTAATCCTTCAGGGTTGATTGTAAGAACATTTATGGATTATAGTCTATGTCTAAAGAAGGCGTAAGGTGTGTCTCCCATATACGATCGTTTCAACATTAACCATTCACAACATTTCTAATCTCAATATTTTTTCTGCAGATGTCACACGTCAGGTCATATTTAAAGGGCCCTAATCTGTCATCATTAAAAGGCCCTAATCTGTCATAATTAAAGGGCCCTAATCTGTCCTCATTAAAAGGCCCTAATCTGTCATCATTAAAAGGGCCCTAATCTGTCATCATTAAAGGGCCCTAATCTGTCCTCATTAAAAGGCCCTAATCTGTCATCATTAAAAGGGCCCTAATCTGTCATCATTAAAAGGGCCCTAATCTGTCATCATTAAAGGGCCCTAATCTGTCATCATTAAAGGGCCCTAATCTGTCATAATTAAAAGGGCCCTAATCTGTCATGATTAAAAGGGCCCTAATCTGTCATCATTAAAGGGCCCTAATCTGTCATAATTAAAAGGACCCTAATCTGTCATCATTAAAGGGCCCTAATCTGTCATAATTAAAGGGCCCTAATCTGTCCTCATTAAAGGGCCCTAATCTGTCCTCATTAAAAGGCCCTAATCTGTCATCATTAAAAGGGCCCTAATCTGTCATCATTAAAAGGGCCCTAATCTGTCATCATTAAAGGGCCCTAATCTGTCATCATTAAAGGGCCCTAATATGTCATCATTAAAGGGCCCTAATCTGTCATCATTAAAGGGCCCTAATCTGTCCTCATTAAAAGGCCCTAATCTGTCATCATTAAAAGGGCCCTAATCTGTCATCATTAAAGGGCCCTAATCTGTCCTCATTAAAAGGCCCTAATCTGTCATCATTAAAAGGGCCCTAATCTGTCATCATTAAAAGGGCCCTAATCTGTCATCATTAAAGGGCCCTAATCTGTCATCATTAAAGGGCCCTAATCTGTCATAATTAAAAGGGCCCTAATCTGTCATGATTAAAAGGGCCCTAATCTGTCATAATTAAAAGGACCCTAATCTGTCATCATTAAAGGGCCCTAATCTGTCATCATTAAAGGGCCCTAATCTGTCATAATTAAAGGGCCCTAATCTGTCCTCATTAAAGGGCCCTAATCTGTCCTCATTAAAAGGCCCTAATCTGTCATCATTAAAAGGGCCCTAATCTGTCATCATTAAAAGGGCCCTAATCTGTCATCATTAAAGGGCCCTAATCTGTCATCATTAAAGGGCCCTAATATGTCATCATTAAAGGGCCCTAATCTGTCATCATTAAAGGGCCCTAATCTGTCCTCATTAAAAGGCCCTAATCTGTCATCATTAAAAGGGCCCTAATCTGTCATCATTAAAGGGCCCTAATCTGTCCTCATTAAAAGGCCCTAATCTGTCATCATTAAAAGGGCCCTAATCTGTCATCATTAAAAGGGCCCTAATCTGTCATCATTAAAGGGCCCTAATCTGTCATCATTAAAGGGCCCTAATCTGTCATAATTAAAAGGGCCCTAATCTGTCATGATTAAAAGGGCCCTAATCTGTCATCATTAAAGGGCCCTAATCTGTCATAATTAAAAGGACCCTAATCTGTCATCATTAAAGGGCCCTAATCTGTCATAATTAAAGGGCCCTAATCTGTCCTCATTAAAAGGCCCTAATCTGTCATCATTAAAAGGGCCCTAATCTGTCATCATTAAAAGGGCCCTAATCTGTCATCATTAAAGGGCCCTAATCTGTCATCATTAAAGGGCCCTAATATGTCATCATTAAAGGGCCCTAATCTGTCATCATTAAAGGGCCCTAATCTGTCATCAGTAAAGGTCCCTAATCTGTCATAATTAAAGGGCCCTAATATGTCATCATTAAAGGGCCCTAATCTGTCATCATTAAAGGGCCCTAATCTGTCATCATTAAAGGGCCCTAATCTGTCATCATTAAAGGGCCCTAATCTGTCATCATTAAAGGGCCCTAATCTGTCATCATTAAAGGGCCCTAATCTGTCATCATTAAAGGCCCTAATCTGTCATCATTAAAGGGCACTAATCTGTCATCATTAAAGGGCCCTAATCTGTCATCATTAAAGGGCCCTAATCTGTCATCAGTAAAGGTCCCTAATCTGTCATAATTAAAGGGCCCTAATCTCTCATCATTAAAGGGCCCTAATCTGTCATCATTAAAGGGCCCTAATCTGTCATCATTAAAGGGCCCTAATCTGTCATCATTAAAGGCCCTAATCTGTCATCATTAAAGGGCCCTAATCTGTCATCATTAAAGGGCCCTAATCTGTCATCATTAAAGGGCCCTAATCTGTCATCATTAAAGGGCCCTAATCTGTCATCATTAAAGGCCCTAATCTGTCATAATTAAAGGGCCCTAATCTGTCATCATTAAAGGGCCCTAATCTGTATGCTCTTTTCCAATACTTTGTACTGGGAGCAGATATCAGAATCATTTGTCTTCTTCAGTCACTGAGGTTTCTTCAAGTAATGACGAGAACCGAGACGACATCCAAGACCGTTTGATGGTTCTGTTTTTTGGTCTAAAAGCATCAACAAAGCGCCGTGTTTTCATTTGGATCCAAGTCAGAGCTGTTTTTATAAAAAGGCCGTAATTACAGTCTGCAAAAAGTATCAGTCAAACTTTGGCAAATTATACAGCAACAAGAATGTGTTTGATAGTTGACACAAGTTACTCCGAGAAATTTGTTTGATTTTTGTTTTGCTTTTACTGCGAATTTCAGAAGTTTGTAACAAAGGACAGTGTTCTTAGATTTGCCTGGCCTGCCAGACACTCCTCCTTTCTGTTCAAAAGAAGAACCGTCTGGACACCTCTTCCTAGCCTATCATTTCACGATTTTACCCACATCGGTCCAATCACGCACCGAGAGGCGGGACTTCCTTTCACCTTTGAGTTGCTAATGACTCCTCGTATCTTTAAGTTTTTGTTACAAAATTGACAGCAGTCGTTTACATTTGCACTAGCTGACATGCCGCCATCCCTTGTTTTGTGTTTACTGAAACGGCTTGGGTGCCGCTAGTTGCTGCGTCATATCCTGTGTGCATCTAATTGGTTGATGCAGTCTGTCAACCACGCCCACCGGGAATTCGCTGAGATCAAGCTCGTTCCCAGACTATTTGTCTTTCACCTTGGAGAGACCCATGAGGAAAACGCATTAGACTTATTGATTTAAGCATGTTTGGCGCCCTAGGCCCGGGCGGGATGCTGTTGAGCACGGCGCTTGCTCGCGTGCATGATCCCCCCGGGGCCTAGGCACTGGTGACGGCAGAGGCAGTAGGCAAGCACGCTTCATGCGAGAAGGAGGAGGTGGGGCGGCGGCGGCTTGCAGACTTCAGAAGATTGGGAAGTGGGCGTCTCCGGCTTTTAGCTTGCTGTCCTGGTGGTTATTGGTTGACTGGGTGTGGGCGTTGCTGGTATTGATGAGTCGAGGAAGAGCAGCCTGTGGCCTGGCAGCAACAGCCGGGTCTACCACGGTGAACTTTCGCGAAAGCTCCATTTCACCTTGGAGAGACCCATGAGGAAAACGCATTAGACTTATTGATTTAAGCATGTTTATTGATTGAGCATGTTTGGCGTCCTAGGCCCGGGCGGGATGCTGTTGAGCACGGCGCTTGCTCGCGTGCATGATCCCCAAAAAGCGGGCCTGCGATTGGGATAGCAGGACGCACTGCGCGGGCCTGAGAGCATGAGCGAGCTGAGAACATGCGCGCACGCGCATGTTCAGCCAGCCGCTGTAGCAGAGGAATCTTTGAGCGAACTGAGAACATGCGCGCACGCGCATGTTCAGCCAGCCGCAGCAGGGGAATCTTTGAGCAAACTGAGAACATGCGCGCACGCGCATGTTCAGCCAGCCGCAGCAGAGGAAACTTTGAGCGAACTGAGAACATGCGCGCATGCGCATGTTCAGCCAGCCGCAGCAGAGGAATCTTTGAGCGAGCTGAGAATATGAGCGCACGCTCATATTCAGCCAGACGCTGAAGCAAGGAATCTTTGAGCGTTTGAGGAAAGTGCGTGCCGCCACCAGAATCTTATTGCTTACTTGCTTTGCTGGGAGCTTACGAGGAAGCCGGTAGACGTTGTGCTGCCATGATAGCGGTCGCATCTGGCCTGATGTAGGTGGAGAAGCCGAAGAGGACCAGCGCCCCAGCTGTTGCAGAGGAAGAGTGGGGGAGCCCCAGCGAGGTCGCGCGCGTGGCAGCGCCTATCCTGAAGGAGTGGGCTGTATAGAGCTGGGGAGACAAATTGCAGAGGAGCAGTAGGGATCTTAGCTGAGCTCTGAACCAGGTTGCTGTTATGGGAAGGTTGACTGGAGTGAGAATTAGAGGTCCGTTAAAATCTCCTTTTTGCCGCGGAGGCGAGTGTAACGCATCATGGACCTGTAGGGGCAGAGAGATGTGTCGAAGCGAGCTATTATTGTGTTGCAGGCGCCTCTGATCTTCGAATGTTTGAGATGAAGGTTGAATGGTCAGGGGACATTATGTTGGGTGAGAAGAGCGACCTTTGTTTAATGCTTCCACTACGTCGAGATGATCACGCATGACAGAGATCCTCTTTCTCTGCCACGTGTGATTCCGCAGCGCGCAGGCCACGACCACTGGGAATGACTCGTGTAGGGCAGAGGAAATGCTCCGGTGGAAAGTAGCGGGCCACGGCCGGCGAACCACTGGTCCTGGAAGAATCCCCCAAAAACCCACGGAAGGGGCAGCGTCCGTGTAGAAGCAGAGACCTGTAGGGGCAGAGAGACACACCGGAGAGGGCCATTGATGTTGCAGGCGCCCTTACGCTTAGAATCTTGGGTTGGAGAGTAGATAATTAGGCCAGTAGAATAGGACGGGAAAAGCCGTGTCTCGGACCGCATAGAAGGTTGAGTGAGCAGTGGTGAAACGCTTATGCAGAGAAGCCACAGAAGGCGAGCAGAAGATGCTGCGAGGAGGGCAGACATGTACTGGAAGATGAGCCGGAGTTCAGTGCCGCTCAGAGCCGCTGCAGGATGGGCAGCATGATGGGGAGCCTGTGATCAGAAGAGTGAAGAACCAGGTATGGATGCCTTTGATTAGGAGTCCGATTGACGGCTCAGCGCAGCTACTTGGCCAGCTGCATCTGATAGATCAGAAGATTAAGTAGAGAGATGAAGCATGACCGCCGAAGCGACCCTGGGAGCATAGGTGCGAGTCCGGCGCAGCGCGGCATACTCAGCCGGGCTGCATCCATTAGAAGCAGGATAAGCTTCTGAGAGAGTGGGTTGCAGTAGCAGTAGCAGCAGCGGCAGCAGCAGTAGCCTCAGATAATAACAGCAAAAGTCCTGTATCAAGCCGCGGCAGCAGCAGTAGCAGCAGCAGCAGCAGCAGCAGCGTCCTTAGAAAATAACAGTAATAGTTCTGTATCAAAGCCACAGCAGTAGAATGTTGTAGCTGTTCAGGGTTTCAGTAAAAGAGATGCGAAGTGAAGAGAGATGGCAAAGTAAATGAAGCAGCAGCAGCAGTAGTAGCCGTATGAAGCAGCAGCAGTAGCAGTAGCAGTATGAAGCAGCAGCAGCAGTAGCAGTAGCAGTATGAAGCAGTAGCAGCAGTAGCAGTATGAAGCAGCAGCGGTTGCAGCATCCGTAGATAATAACAGCAATAATCCTGTATCAAAGCCAGAGCAGTAGAATATTGTTGTAGCTGTTTAGTGTTTCAGTAAAAGAGATGCGAAGTGAAGAGAGATGTCAAAGTACATGAAGCAGCAGCAGCAGTAGCAGCAGCAGTAGCCGTATGAAGCAGCAGCAGTAGCAGTAGCAGTATGAAGCAGCAGCAGCAACATTAGCAGTAGCAGCAGTAGCAGTATGAAGCAGCAGCGGTTGCAGCATCCGTAGATAATAACAGCCATAATCCTGTATCAAAGCCAGAGCAGTAGAATATTGTTGTAGCTGTTTAGTGTTTCAGTAAAAGAGATGCCAAGTGAAGAGAGATGTCAAAGTACATGAAGCAGCAGCAGCACGGCAGCAGATGCAGTATGAAGCAGCAGCGGCAGCAGTAGCAGCAGTAACGGTAGCAGCATGAAGCAGCAGCAGCAGCTGCAGCATCCGTAGATAATAACAGCAATAATCCTGTATCAAGCCACAGCAGTAGAATATAGTTGAAGCTGTTTAGTGTTTCAGTAAAAGAGATGCGCAGTGAAGAGAGGTGTCAAAGTAAAGAAGCAGCAGCAGCACGGAAGCGGTAGCAGTATGAAGCAGTAGCGGCAGCAGAAGCAGCAAGCAGCAGCAGCACAATGCGATTCATACGAACAACAGACGTGTCACGCCAGCGTGCGCCGCTTGTCTCCGTGAGCCAGGTTACGTACGTGTCTGAAGAGCCGAGCCGTAGAGACAGGTGCAGCCTAGGAGCCTGCGGAGCGGCAGCGGCAGGAACAGCAGCAGCGGCACATGTAGTAGTAGGAGCAGCAGGAGCAGGCAGCAGGGACAGGCAGCAGCAGGAATAGGCAGCAGCGGGATCAGGCATCAGTAGGAACGGCAGCAGGGACCGCAGCAGCGGCGGTCAGAGAACCATGCCCACGGTTGTTTAAGAGCCTGAGGAAATAAATCAACCCGAATCCGAAACATTCCCATGCGAGAAACAGATGTCCCCTGGAGCCATCTTGCTGCTTTGGTTATGGCAGAGACGCATGAACGATCACTGTTCCATGCGTTCATTAGCTCCAACTCCACTTCAAACCCATTGCAGATTCACATTGGGCCCTTTTTCTTTCTGCTGCACTTTCGAAATGCAACAGCTGCAGTTTAGTTACCCAGTTTAATACTAGTGACCTAGCTATTTAAATGCATGGCCCCTCTTTCCTCCTGCAGATAGACGAATTTAAATACATTCATTTAACAATAGTGACTTGCGAGTAATGAGATTGATGCTGTAAAGATGGCGCCGTGCAAGAGCTCTGTGTGTGCCGTCTGGAGCACGATGGGGTAGTCTTTGCAAAGTTTGTTTTTTTTTTTTTTTTTTTTTTTCCAACGTGGTTTTACTGCAAGTGGCAGAACATGAATCTGAATTAATGCACATTGCTCCTCTTATATCCCTCAGACATTGGAGATTGATGCCATTTAAGATGCATTGTCCCTCAGTTAGCTCAAACACGTGTAAAACGGAGCCTGCAGACCAAGCACGGGGCGAAAACTGACGCCTGCAGTCAAGTGCGTAGGGCAAAAACCGGCCGCCTGCAACCTAGACTCCGGGATTAAACTGTCCGCGGTCGGCACGCTCACTGTACTCACATGCCAGGAGACTTGGGAAAGCAACGGGACAACGCGGCACCGCCAATCGGAGGCAGGAACACGCACGGCACCGCCAGACCGTCTGCGCGCGGCAGCAGACCACGAGGAACGAGCAGCACAGAACCGTGGAGGGGGCCCCGCGGAGCAGCCCGCAGAAGAGCCCGCAGAGGAGGAGAGCAGTGGGGATATGCGAACCACAGCAGGTGCAGGGACGCGGAGGAGGAGCAGACCACGAGCAGCCAGACTGAGGACAGCCGGGCCACGCGCACGAGCAACACGTGAGCAGAAGCGACCCCTCCAGAACAACGCATGCATTTGGGAACAGGTGCGTTAGCGACATGCACCTTGCAGGCTTCAGAAGTTTGCAGACTTCAGAAGATCGGGAAGTGGGCGTCTCCGGCTTTTAGCTTGCTGTCCTGGTGGTTATTGGTTGACTGGGTGTGGGCGTTGCTGGTATTGATGAGTCGAGGAAGAGCAGCCTGTGGCCTGGCAGCAACAGCCGGGTCTACCACGGTGAACTTTCGCGAAAGCTCCATTTGAAAAAGCATATCGTTTGGCAGGCCAGGCAATTCTTAGATGTGAGGCGCAGAGTGGGATTTAAAATGTGTGAAACATGCCACAGACATGAGGACAAGGGTTCTGCAGATGAATGATGAAGGGAAATGGAGGAATGGAATCAAAATGTTACACATGTGTCTGGGTCTTACCATGTGTAAACTCTGGTCCATGATCATTCACCATGTTGTAGGGCTGGGCGATATGGCTGAAAATTATATCACAATATAAGTGATTCATATCAGTCTATAATTCTCAATATAATTATTGGGGTTTTTTTAAAAACCGAAATAAATACATTTGTTTTGTCTAGAGTTAGCAGCTCTAGTTTACAGTGTCGGGGGAATGAGGCTGGAGGCACATGTTCACACTGTGTCCCCCATGGTTAGTCCTGGTTTAGTCCTGTGTTGACTGTTTTTGAGGGTCTTGTGTCCCCGTGACGGCTCCGTGTGGTTCTCTGATAGCTCTCTGTAACTCTCTGGTAGCTTTCTGACAGCTCTGATAGCTCCCTGACAGCTCTCTGACAGCTCTCTGATAGCTCCCTGACAGCTCTCTGACAGCTCTCTGACAGCTCTCTGATAGCTCCCTGACAGCTCTCTGACAGCTCTCTGATAGCTCCCTGACAGCTCTCTGACAGCTCTCTGACAGCTCTCTGATAGCTCCCTGACAGCTCTCTGACAGCTCTCTGATATCTCTCTGACAGCTCTCTGATAGCTCCCTGGCAGCTCCCTGACAGCTCTCTGATGGCTCTCTGATAGCTCTCTGACAGCTCTCTGATAGCTCCCTGACAGCTCTCTGATAGCTTTCTGATAACTCCCTGACAGCTCCCTGACAGCTCTCTGACAGCTCTCTGATAGCTCCCTGACAGCTCTCTGACAGCTCTCTGATAGCTCTCTGACAGCTCTCTGATAGCTCCCTGACAGCTCCCTGACAGCTCTCTGATGGCTCTCTGATAGCTCTCTGACAGCTCTCTGATAGCTCCCTGACAGCTCTCTGATAGCTTTCTGATAACTCCCTGACAGCTCCCTGACAGCTCTCTGATGGCTCTCTGATAGCTCTCTGACAGCTCTCTGATAGCTCCCTGACAGCTCTCTGATAGCTTTCTGATAACTCCCTGACAGCTCTCTGACAGCTCTCTGACAGCTCTCTGATAGCTCCCTGACAGCTCTCTGACAGCTCTCTGATAGCTCTCTGACAGCTCTCTGATAGCTCCCTGACAGCTCCCTGACAGCTCTCTGATGGCTCTCTGATAGCTCTCTGACAGCTCTCTGATAGCTCCCTGACAGCTCTCTGATAGCTTTCTGATAACTCCCTGACAGCTCCCTGACAGCTCTCTGATGGCTCTCTGATAGCTCTCTGACAGCTCTCTGATAGCTCCCTGACAGCTCTCTGATAGCTTTCTGATAACTCTCTGACAGCTCCCTGACAGCTCTCTGATAGCTCTCTGATAACTCCCTGACAGCTCCCTGACAGCTCTCTGATAGCTCCCTGACAGCTCTCTGACAGCTCTCTGATAGCTTTCTGATAACTCCCTGACAGCTCTCTGACAGCTCTCTGATAGCTCTCTGATAGCCGCACATACTTCCAGAAGAAAAAGTTAATCTCTTGCTTTTGCCGCATGAGTCTCTGTACCCACTGCCTCCGCTGCACAGGCTGTTCCTCACACAGACAGGCAGAACCATTGACACGGTTTGGAAACACAATCTATAGATCCATGGACGCTCCACAGGTCGAGAAGCCTCTGCCTACGTCCCCAGATGTAGGCACACATTTTTACGCCTTGGCTTTTGACACCAAATGAGTTTTACTTTGTGTGTTTTTGATGCTGTGTGCTGCTGTGCTTTGTGCCTGTGATGCACTTTGAGCAGCTGGTGTTGTCAATGTGCTTTACAGAGAAAGCTGAAATTGACATCACAAATTTATATTTTATGAATCAATGTTAATCAAAATAAAACGTCATAAAACTGTAAGTGTGGTTTTAATGCAGTGTTTTTCTGTTGTCATGGAACAGTTTTGATTCCGCCTCGGTGGCAGCAGGGGCTTTACAGAGTGAGAGTCGCCACGTCCCACTTGGAACGGCAATAAGAGCCAGTGCCTTTATCTGCACAGAGATAACAGAGAGGTGACACTGTCCTGGGATCAGCGCGTCCAGCACATGGCCCCACACCCCCCAACCCCCTGTAACATGACCACCAGGCTACAGAGCTCTGACGGTCAAATGGAGAATATGCTATTATTTTTATCTTGTTACAGAGATTCAGATAAGTAAATCATTTCAGGGGCCACTAAAAAAGGTCTGGCTGGCCGGATTTTGGCCCACGGGCCTGAGTTTGACACACCTGCCATAGACCAGAAACATTCTCTATGGAAGTTATAAAGTCTAAAGTCATAAAAGTGCATTCAGAAATAAAATTATATTACCCTTAAACTTGTAAGAGTTTCAGTTCCAGTCTGGGTCTGGTCTTGGAATACTGTGTTTTGGAAAAAAGCGCATTTTTTTTTTTTTAAGGACACAATACAATATGGTTCATAGTTTAAAATCCAATACACACAGTACATTGCATATTGAAAAAGAAAAAGAAAAACTCTCAAAGTTCCTGTTTTTATGTGAGAATGCTCTTTAGAGATTTTCTTCATATTATGATCACTTATTTGTTATCTTTGTTTGTGGAGCTCTCCTTCTAATTACATCCCTGCGTATCCTCATCTAATTACATATTTTTATTAGAAAAATGGGCCTAAAATGTCACGTCAAAAACTAGCGGATGTGTTTTTGCTCTTTCCGACACAAATATGAAGTAATCGGCTGAAAACCGTGTAAATTCTCATGGTCTGCATGAACTCATGCAGTGAACAGCACGGCTCAAGGCGCAGCGGTCTTGGGTTCGATTCCACCTCTGGACCTTTGTGTTTCCTCTGGTATGGTGACCCTGCTCCAATGTGAGGGCGGAGAGAAATGCCCACAGCAAAGGTCTGTGAAAGGAGATAGACTTATTTACATCCTGAGGAGAGGCCTGAAGGAATCACAATCATTTCTCTATCAACATTTGGATATACACTACCGTTCATAAGTCTGGGGTCACATTGAAATGTCCTTATTTGTGAAGGAAAAGCTGTAGATAACTTTAAACTAGTCTTAACTGTAAAGAAACACACTCTATACACTGCTTATGTGGTAAATGACTGTTCTTTCTGCAAATGTCTGGTTTTTGGTGCAATGTTGTAATTGCTGCAAATGGAGGATTCTTTGACGAAAACAAAGTTAGATGTAAAACAAATCTTATTTCAAATACAAATCATTATTTCTAACCTTGTCAATCTCTTGACTCTATTTTCTATTCTTTTTACAGTGTACGGTGGTGAATAAGTGTGACTTTCATGGAAAACACTTGGGTGACCCCAAACTTTTGAACGGTACTGTATATGACTGAGACACATAGATAGATGCTTTATTGATCCCCGTAGGAGAGATTCAGGTGTCCAGTAGCAGCAGAAATAATATGGATCATTCTAAAAAGTTAAAAACAGTAATAATCAGCAGCAGCCCTTCACACAGCAGCAGAGGTGGAGTAACCTCTGGGTGGAGCAGGACGGGTCACAGCAGCAGAGGTGGAGTAGCCTCTGGGTGGAGCAGGACAGGTCACAGCAGCAGAGGTGGAGTAGCCTCTGGGTGGAGCAGGACGGGTCACAGCAGCAGAGGTGGAGTAGCCTCTGGGTGGAGCAGGACGGGTCACAGCAGCAGAGGTGGAGTAACCTCTGGGTGGAGCAGGACGGGTCACAGCAGCAGAGGTGGAGTAACCTCTGGGTGGAGCAGGACGGGTCACAGCAGCAGAGGTGGAGAAGCCTCTGGGTGGAGCAGGACGGGTCACAAGGGCGGCACGGTGGCTGAGTGGATAGCACTCTCGCCTCTCAGCAAGAAGGTCCTGGGTTCGAATCCCGGTCGGACCAGGGCCTTTCTGAGTGGAGTTTGCATGTTCTCCCCGTGTCTGCGTAGGTTTCCTCCGGGTACTCCGGTTTCCCCTACCACTAAAAATATGTCCAATAGTTCTGGCATGTGCCTCCTGTACTGGCCCCGCTCCATCTCTGTGTGGAGTGAGAGACAAATGCCCAAAAATAACAATTGTAAACCGCTTTGAGACTCAGATCTGCAGTGAAAAGGCGGTATATAAATAAAAACTTACTTACTAACTTACTTACAAGGTGGAGTAGCCTCTGGGTGGAGCAGGACGGGTCACAAGGTGGAGTATCCGCTTGGTTCGGACCATTTTCTCTGCTTTAGTCCAAAGTAAAATGCTAAATGCTTCATTAGCATGGAAAAGGTGTTGTAGAAGAAGACTCTGTAATGCTACAGTCCAGTTTAGCTAAGTGCTAGTTTGTCAGTGGAAGCTAGCATGTGTCAAGTATAGCGGCTAATCACTCACAGACTTGAGCCTAATGTTGTTTCATACTTTCACATTTCAAGCTGAGGCTTCGTCACAGACTGTGTTATTACAGAAACAGCTTCATGTGCAGGGGTTGGGTTTGATGGAGGACACAGGGAAGAGGGAGTGGTTTGGCTTCTTGGATGCTAATGCTAAGCTAACCTAAATCCTGTCCTGCACCTTTTAAAATAGTTATAGTCTTGAAAGGCAGAACAGCAGACCTTACATTTTCTTTTTCCCACTTGGCCTCTGAGCGCCTGATGTGTGCGGACACCAGAGTGCTCGTCCGGATGAGTCTTATTGACCCTGACAGTGGCCTTGGACTGAACTTCTGAACGACTGTCACATATTTACGAACGGCCTTGTTCTTTCCGATTGTTTGTCTCCCGAGTGTCAGTTTGAGTAGAGCTGCATTCTCCCCGAAACGCGCCGCAGCAGTTCTCACTAAAAACTGCATCAGCATTACTTCCTGTTCAACACCTCCAAGTATTTCCCAAGAGACTGTTTGGGAGCTTTATGTTCGGAACAAAAACATTCAGCATTTTAAAAGGTCTAAGGCAGGGGTGCTCAATACGTCGATCGCGATCTACCAGTCGATCGCAAAGGTAGTATTGGTAGATCGCATTAAATAAATGAAAAAATTACACATTCTAAACAAATATATACAAAAAACTCCGGGCAAAGTGGAGATTTTTGAAAACTCCGTTAATGCATTTGTGTGTAGACAGAGATAACCGGAGTTTTGCGTTCTCGCACGCCACAGTACCCCCCTAAATTCCTCTGATCACTCAAGCATGGATCATACTACCTTAAAAATTGTCCGCTGTGAGATGCTCGCAGCAGCGAACATCCTCCACATCAGAGAGCAGCAAAGTGATCGGACTCACGCTCGAAAACAACCAAACCAGGACTAAACCAGGACTAAACCAGGGCTGAGGACGGGGTCAGTGCTTGTAAACATACGTCTTTACTCTGAGTGTCTTCTATGACTGTAAAAGTGCCGTTACCGGCGTCTGCATCAAAGCTCCGCCCACTTCTGTGTTTTTCCCCAACGCAGGACAGGACGTAAGAGACGCACATGTTTGGAATGTTACGAATGTGATTGATAACGCAGATGTGTGGATGCAAATTATTTTATAAACTGAGGAGGGGAAATATTTGGATTTAAAAAAAACAGGCATGGCACATGGACATGGCACCACAGTCAAATGACATCTGTGTTTTACTAAGTAATGTTTTACTGACACTTAGGTGACTGCACATGCGCAAACAACCGCGCTCAGTGCAGGAAAGCAAAACCACGACAAACTTGTCAGCGAGTTGCCACCAATTTTCCGGACTATGCCTCCCTGGCCGATTCAATTCAGTGCAAGTCATCAGAGTAAACTCGGGTAATGACAAAAAATGTACATAGGTAATTGTGTTGTGTTGTGCTATATTGGCTCATGCAGTTTTGCATGTACATAAACATACATTGTAGGTATAAAGAATATTTTTTGAAATAAATATATGATTTGCATTTTTGTAGTAGGTAGATCATTTTGACTTGATCCTTTTATAAGTAGCTCGCATGCTGAAAAAGTGTGAGCACCCCTGGTCTAAGGTGTCGCTGGATTACAGTACTTAACACTGCATCAAGGAAAGGACTGGGAGAAGACTGGGTTTGGTTTCAGTGCCTAAGATTAAGATTAGGTTTGGTTTCAGTGCCCAAGATTAAGATTAGGTTTGGTTATAGTGCCCAAGATTAAGATTAGGTTTGGTTATAGTGCCCAAGATTAAGATTAGGTTTGGTTATAGTGCCCAAGATTAAGATTAGGTTTGGTTATAGTGCCCAAGATTAAGATTAGGTTTGGTTATAGTGCCCAAGATTAAGATTAGGTTTGGTTATAGTGCCCAAGATTAAGATTAGGTTTGGTGGTAACACTTTACATTACGGGCCGGTAAGTCCATGGTACTTACAGTGGTACTTCTAGGTACTTATTGTGGTACTTACAGAGGTACTTACAGTGGTACTTCTAGGTACTTATTGTGGTACTTAGAGGTACTTATAGTGGTACTTATTGTGGTACTTACAGTGGTACTTCTAGGTACTTATTGTGGTACTTACAGTGGTACTTCTAGGTACTTATTGTGGTACTTACAGAGGTACTTACAGTGGTACTTCTAGGTACTTATTGTGGTACTTACAGAGGTACTTACAGTGGTACTTCTAGGTACTTACAGTGGTACTTAGAGGTACTTACAGTGGTACTTACAGTGGTACTTCTAGGTACTTACAGAAGTACGTGGCCTATCGTCCAGATGGTCTGCACCCAAACAGATACGGCACCAGTTTGTTGACGGACTTCCTACGCCATGTTGTTCAGTGCTCCCCGAGGGGGGCGTGACTGTTTACATCTGAGGCTTCTCGGCCCCCACCACCCCCCTCCTCCTCCTCCTTACCAGCACCGGGTGAGTACTGTGGTGCAAACACTGACCCCTGTCAGTCTGGCAGTGTAACGACAGTCCTGCCACTGAACTGTGCTGACTCAGTTATGCATCTGGAACTTAACAGAGTTCACTTTTTAAACCAATAGAGACTGTGTGTGTTCCTCGCACCAGCTCAGAAATGTGTTTTAACTTGAATAAACACAAATTTAAAAGAAGGACAGCAGTTAGACGGTCCAACTCTGGAAATCTAATTCCAGTTCTTTGTAATCAATCAACTAAACCCACTGACACTGATATTAATTTTAACCTTGCTCTACTTAATGTCAGATCACTATGCAACAAATCATTTTTAATTAATAATTTTATCTGTTCGTATGATCTTGATTTTATGTTTATGACTGAAACATGGCTTGACCATAATACAGGAGATGCAGTTTTAATAGAAGCCTCACCACCAAATTTCAAATTTGAATATGAAACACGAGAAAATAAAAGGGGGGGGGGGCATAGCAGCAGTTTTTAAAGATCGTATTGTCTCCCATAGAGTGTCTCTTGGGAAATTTTCATCATTTGAGTATGTTTCTTTTAAAATAGAACAAAAGAAATCTTCTTCCATTCTTATTATTGTTGTGTACAAGCCGCCACAGTCATGCCATAGTTTCACTGATCATTTCACTGAGTTGCTTTCAGTTGTGTGCACAGATTTTGATGGTTTAGTCATTATAGGCGATTTTAATATTCATGTGGATAATGTTAATGACAGATACGCAAAAGAGCTGAGTTCCATACTTGAATCCTTTGGCCTCACTCAGCATGTGAGTGGCCCCACCCATAGCAGAGGACACACCCTGGACCTGCTTATCACGAAAGGGGTGAATATTTCAAAAGTTAATGTAGTTGATGTTGCTCTGTCGGATCATTTCTGTGTATTTTTTAACATGTATTTTGCTACCAGACCACCCGCTAAATATGAAATTGTTAGAAGTAGACACTTAAATGAAAACACGGGTGAACTATTTATGGGAATGATCCATTTTGAGAACACATCATGTTCTACTGTAGATGAACTGTTTAACTCTGTCACCTCTAGTGTGTTGAATGTTCTGGACGCCATTGCCCCTGTGAAGGTAAAAATGGTCACAAATAAGCAAAAAGCCCCATGGATAAAAGCAGGCCCGGTCAGGGCACAGAAGCAAGAGTGCCGGAGAGCAGAGAGAAAGTGGAGAAAGTCCAACCTCCAGGGTGATTATAAACTCTTAAAAGAGAAGTTGTGTGAGTTTAACAGAGTACTACGTAGAACAAGAGAATTATACTTTTCTGAAACTATTGAAGGCTGCAGCAACAATCTGCGTGTTCTATTTTCAACAATCAATAGATTAACGAACCCCCCTGTTGAGTTGCCATTAGAACACTACTCCAAATCCAGGTGTAATGAGTTTGCACAGTTCTTCAGAGACAAGGTTCAGGGTATCAGAAATACCATCACCTCTACAACACAAGTAACAATGCAACATCCAGTGAGGCTTTGTGAGCTAGCTCAATTTGCACCTGTCAATGATGAAACTGTTAAAAAGATAATCACAGGTCTTAGTTCCTCTACCTGCAGTCTGGATGTACTACCTCCTAGATTTCTGAAGTCTGTTATGTGTAGTCTATTACCCTCATTGACACAAATAGTAAACATGTCTTTTTTATCTGGAACATTTCCAATGGCCCTGAAAAAGGCAGTCATCAGGCCCCTCCTAAAAAAGAGCAGTTTGGATGCTGCGGTACTTGAAAATTACCGTCCCATCTCAAATCTGCCATTCATGGGAAAAATTCTTGAAAAAGTTGCCTACCAACAACTTACTGAATTTTTAATATCTAATGACTCATTTGACATGTTTCAGTCTGGCTTTAGACCACACCACAGCACTGAGACCGCTCTAGTCAAGGTAACAAATGATATTCGGCTTAACACTGATGCAGGAAAAGTCTCTGTTTTAGTCATGTTAGATCTGAGTGCCGCTTTCGACACCGTTGACCATGAGATTCTCATGCAGAGACTGGAGGACTGGGTTGGTGTTGCTGGTACTGCCCTAAGCTGGTTTAGGTCCTATCTAGAAGAAAGGAAGTATTGTGTGGAGATTGGAGACTATGTCTCAGATAATATGGCCCTGACCTGCGGAGTGCCACAGGGGTCGATTCTGGGACCTCTCCTGTTCAATATTTACATGCTGCCATTAGGTCAGTTAATTCAAAGTATGAAAGTGTCCTACCACAATTACGCTGATGACACTCAGATCTATGTCTCACTGACTGCAGGAGAGCATGGACCGGTGGACTCACTCCTTCGCTGTATCCAGCGGATCAGTGAGTGGATGCAATGCAATTTTCTCCAGCTAAATGCGGACAAAACCGAAATGATTGTCTTTGGTCCCGAGAAACAAAGAGAGACCGTCATTTGTCACCTTCAGTCTCTCTCCCTAAGGCCTTTAAATAAGGTCAGAAATCTGGGAGTAATAATGGACTCTGACTTAAACTTCAATAGCCACATTGGATCGGTAACATCAGCAGCTTTTTATCATCTGAAAAATATTGCCAAAATTAAAAATATTGTGTCCAGGGCAGACTTGGAGATTCTTATCCATTCTTTTGTTTCCAGTAGGCTGGATTACTGCAATGGCCTGCTCACAGGTATCTCCAAACATGCAGTAAAACAGCTGCAGTATATTCAAAATGCTGCAGCCCGAGTCCTGACTAGAACCAGGAAGTACGACCACATTAGTCCAGTCCTCAGGTCTCTGCACTGGCTTCCCGTGGCTCAGAGGATAGACTTTAAAGCAGCTCTCCTGGTGTACAAGTCTCTCCATGGCCTTGCACCAAAGTACATCCATGATATGCTAGTCCCATATGAACCAGCCCGGACTCTGAGGAGCGCAGGGACGGGACTCCTGTTAGTGCCCAGAGTCAGGACTAGACAGGGGGAGGCTGCTTTTCAGATTTATGCAGCTAAAGTCTGGAACAGTCTTCCTGAGGATGTGAGACTGGCTGCCTCTCTGTCAATGTTCAAATCCTTTTAAAGACTTTTCTTTTTTCCTGTGCATACAACTAAAGAATTTTATCTTTTTATCACACCTTGTTATTTATTGTTGTAACTTTTTGTGTTTTTAACTATTTTATTGTTTTTAATTACTTGTGTGATTCTTATGTTTTTAAATTACTTATGTGATTTTAATGCTTTTTAATTACATATGTGTTTTTAATTGTATTTTAATGGTGATGATTTGTGCATTGTGTGGTGTGGACTGTGAGGCGCTTTGTGTTGCCCTGTGCAGGAAAAGCGCCCTATAAATAAAGATTGATTGATTGATTACAGTGGTACTTAGAGGTACTTACAGTGGTACTTACAGTGGTACTTCTAGGTACTTATTGTGATAATTCTAGATACAGCTGTAACTTAGTAATTCAAGGATACTACAGCATTATTCCTATGTAGTAAATGTGGTACTTCTACATACATACATACAGAGGTCATTTGTAGGATTGTTTGACTATAAAACATAAAACAACATTATGTAAAACAAACGTCTTTATTAATATGGAATAACTAATATGGGTTCAACTTAAAAGAAAAGAAACAAATACTAAGGCAAATAAAAAATGTATACAAATTTAATGGGGTAAGTTATTACTGGGGGCCACAAGATAATTTCAGATGGTTTCACGACATGCCCCCGAGCCGGATACATGTAGCAGTTCTCGTTCTCGCGGTGACAACCTGCTGTACAGACATCCAAGACGAGACTAATGTCCGATCATCGTGAGTGCTGTAGGTGCGCACGGTCGTGTTCAGAAACCTACACAGACATTTGTAAGGTTAATTACATGTCAGTGCCAGCGGAAAAAGCAGAGAAGACCCTTGTCTGAGATTCGGACCGTGAGGGAGCGGGCTCCCACGAGTCCATCTGGGGTAGAGTTTCGCTTTTCAGCCCGAGCCCGAGCAGGCCCGAGCCCGACCCGAGTACGGGCCGGGCTTGGGCCTCACTTCAGCGCTCAGCAGTCGGGCCGTTCCGGGCTCGGGCTCCTTTTTATTTTTCCTTTTTTTATTTTTTTTAATCAATATTTTTTATTATTTATGATTTTCATACATAATGATATGCATATATGTATTTATTAATAATAATGTCCGTTGATTGACAACAAGTTATTAAAAAAGTTGATATATTTATCACCGTAACCGGCGTGTCCTACAGCCGCAGCAAGCCGTGAACGCATCATCCCTGTTTTTCCTGTTGAATGCTCTGGTCAACAGCGAACACACGGAACATAACAGAAATGGATCAGGTGGACGTACAAAACACATTCAGAAGTGGCTAAACTTGCAATTGGAAGGTGAGTGCGTACAACAAGGGAAATCAGATGTGTCGGGTTTCTGTTGGGCTCGGGCCTATTATACAGCCTTAATTGGTCGGGCTTATACGGGCTCGGGCCGGGCTTGATTTTTCAGGCCCGAACGAAACTCTAATCTGGGGAAGGTATTGGCGAATGGAGAGAGCTTAAAGAAAGGTAAAGGTGCAAAACAGACATAGGCCATGCGATGTTGTAATTTCACTTGTAAGTCTAAACTATAATGACCTTCGCCTGTGTCAAAGGTGTGGGATAACTTTTAAGTGGCCCATGGCTATGTAGCGTTAGCCGTTTAGCTACCAGACGCCATTATCATGCTGCTGATTCTCCGGTGGATACACCGGTGTCGAATAGATATGAATGTAAAAGCCACATGTTTATGCTTGCTACGATGCAGGCAGTTTGTCAAGTTGGGATTCGTAAGTTGTTACAGTGATTTGTAGGTGGCAGTTTAGCCATGCGTGCAATAATATGGTACGAGTTCAGCAAGCGGAGCGTTAGTGGTATGTTTACTACTGTAAATGCCGAAGGACTGTCATAAATGAAAATGTTTGCGTCCGAATATAACGGAAGGGTTAGATTTATGTTCAATTGTAATCGTTGCATACTGCTTGTAGTGTAGTAATTCAAATTTTACGCGGGAGGCTAACGCGCATGTGCGTTAATGCATCTATCCATCGTGCTGGTATTATCTAAAATGTAGTGTGCAGAAATGTATTTTTGGAACAAAACGGGGAGACAAGAGTTGTTGAAAGTGCGCAAATAAGTCATTTATTCACAGATAGTCGGAGTAACATGGATTAAAGAGAACACAAATGAAGAGATATGGTGTGTGACTCTGTGTTGAGTTGAAAATGAGTGGTGTTTGAAGACCACGACCAAAAGTATTGCCATGTAATACCCCCACTCTGATAATTAGAAATGTAGATAATATCAACACAAATACCATTGAATAAAAGTAGTGTTTTGATTTGATCTTTTACGTGACTTACTTTGTTTCTTGACCGTAATTTACAAATGTATGCCGTTTCAAATTGTATTGAATAATCCATACATATGTGTATATTAATATTATATTGTTCTTCTCTTGACATCAATGTGCATCATGGGCGGTGGCGCAGATTGTAGAGGAGGACGGCGGCCAAAGGATGGCATATGTACTTGGACATAGAGACAGAGGGAGGACCAACCGTGTGCCACCTTTCATGCAATAGTACTGTGAGCTCACAGCACTGGAGCCGACATGTCAGCTGGCATAAAGGCATAAAAAACACAAACAACGGAGACCATGTCTCTACACACCAGACAGTAACTATGATTGTACCAAAAGCACAATGATATGAGAGCATAAACGAATTGTCTATGTAGCAACGCACATAATATTACTATAGTAGTAGTGTTACCCAACTGGCTTCAGTCTGTGTTTGAAAGACCGCGTGTGAATGTGGGCCAATGAACCAGTCAGGACACTTTACAAAAGTAGGCCTCAGAATGCTCAGCGCGTTCTGTCATTGTCGCTAATGCAAACTTTCTAAAAAACTTGATCAGATTAACAATATTAAATATTAATATGCTAATAAAGTCTAGGTTGTTAACACATGTTCTGCTTTTAATTATCAGGTCGAGAGAACAACAACAATGAGCACAAAAAAAAGTAAGTAATAATGATGTCCACATGCTGTTAATAAATGCATGGTTGTAGCCATGGATTTATTTATTGTAGGTAAAGGTAAATGTTTAATGAGCACAGGAACTGAACCTTAGTATTTGTAAAATCTTGGCTACAGTCCTGTCTAATAATTTTTCAACATGTATTTTACCTTTTTCTTGCAGAGGCAAACTTTGAACAATGCCATGGCGGTGGAGTGAAGAATGAGGACTGAATGGTTTTCTAAAGTCCACAAGCCAGTGCTCTTTTCCCCTGGCTGACAACAGTCATCAAAAGCAGAAGAATCAGACAGAGCATGCATCAAACATGCATGCAAATCTGTCGCCTTTCATGGAAATTCACCATTTTGACGTGGGAAAATATAATTCACATGACTCATCTAAATCTGCAATATAAAAACAGGAGGGCATAAACTGCACTGGTTGAGCCACGGACAGTAGGCCAATACACTAAATTGCATGTTTACCTTTATTGCCGCTTGGATTCATGAAGTAGTGATGGGCAGCGGGCTAATGCATCAGCCTACGCTACAAAGTTGCATTGACGCAGTTCACCTGTGCATGAGACATGAGCACCGAATCTAATGTAGGTTTTCCAATGATAATTAGTATTGGACAATAGCGGCATGAAATGTGAGTGCAAGCCAACCTATAAAGCAGGGGTGCTCACACTTTTTCAGCATGCGAGCTACTTATAAAAGGATCAAGTCAAAATGATCTACCTACTACAAAAATGCAAATCATATATTTCAAAAAATATTCTTTATATCTACAATGTATGTTTATGTACATGCAAAACCGCATGAGCATAGCACAACACAACACAATTACCTATGTACATTTTTTGTCATTTCCCGAGTTTACTCTTATGACTTGCACTGAATTGAATCGGCCAGGGATGCATAGTCCGGAAAATTGGTGGCAACTCGCTGACAAGTTTGTCGTGGTTTTGCTTTCCTGCACTGAGCGCGGTTGTTTGCGCATGTGCAGTCACCTAAGTGTCAGTAAAACATTACTTAGTAAAACACAGATGTCATTTGACTGTGGTGCCATGTCCATGTGCCATGCCTGTTTTTTTTAAATCCAAATATTTCCCCTCCTCAGTTTATAAAATAATTTGCATCCACACATCTGCGTTATCAATCACATTCGTAACATTCCAAACATGTGCGTCTCTTACGTCCTGTCCTGCGTTGGGGAAAAACACAGAAGTGGGCGGAGTTCTGATGCAGACGCCGGTAACGGCACTTTTACAGTCATAGAAGACACTCAGAGTAAAGACATATGTTTACAAGCACTGACCCCGTCCTCAGCCCTGGTTTAGTCCTGGTTTAGTCCTGGTTTAGTCCTGGTTTAGTCCTGGTTTAGTCCTGGTTTGGTTGTTTTCGAGCGTGAGTCCCTGCGATCACTTTGCTGCTCTCTGATGTGAAGGATGTTTGCTGCTGCGAGCATCTCACAGCGAACAGTTTTTAAGGTAGTATGATCCATGCTTCAGTGATCAGAGGAATTTAGGGGGGTACTGTGGCGTGCGAGAACGCAAAACTCTGGTTATCTCTGTCTACACACAAATGCATTAACGGAGTTTTCAAAAATCTCCACTTTGCCCGGAGTTTTTTGTATATATTCGTTTAGAATGTGTAATTTTTTATTTATTTAATGCGATCTACCAATACTACCTTTGCGATCGACTGGTAGATCGCGATCGACGTATTGAGCACCCCTGCTATAAAGGTAACGGATAGCTATAATTTACCGTTTGGTGGAGGCTTAACTGACCAGGTAGGTGCTCATGTCCCCGTGCGTGCTCTGCGCTCGCTTTTATGAGCAATCGCGGTCAGCGAGGCGTGTGGTCATTGTGTGCTATTGATGTGATTTATGCTCATGAAGCTCTTCGCGAAAGTTCACTGTGGTAGACCCGGCCACTGCTGCCAGATCTACAAGCCTGCTCATCCTCTACTCATTACACCAGCAAAACGCCCACATCTAATCTACCAATAACCACCAGGACAGCAAGTTAAAAGCCGGAGACGCCCACTTCCCGGCCTTCTGAAGTCTGCAAAGCCTCTGAAATCTGCAAGGTGCATGTCGCTAACGCACCTGTTCGCAAATGCATGCGTTGTTCTGGAGGGGTCGCTTTCTGCTCACGTGTTGCTCGTGCGCGTGGCCCGGCTGTCCTCAGTCTGGCTGCTCGTGGTCTGCTCCTCCTCCGCGTCCCTGCACCTGCTGTGGTTCGCGTGTCTCCACTGCTCTCCTCCTCTGCGGGCTGATCCGCGGGGCCCCTCCGCGGGGCCCCTCTGCAGGTTCTGTGCTGCTCGTTCCTCGTGGTCTGCTGCCGCGCGCAGACGGTCTGGCGGTGCCGTGCATGTCCCGTTGCTTTTCCCAAGTCTCCTGGCATGTGAGTACAGTGAGTGTGCCGACCGCGGACGGATTAATCCCGGAGTCTAGGTTGCAGGCGGCTGGTTTTTGCCCTACGCACTTGACTGCAGGCGTCAGTTTTCGCCCCGTGCTTGGTCTGCAGGCTCCGTTTTCACACGTGTTTGAGCTAACTGACAGAGGTGGGACAAAGTCATTGTTTAGCAAGTCACAAGTCAGTCTCAATTCATTGCCCTCAAGTCCCGAGTCAAGTCACGAGTCAAGACAGGCAAGTCCCGAGTCGAGTCCAAGTCAAAGGCCAACAAATCTCAAGTCAGTCCCAAGTCCTACGGTTTGACTTTCGAGTCCTCTCGAGTCTTTTTGACCGCGATTTGTTTCTTGTTGGTCTCCACGTACTTTTGTAGGCAAACAAAATAATGTTAGGAATCATTTTGCAGGTGCATTCTCGTTGGTCTCTGACCCATGGACTAACAGTTTGTTCCATGTCGTTGGCTGCTGGTAAATCAAAACTATCTACGTGATCTAATTGGATGTTGTGCCAGATGCAGGCTCAGTTACACAGGCACAGACCACACATAAAATCAGAGCAGTCCGTGTCAACATACTTTTTATCTTTGGGGTTTTTAATGGGAAGTAGCAAGTGCAGCATATATGAATATGAGTATTGGGCTAGGACCTGTATCTATATAATCAGTTTAATGTCCATAGTGGTTATTGTTCCAAAGGACTGAAGGGACCAATGGAGGGGAAGGACCCTGGCCTGTATGAACTGGGCCAGCATTAGTAATATCTCATAATTACCAATATATCATTACATAATAAAATGTCTCATATAAATTCATTCAATCAGTCAAAGTACTGATTCTCATATCAATGCACCATAAACAATAGTGCAAATATTAATCTAGCTTAGTGCACATAATCAAAACAACTATCTAATGTATGCAAACTTTAGCAGGAGGAGCACAGCAAAAACTCATAATACTCATAATAATAGGCCTCGGCGCCCACACAGAAAAATATAAGAAAGAGCCAACAGAGCAGCGCAGGCTAGCGCTAGTTTGACTCACCAGTTCCTCTTTAAAACACGGCACAGAGTGTGACAACTGCGTTGATTCAATTGTATGAGGCGCCTGTAGTGAAAGCATATCAATTACGGTTTGTAGAACAAAATATGACGTTAGGTCGCGATAAATACCTGCAGCTCGCTCATTTCCAGCTCCCCTAGACAACACACCCACCGGTGAATGCAGTCCGCTTGTTTAGGAAAGTGTTGCTGCGCGAACTGCCTGGAACTCACGTTCGAACTCTCGCGCGAGCGCTACAACTACCGCGAGGCTTTGTTTCTTCAGAGATGGCATAGATAGAAAGAGAGATGCGGAGAAAGGTAAAAATGGCCCGGGTTACGCAAGTCTTTGCAAGTCAATTGGCGCAAGTCCAAGTGAAAGTCAGAGTCATTGATGTTAAAGTCCAAGTCGAGTTGCAAGTCTTTTTATATTTGGTCAAGTCGAGTCTAAAGTCATCAAAATCATGACTCGAGTCTGACTCGAGTCCAAGTCACATGACTCGAGTCCACACCTCTGCTAACTGAGGGGCAATGCATATTAAATGGCATCAATCTCTATTGTCTGAGGGATATAAGAGGAGCAATGTGCATTAATTCAGATTCATGTTCTGCCACTTGCAGTAAAACCACGTTGGAAAACATGTGCAAAGACTACCCCATCGTGCTCCAGACGGCACACACCAGAGCTCTTGCCACGGCGCCATCTTTACAGCATTAATCTCATTACTCGCAGGTCACTATTGTTAAATGGATGTATTTAAATTCGTCTATCTGCAGGAGGAAAGAGGGGCCATGCATTTAAATAGCTAGGTCACTAGTATTAAATTGGGTAACTAAACTGCAGTTGTTGCATTTTGAAAGTGCAGCAGAAAGAAAAAGGGCCCAATGTGAATCTGCAATGGGTTTGAAGTGGTGTTGGAGCTAATGAACGCGTGGAAAAGTGATCGTTCATGCGTCTCTGCCATAACCAAAGCAGAAGATGGCTCCAGGGGACGTCTGTTATTCGCATGGGAATGTTTCGGATTCGGGTTGATTTATTTCCTCAGGCTGTTAAACAACCATGGGCATGGTTCTCTGACCGCCGCTGCTGCGGTCCCTGCTGCCATTCCTACTGATGCCTGTTCCCACTGCCGCTCCTGCTGCTGCCTGTCCCTGCTGCCTGCTCCTGCTGCTCCTACTACTACATGTGCCGCTGCTGCTGTTCCTGCCGCTGCCGCTCCGCGGGCTCCCGGGCGGCACCTGTCTCTACGGCTTGGCTCTTTCAGACACGTATGTAACCTGGCTCACGGAGACAAGCGGCGCACGCTGGCGTGACACGTCTGTTGTTCGTATGAATCGCATTGTGGTGCTACTGCTCCTGCTAATGCTGCTTCTGCTGCTTCATACTGCTACCGCTACTGCTGCCGCTAATGCTGCTATTGCTGCCGCTGCTGCTTCATACTGCTACTGCTGCCGTGCTGCTGCTGCTTCTTTACTTTGACACCTCTCTTCACTTCGCATCTCTTTTACTGAAACACTAAACAGCTTCAACAATATTCTACTGCTGTGGCTTTGATACAGGATTATTGCTGTTATTATCTACGGATGCTGCAACCGCTGCTGCTGCTGCTGCTTCATACTGCTGCTACTGCTGCTGCTTCATACTGCTACTGCTGCTCCTGCTAATGCTGCTTCTGCTGCTTCATACTGCTACCGTTACTGCTGCTACTGCTGCCGCTGCTGCTTCATACTGCATCTGCTGCCGTGCTGCTGCTGCTTCATGTACTTTGACATCTCTCTTCACTTCGCATCTCTTTTACTGAAACACTAAACAGCTACAACAATATTCTACTGCTGTGGCTTTGATACAGGATTATTGCTGTTATTATCTACGGATGCTGCAGCTGCTGCTGCTGCTACTGCTTCATACTGCTACTGCTGCTGCTTCATACTGCTACTGCTACTGCTGCTGCTTCATACGGCTACTGCTGTTACTACTGCTGCTGCTGCTTCATTTACTTTGCCATCTCTCTTCACTTGCATCTCTTTTACTGAAACACTGAACAGCTACAACAACATTCTACTGCTGTGGCTTAGATACAGAACTATTACTGTTATTTTCTAAGGACGCTGCTGCTGCTGCTGCTGCTGCTACTGCTGCTGCCGCGGCTTGATACAGGACTATTGCTGTTATTATCTGAGGTTACTGCCGCTGCTGCTACTGCTACTGCTACTGCTGCAACCCACTCTCTCAGAAGCTTATCCTGCTTCTAATGGATGCAGCCTGGCTGAGTATGCCGCGCTGCGCTGGACTCGCACCTATGCTCCCAGGGTCGCTTCGGCGGTCGTGCTTCATCTCTCTACTTAATCTTCTGATCTATCAGATGCAGCTGGCCGAGTAGCTGCGCTGAGCCGTCAATCGGACTCCGCATCAAAGGCATCCATACCTGGTTCTTCACTCTTCTGATCACAGGCTCCCCATCATGCTGCCCATCCTGCAGCAGCTCTGAGCGGCACTGAACTCCGGCTCATCTTCCAAGTACATGTCTGCCCTCCTCGCAGCATCTTCCTGCTCTCCTTCTGTGGCTTCTCTGCATAAGCGTCTCTCCATTGCTCACTCAACCTTCATGCGGTCCGAGACACGGCTTTCCCGACCATCCTACTATCCTGATTATCTACTCTCCAACCCAAGATTCTAAGCGTAAGGGCGCCTGCATCATCAATGGCCCTCTCCGATATGTCTCTGCCCCTACAGGTCTCCGCTTCTACACGGACGCTGCCCCTTCCGTGGGTTTTGGGGGATTCTTCCAGGACCATTGGTTTGCCGAGCGTGGCCGCTACTTTCCACCGGAGCATCTCCTCTGCCTACACAAGATATTCCCAGTGGTCGTGGCCGCGCGCTGTGGAATCACACGTGGCAGAGAAAGAGGATTTCTGTCATGTGTGATAATCTCGACGTAGTGGAAGCATTAAACAAAGGTCGCTCTTTTTCACCCAACATAATGTCCCCTGACCATTTCAACCTTCATCTCAAACATTCAAAAATCAAAGGAGCCTGCAATATAGTAATAGCTCGCTCGGACACATCTCTCTGCCCCTACAGGTCCATGATGCGTTACACTCGCCTCCGCTGCAAAAAGGAGAGTTTAACGGACCTCTATTTCTCACTCCAGACATTCTTCCCATGACAGCAACCTGGTTCAGAGCTCAACTAAGATCCCTACTGCTCCTCTGTAAATTGTCTCCCCAGCTCTACACAGCTCACTCCTTCAGGATAGGCGCTGCCACGCGCGCAACCTCGCTGGGGCTCCCCCACACCTCTCTGCAACAGCTGGGGGCGCTGTTCCTCTTCGGCTTTCTCCGCCTACATCAGGCCAGACGCGTCCGCCATCCTGGCTGCACAACGTCTACTGGCTTCTTCGTAAGCTCCCAGCAAAGCGATACAAAGCAAAGTAAGTGATCCAATAAAGATTCTGGTGGCGGCACGCACTTTCTCAAAGACAACTCTGTTGCAGCGTTTGATCGTGATGCGAGCGCTCACGTCCCGGCGCTTAAAGACAACTCTGCTGCAACGTCTGGTATCGATCGTGATGCGAGCGCTCACGTCCCAGGCAGCGTCCGGTTGATCGTGATGCGAGCGCTCACGTCCCGGCGCTTAAAGATAACTCGGCTGCAACGTCTGGTATCGATCGTGATGCGAGCGCTCACGTCCCAGGCAGCGTCCGGTTGATCGTGATGCGAGCGCTCACGTCCCGGCGCTTAAAGACAACTCTGCTACAACGTCTGGTATCGATCGTGATGCGAGCGCTCACGTCCCAGGCAGCGTCCGGTTGATCGTGAGCGAGCGCTCACATCCCGGCGCTTAAAGTCAACTCTGGTTCAGCGTCTGGTATCGATCGTGATGCGAGCGCTCACGTCCCGGCGCTTAAAGACAACTCTGCTGCAACGTCTGGTATCGATCGTGATGCGAGCGCTCACGTCCCAGGCAGCGTCCGGTTGATCGTGATGCAAGCGCTCACGTCCCGGCGCTTAAAGACAACTCTGCTACAACGTCTGGTATCGATCGTGATGCGAGCGCTCACGTCCCAGGCAGCGTCCGGTTGATCGTGAGCGAGCACTCACATCCCGGCGCTTAAAGTCAACTCTGGTTCAGCGTCTGGTATCGATCGTGATGCAAGCGCTCACGTCCCAGGCAGCGTCCGGTTGATCGTGATGCGAGCGCTCACGTCCCGGCGCTCAGATATAACTCTGCTTCAGCGTCTGGTATCGATCGTGATGCAAGCGCTCACGTCCCAGGCAGCGTCCGGTTGATTGTGATGCGTGCGCTCACATCCCGGCGCTTAAAGTCAACTCTGCTACAGCGTCTGGTATCGATCGTGATGCGAGCGCTCACGTCCCAGCGCTCAGAGATAACTCTGCTGCAGCGTCCGGTTGATCGTGAAGCAAGCGCTCACGTCCCGGCACGCAAAGATAACTCTGCCCGTTTTTGGGGATTATGCGCGCGAGCAAGCGCCGCACTCATCAGCATCTCTCCCGGGCCTAGGGCGCCAAACATACTCAATCAATAAACTTCTAACTGCATTTTCCTCTTGGGTCTCTCCAAAGTGAAATGAAGCTCTTCGCGAAAGTTCACTGTGGTAGACCCGGCCGCTGCTACAAGCCTGCTCATCCTCTACTCATTACACCAGCAAAACGCCCACATCTAATCCACCAATAACCACCAGGACAGCAAGTTAAAAGCCGGAGACGCCCACTTCCCGGCCTTCTGAAGTCTGCAAAGACTCCGCCGCCCCACCTCCTCCTTCTCTCTTCAGAGCGTGCTCGCCTGCTGCCTCTGCCGTCACCAGTGCCTAGGCCCCGGGGGGGATTATGCGTGCGAGCAAGCGCCGCACTCATCAGCATCTCTCCCGGGCCTAGGGCGCCAAACATACTCAATCAATAAACTTCTAACTGCATTTTCCTCTTGGGTCTCTCCAAAGTGAAATCAGAGATGTGAACTTGGCAAATTTACTAAAACTGAACCAAAGTCTACACCGTTGTGGGCTCACAACTATTCAACTATCCTTTTACACCATGTTTGTGTTTGCATGTCGGTTTAAAATAATGGATACACACACTAGATGCTGGTCAAATTTGTTAAAGTCCTTTGTCTTAATATGGGCCAGTACTATGGTAAGTACCTGGTACTTGCTGTATAATTACTGGTGTTATCATAAGTACTTGTATTGAAGTTATTTGTCTTAATATGGGCCAGTTCCTATGGTAAGTACATGGTACTTACCGGTAAGTACCTGGTACTTGCTGTATAATTACTGGTATTATCACTGGTACTTATGGTTAAGTCCTTTGTCTTATTATGGGCCAGTTCCTATGGTAAGTACCTGGTACTTGCTGTATAATTACTGGTGTTATCACTGGTACTTATGGTTAAGTCTTTGACATATTACTAAGTCATTTGTATGTGGCCAAGTCCTTTGTCTGTGGCTAGTACCAGGTACTACCTGGTACTTACTGTATAATTACTGGTGTTATCACTGGTACTTATGTTAAAGTCCTTTGTCTTATTATGGGCCAGTCCCTATGGTAATTACCTGGTACTTACTGTATAATTACTGGTGTTATCACTGGTACTTATGTTAAAGTCCTTTGTCTTATTATGGGCCAGTCCCTATGGTAAGTACCTGGTACTTACTATATAATTACTGGTGTTATCACTGGTACTTATGTTAAAGTCCTTTGTCTTATTATGGGCCAGTCCCTATGGTAAGTACCTGGTACTTGCTGTATAATTACTGGTGTTATCACTGGTACTTATATAGAAGTTATTTGTCTTAATATGGGCCAGTTCCTATGGTAATTACCTGGTACTTACTGTATAATTACTGGTGTTATCACTAGTACTTATGGGTAAGTCTTTTGTCTTATTATGGGCCAGTTCCTATGGTAAGTACCTGGTACTTGCTGTATAATTACTGGTGTTATCACTGGTACTTATGGTGAAGTCTTTGACATATTACCAAGTCATTTGTATGTGGCCAAGTCCTTTGTCTGTGGCTAGTACCAGGTACTACCTGGTACTTACTGTGCTGCCAAGTACCTGGTACTTGCTGCCAAGTACCTGGTACTTGCTGCCCAAGTACCTGGTACTTGCTGCCCAAGTACCTGGTACTTGCTGCCCAAGTACCTGGTACTTGCTGCCCAAGTACCTGGTACTTGCTGCCCAAGTACCTGGTACTAGCTGCCCAAGTACCTGGTACTTGCTGCCAAGTACCTGGTACTTGCTGCCAAGTACCTGGTACTTGCTGCCAAGTACCTGGTACTTGCTGCCAAGTACCTGGTACTTGCTGCCAAGTACCTGGTACTTGCTGCCAAGTCTTACTGGTGTGTTAATGTGTAATTCTTGGGTTGGGTACCTAGTTCTTGCAGTGTTTCCCTTGTCCTTGAAACTTGTTTTGAAATATGCATTAAATGTATTTATACTGTCCTTTCTGTGCTACTTATTCCATATTAATAAAGACGTTTGTTTTACATAATGTTGTTTTATGTTTTATAGTCAAACAATCCTACAAATGACCTCTGTATGTATGTATGTAGAAGTACCACATTTACTACATAGGAATAATGCTGTAGTATCCTTGAATTACTAAGTTACAGCTGTATCTAGAATTATCACAATAAGTACCTAGAAGTACCACTGTAAGTACCTCTGTAAGTACCACAATAAGTACCACTGTAAGTACCTCTGTAAGTACCACAATAAGTACCACTGTAAGTACCTCTGTAAGTACCACAATAAGTACCTCTAAGTACCACTGTAAGTACCACAATAAGTACCTAGAAGTACCACTGTAAGTACCACTGTAAGTACCTCTAAGTACCACAATAAGTACCTAGAAGTACCACTGTAAGTACCTCTGTAAGTACCACAATAAGTACCTAGAAGTACCACTGTAAGTACCTCTGTAAGTACCACAATAAGTACCTAGAAGTACCACTGTAAGTACCATGAACTTACCGGCCCGTAATGTAAAGTGTTACCGGTTTGGTTTCAGTGATTAAGATTAGGTTTGGTTTCAGTGATTAAGATTAGGTTTGGTTATAGTGCTTAAGATTAGGTTTAGTTATAGTGTCTAAGATTAAGATTAGGTTTGGTTATAGTACGTAAGATTAGGTTTGGTTTCAGTGCCTAAGATTAAGATTAGGTTTGGTTTCAGTGCCTAAGATTAAGATTAGGTTTGGTTATAGTACGTAAGATTAGGTTTGGTTTCAGTGATTAAGATTAGGTTTGGTTATAGTGCCTAAGATTAAGATTAGGTTTGGTTTCAGTGATTAAGATTAGGTTTGGTTATAGTGTCTAAGATTAAGATTAGGTTTGGTTATAGTACGTAAGATTAGGTTTGGTTTCAGTGCCTAAGATTAAGATTAGGTTTGGTTATAGTACGTAAGATTAGGTTTGGTTTCAGTGATTAAGATTAGGTTTGGTAAAGGGCCCTAATCTGTCATAAATAAAACCCGCTCTTTTCCAATACTTCTGAGATATTTGATTTTCAAAGTTCTGCACATTCTGACAGTGGTTATAGCACAATCTGCATCATTTTCAAACATTACCATAAAAAATCATCTGTTTTGGATGCTAGTTGTCCTCACCTTCGCCTCCTTATGGCCGCCCAGAGGAGTAATCAAAACAACTGGCTCCGAAGTTAATGACAGAAGTATCAGATGGATGTAATCATAATAACAGGTAAGGTAAATTATTATCAGTGACACTTGTACAGACTCAGCAGTTTTTGTTTTATCCTCTGAGTGGAGTTTGCATGTTCTCCCCGAGTCTGCGTAAGTTTCCTCCGGGTACTACGGTTTCTCCTATCACTAAAAACATGTACAATAGGTCTGTGTGCCTCCTGTACTGGCCCCTCCCATCTCTGTAACCCGCTTTGCATAGACACAGCAGTTGTTGTTATACATTCTCGTTGTACAGTCTGACAGCAGCAGGGAGGAAGAACCTGCGCAGCCTCTCCTTGTAAGTTGAAGTTTTCTAAAATATTGCAAATAACATCCACAGACAAACCTCTTTTATGGATTCTGCATCATTTCCCAAAGTGTTTTCTGTTCTCTCTCTCACTTCTACCTTTGTCTCTCCTCAGAGCAGTCGTCGGAGCAGCATCGAGTCTGTCTCATTCAGCTGCGCTCATTTAAAAGTCTAATGTTTGTCTTCTCTCTTACGTGGATCCTTCAAACACAGCACTAGATCAGAACTCCTCCTCAGAGCACAGTCACCCGGCAGCAATCAGAGCAGCAGGGCACCCATGGGTGTCACATGACCGGCCGCTAATGAAGGAGAGCCGGCCTGATAATCCCGAGACTGGAGATTGTTGAGAATTTACATAATACATGCAATTATAAAAGTTTCTTCAAATACAGAGTGTGGCTAGTTTAGTGTAGCCTGGTCTTATCATACCATTGTACGAATTTCATTTGGTGCTGAGGTCTGGATTGGCTTTAACAGGTGGGAGGGGGGGACGAGTTTTGCAGATTGATATGTACAGAGCTGTAAAAAACTGAAATGTGGGCTTTCCATTGTTTAGTTCTGACTCTGGGACCAGCAGGAGGCCAGTCCCTGTGCTCCTCAGAGTCCCAGCAGGAGGCCAGTCCCTGTGCTCCTCAGAGTCCCAGCAGGAGGCCAGTCCCTGTGCTCCTCAGAGTCCCAGCAGGAGGCCAGTCCCTGTGCTCCTCAGAGTCCCAGCAGGAGGCCAATCCCTGTGCTCCTCAGAGTCCCAGCAGGAGGCCAGTCCCTGTGCTCCTCAGAGTCCCAGGCCAGTCCCTGTGCTCCTCAGAGTCCCAGCAGGAGGCCAGTCCCTGTGCTCCTCAGAGTCCCAGGTCAGTCCCTGTGCTTCTCAGAGTCCCAGGCCAGTCCCTGTGCTTTGGTGCGAGGCCATGGAGAGACTTGTAGATTCAAGGACTATTCTAGAATAAAGCAAACCACACTTGTATGAAACTGTCTTGGCTTCAATTCCACCTCCAGGACCTTCTGCAAGTTCTTCCTTGGTCTGCGTAGGTTTCCTCCGGGCGCTACGGTTTCCTCCACCTATAAAAACATGTATAATAATAAGTGTGGGTTGAATGAGTGTGTGTTTGTTAGCCTGACTGTGGGACTTTGGGACCACAGATGCACATTATCGTCACAGCTAAATCCGGTGTATGAATTTATCGGCTCCTGCTGCTCATGAACACACACTGTGCCATCTAAATAAACAAACACACAATCTATAGCATCTTTCTGAACCGTAAATCTATAGTGTATTTACCAAAACCCCTGCATTTTTCCACATATGCATTTCCTTCAGTCTCAGCCCTGGTTCTCGCACGACTTTAGACGAGGTCGTTCCCGGCGTCTTGGGACAGATTTCACTTCCTGGCGACAGTCGCAGTTCTTTCCTCAGGTCTGAGCTGACGGTGCATTCTCCGTCTGTAAACAATATTATGCTCCGTCATTAAAGGTAGGAAAGAGGATGTTCCCAAATGTGAGGAGAGAACCGCCCTCTTTATCCTTTAGAAATCAACTTTTTGTAACTCATAAACTGCATAAATGTGTAGTGCTCTCTACATGCCCTGGTCGTTTTTTTTGACATTTTAGTGCATTAGATTAAATCTCACTTTTGAGCCTAAAAACGTCTGTGTGGCGCCCTCTCTACCTTTTTGGTGTTACTACATTTGAATTTGGGCCTGGCCTCTCATTGGCTCTGAAATACTGTGTGACGTCAGTTGGTGTGTGTGACGTCAGCTGGTGTGTGTGACGTCAGTTGGTGTGTGTGTGACGTCAGTTGGTGTGTGTGTGTGACGTCAGTTGGTGTGTGTGACGTCAGTTGGTGTGTGTGACGTCAGTTGGTGTGTGTGTGACGTCAGTTGGTGTGTGTGACGTCAGCTGGTGTGTGTGACGTCAGTTGGTGTGTGTGAGGTCAGTTGGTGTGTGTGAGGTCAGTTGGTGTGTGTGACGTCAGTTGGTGTGCGTGATGTCAGTTGGTGTGTGTGACGTCAGTTGGTGTGTGTGTGACGTCAGTTGGTGTGTGTAACGTCAGTTGGTGTGTGTGACGTCAGTTGGTGTGTGTGACGTCAGTTGGTATGTGTGACGTCAGTTGGTGTGTGTGACGTGTGTGTGACGTGTGTGTAACGTCAGTTGGTGTGTGTGATGTCAGTTGGTGTGTGTGAGGTCAGTTGGTGTGTGTGAGGTCAGTTGGTGTGTGTGACGTCAGTTGGTGTGTGTGACGTCAGTTGGTGTGTGTGACGTCAGTTGGTGTGTGTGACGTCAGTTGGTGTGTGTGACGTCAGTTGGTGTGTGTGTGACATCAGTTGGTGTGTGTGTGACGTCAGTTGGTGTGTGTGACGTCAGTTGGTGTGTGTGACGTCAGTTGGTGTGTGTGTGACGTCAGTTGGTGTGTGTGACGTCAGTTGGTGTGTGTGTGACGTCAGTTGGTGTGTGTAACGTCAGTTGGTGTGTGTGATGTCAGTTGGTGTGTGTGACGTCAGTTGGTGTGTGTGTGACGTCAGTTGGTGTGTGTAACGTCAGTTGGTGTGTGTGATGTCAGTTGGTGTGTGTGACGTCAGTTGGTGTGTGTGTGACGTCAGTTGGTGTGTGTAACGTCAGTTGGTGTGTGTGACGTCAGTTGGTGTGTGTGTGACGTCAGTTGGTGTGTGTGATGTCAGTTGGTGTGTGTGACGTCAGTTGGTGTGTGTGTGACGTCAGTTGGTGTGTGTAACGTCAGTGGGTGTGTGTGACGTCAGTTGGTGTGTGTGACGTCAGTTGGTGTGTGTGACGTCAGTTGGTGTGTGTGACGTGTGTGTTGGTGTGTGTGACGTGTGTGTAACGTCAGTTGGTGTGTGTGATGTCAGTTGGTGTGTGTGAGGTCAGTTGGTGTGTGTGAGGTCAGTTGGTGTGTGTGACGTCAGTTGGTGTGTGTGACGTCAGTTGGTGTGTGTGACGTCAGTTGGTGTGTGTGACGTCAGTTGGTGTGTGTGACGTCAGTTGGTGTGTGTGTGACATCAGTTGGTGTGTGTGTGACGTCAGTTGGTGTGTGTGACGTCAGTTGGTGTGTGTGACGTCAGTTGGTGTGTGTGTGACGTCAGTTGGTGTGTGTAACGTCAGTTGGTGTGTGTGACGTCAGTTGGTGTGTGTGTGACGTCAGTTGGTGTGTGTGACGTCAGTTGGTGTGTGTGACGTCAGTTGGTGTGTGTGTGACGTCAGTTGGTGTGTGTGTGACGTCAGTTGGTGTGTGTGACGTGTGTGTTGGTGTGTGTGACGTGTGTGTAACGTCAGTTGGTGTGTGTGATGTCAGTTGGTGTGTGTGAGGTCAGTTGGTGTGTGTGAGGTCAGTTGGTGTGTGTGACGTCAGTTGGTGTGTGTGACGTCAGTTGGTGTGTGTGACGTCAGTTGGTGTGTGTGACGTCAGTTGGTGTGTGTGACGTCAGTTGGTGTGTGTGTGACGTTAGTTGGTGTGTGTGTGACGTCAGTTGGTGTGTGTGACGTCAGTTGGTGTGTGTGACGTCAGTTGGTGTGTGTGTGACGTCAGTTGGTGTGTGTAACGTTAGTTGGGTGTGTGTGACGTCAGTTGGTGTGTGTGTGACGTCAGTTGGTGTGTGTGTGACGTCAGTTGGTGTGTGTGACGTCAGTTGGTGTGTGTGTGACGTCAGTTGGTGTGTGTGAAGTCAGTTGGTGTGTGTGTGACGTCAGTTGGTGTGTGTGACGTCAGTTGGTGTGTGTGACGTCAGTTGGTGTGTGTGTGACGTCAGTTGGTGTGTGTGTGACGTCAGTTGGTGTGTGTGACGTCAGTTGGTGTGTGTGTGACGTCAGTTGGTGTGTGTGAAGTCAGTTGGTGTGTGTGTGACGTCAGTTGGTGTGTATGACACGTCAGTTGGTGTGTGTGACGTCAGTTGGTGTGTGTGACGTCAGTTGGTGTGTGTGACGTCAGTTGGTGTGTGTGTGACGTCAGTTGGTGTGTGTGAAGTCAGTTGGTGTGTGTGTGACGTCAGTTGGTGTGTGTGACGTCAGTTGGTGTGTGTGACGTCAGTTGGTGTGTGTGTGACGTCAGTTGGTGTGTGTGAAGTCAGTTGGTGTGTGTGTGACGTCAGTTGGTGTGTATGACACGTCAGTTGGTGTGTGTGACGTCAGTTGGTGTGTGTGACGTCAGCTGGTGTGTGTGACGTCAGTTGGTGTGTGTGACGTCAGTTGGTGTGTGTGTGACGTCAGTTGGTGTGTGTGACGTCAGTTGGTGTGTGTGTGACGTCAGTTGGTGTGTGTAACGTCAGTTGGTGTGTGTGATGTCAGTTGGTGTGTGTGACGTCAGTTGGTGTGTGTGTGACGTCAGTTGGTGTGTGTAACGTCAGTTGGTGTGTGTGATGTCAGTTGGTGTGTGTGACGTCAGTTGGTGTGTGTGTGACGTCAGTTGGTGTGTGTAACGTCAGTTGGTGTGTGTGACGTCAGTTGGTGTGTGTGTGACGTCAGTTGGTGTGTGTGATGTCAGTTGGTGTGTGTGACGTCAGTTGGTGTGTGTGTGACGTCAGTTGGTGTGTGTAACGTCAGTTGGTGTGTGTGACGTCAGTTGGTGTGTGTGACGTCAGTTGGTGTGTGTGACCTCAGTTGGTGTGTGTGACGTGTGTGTTGGTGTGTGTGACGTGTGTGTAACGTCAGTTGGTGTGTGTGATGTCAGTTGGTGTGTGTGAGGTCAGTTGGTGTGTGTGAGGTCAGTTGGTGTGTGTGACGTCAGTTGGTGTGTGTGACGTCAGTTGGTGTGTGTGACGTCAGTTGGTGTGTGTGACGTCAGTTGGTGTGTGTGACGTCAGTTGGTGTGTGTGTGACATCAGTTGGTGTGTGTGTGACGTCAGTTGGTGTGTGTGACGTCAGTTGGTGTGTGTGACGTCAGTTGGTGTGTGTGTGACGTCAGTTGGTGTGTGTAACGTCAGTTGGTGTGTGTGACGTCAGTTGGTGTGTGTGTGACGTCAGTTGGTGTGTGTGACGTCAGTTGGTGTGTGTGACGTCAGTTGGTGTGTGTGTGACGTCAGTTGGTGTGTGTGTGACGTCAGTTGGTGTGTGTGACGTGTGTGTTGGTGTGTGTGACGTGTGTGTAACGTCAGTTGGTGTGTGTGACGTCAGTTGGTGTGTGTGATGTCAGTTGGTGTGTGTGAGGTCAGTTGGTGTGTGTGACGTGTGTGTTGGTGTGTGTGACGTGTGTGTAACGTCAGTTGGTGTGTGTGACGTCAGTTGGTGTGTGTGATGTCAGTTGGTGTGTGTGACGTCAGTTGGTGTGTGTGACGTCAGTTGGTGTGTGTGACGTCAGTTGGTGTGTGTGACGTCAGTTGGTGTGTGTGACGTCAGTTGGTGTGTGTGTGACGTTAGTTGGTGTGTGTGTGACGTCAGTTGGTGTGTGTGACGTCAGTTGGTGTGTGTGACGTCAGTTGGTGTGTGTGTGACGTCAGTTGGTGTGTGTAACGTCAGTTGGTGTGTGTGACGTCAGTTGGTGTGTGTGTGACGTCAGTTGGTGTGTGTGTGACGTCAGTTGGTGTGTGTGACGTCAGTTGGTGTGTGTGTGACGTCAGTTGGTGTGTGTGAAGTCAGTTGGTGTGTGTGTGACGTCAGTTGGTGTGTGTGACGTCAGTTGGTGTGTGTGACGTCAGTTGGTGTGTGTGTGACGTCAGTTGGTGTGTGTGTGACGTCAGTTGGTGTGTGTGACGTCAGTTGGTGTGTGTGTGACGTCAGTTGGTGTGTGTGAAGTCAGTTGGTGTGTGTGTGACGTCAGTTGGTGTGTATGACACGTCAGTTGGTGTGTGTGACGTCAGTTGGTGTGTGTGACGTCAGTTGGTGTGTGTGACGTCAGTTGGTGTGTGTGTGACGTCAGTTGGTGTGTGTGAAGTCAGTTGGTGTGTGTGTGACGTCAGTTGGTGTGTGTGACGTCAGTTGGTGTGTGTGACGTCAGTTGGTGTGTGTGTGACGTCAGTTGGTGTGTGTGAAGTCAGTTGGTGTGTGTGTGACGTCAGTTGGTGTGTATGACACGTCAGTTGGTGTGTGACGTCAGTTGGTGTGTGTGACGTCAGCTGGTGTGTGTGACGTCAGTTGGTGTGTGTGACGTCAGCTGGTGTGTGTGACGTCAGATGGTGTGTGTGACGTCAGCTGGTGTGTGTGACGTCAGCTGGTGTGTGTGACGTCAGATGGTGTGTGTGACGTCAGCTGGTGTGTGTGACGTCAGATGGTGTGTGGTATAAAAGCATCCAAGTCTCACACACGCCCCAGCAGCAGGTTGGAGTATTCTGGCGACATCTAGTGGATTAAAATTAAATTACATGAGTTGAACCCACTGCTGCTGAGATAATTCTGTGGCTGAGGTTCAGGTGTGTAGCTTTACAATTATCTCAGTGTGTAAACAAGGGTGGAGTGAGACTTTCTGGTCTGTAAACTATTGCTTTAAGCAGCAATGACAACTGTCTGGTGTGAGCTGTCAATCACAGCCCAGACCACGCCCAACTCTAAGCCCCCCTTCTTGTCCTTTGGTCCTCCAGGCAACGCCCTTTTTAGAGAACATTTTCAAATGTTCATGTGGGCGGAGACAGGCTGTTCATGTGGGCGGAGTCAGGCTGTTCATGTGGGCAGAGTCAGGCTGTTCATGTGGGCGGAGTCAGGCTGGGCACAGGTGTTTAGTCGCTCTTTAAATAAAACTCTCTGGTCTTATTTAGCGAGCACGTATGAGCAGGATGATTGACATTTAGGAGACAGGTTAGTTCTACCGTCTGATGATGTGTTGTTGCAGAAGTAATCCTGTGTCTTGATGAAACGATACATAACATTTTATAGACACAGTGCAGAGCAAAAGTTTGGACACACCTTTATTTTTATGATTATGAAAATTGTAGATTGACACTGAAGGCATCAAAACTATGAATGAACTCATGTGAATTATGTACGTAGTAAAAAATTATGAACCAAGTGTAAATATGTGTTAAATTCTGGTTCTTCAAAGTAGCTCCTTTTGCTCTGATACTGCTTCACTGTTGGCATTCTCTGGATGAACTTCAACAGGACCTGAAATGGTCTCCAACAGTCTGGAAGGAGTTCCCATGATGCTTAGCACTTGTTGGCCCCTTCAGTCTGTGGTCCAGCCCCAAAACCATCTGGACTGGGTTCAGGTCCAAAACCATCTGGACTGGGTTCAGGTCCAAAACCATCTGGACTGGGTTCAGGTCCAAAACCATCTGGACTGGGTTCAGGTCCGGTCTATATCCTTACTGGTCAAACAGCCCTTACACAGCCTGGTGCGGGTGTACAGCAATAGTCATGAACAGAACTCAGTGAAGGAGAGAGGGTGTCCAAACTTCTGCTCTGTACTGTACGTTCATCCGTCTGTAGCTATATAATAATAAATTATAATAAAAATAATATTTGGGACACATTTGGTATGTTATGTTTAGTTTAGTTTTTTGTTTTTGTTTGAACAATAAAGTTAAAGTGTCTAAACAGTTGGAACAATTTACAACAAAAATAGTGCAACGTTATTGTTCGAAAAGGAGTAGGAAGAAGTTTAAACAAATTCAATTCCAACCCTTTCATCTTAACATCATACAACATACTTTCTGCTTCCTTCAGCTCAGTAACACACGCAAAAAACAACAATCTTTAAACTTCACAAAGGGTTTAAAAGTTCAGGATGACAAGGGACACTAAAATCCACACAAAGTCCGATCTTTATGAAAGCTGTAGGTTCTCGGTCAGGTTCTCTGTCAGGTTCTCTGTCAGGTTCTCTGTCAGGTTCTCTGTCAGGTTCTCTGTCAAGTTCTCTGTCAGGTTTCTCTATAGGTTCTCTGTCAGGTTCTCTGTCAGGTTCTCTGTCAGGTTCTCTGTCAGGTTCTCTGTCAAGTTCTCTGTCAGGTTTCTCTATAGGTTCTCTGTCAGGTTCTCTGTCAGGTTCTCTGTAGGTTCTCTGTCAGGTTCTCTGTAGGGTCTCTGTCAGGTTCTCTGTCAGGTTCTCAGTAGGTTCTCTGTCAGGTTCTCTGTCAGGTTCTCAGTAGGTTCTCTGTCAGGTTCTCTGTCAGCTTCTCTGTCAAGTTCTCCGTCAAGTTCTCTGTCAGGTTCTCTGTCAGGTTCTCTGTAGGTTCTCTGTCAGGTTCTCTGTCAGGTTCTCTGTAGGTTCTCTGTCAGGTTCTCTGTAGGTTCTCTGTCAGGTTCTCTGTCAGGTTCTCTGTCAGGTTTCTCTATAGGTTCTCCGTCAGGTTCTCTGTCAGGTTCTCTGTCAGGTTCTCTGTAGGTTCTCTGTCAGGTTCTCTGTCAGGTTCTCTGTAGGTTCTCTGTCAGGTTCTCCGTCAGGTTCTCTGTCAAGTTCTCTGTAGGTTCTCTGTCAGGTTCTCCGTCAGGTTCTCTGTCAAGTTCTCTGTCAGGTTCTCTGTCAGGTTCTCTGTAGGTTCTCTGTCAGGTTCTCCGTCAGGTTCTCTGTCAAGTTCTCTGTCAGGTTCTCTGTCAGGTTCTCTGTAGGTTCTCTGTCAGGTTCTCTGTAGGGTCTCTGTCAGGTTCTCTGTCAGGTTCTCTGTCAGCTGAGGTTGAGCTGTTTTTGTTCACTATGGGACTTTTTTCTGGGTAACGTGAATTTAGTCTGCAGTACCACAGCGCCCCCTGTGGCCATGGGTGGGACAGCTATAAGCTAATACTCTATCCAGTTATTATAGATCCATGGGCGGGGCAGACAATCAAGACAGGAAGTCAAACTAAAACCTACCACAGAGAACAGGTGTCAAAATAAAACCAAAGTACAAAATAACAAAATCCACACCTTAAAGATTATCGACTCACTACTAATTTCTAAAACGATCTAATTATTGTCTGTGAGGCGTTGATTGGGATAAACGCTGGATGTGCAGGCGCAGTGGATGTGGAAGAGTCTGAATCGTGCTCAGTCAGGCTCAGATTTATCTCCAGCTGCGCTCATTCTGGTTCCAAATCCCAGCAATTAGTTATGAAAGGACTCAGATGTGGATTTGTGAGAAAAAGCAGGTTCCATCAACGATACGTGTAAATACTCACCGGTGATATCTGTGTCTTCATTTGTCCAGGGAAGGATTTCTCAAAGTGCTGATTCAGTGAAGTGTTATTGATTTGAAACCCATTATAGATAGATACTTTATTGATCCCCGTCAGAGAAATTCAGGTGTCCAGTAGCAGCAAAAATAAAATGGATCATTCTAAAAAGCTAATAATACTAATAATCAGCCACAGTCCTTCAGGTCACAGCAAAGGTTAAACCATGAATCCTCTGTGCTCTGGTCTGGACCAGTGTAAAACCATGAATCCTCTGTGCTCTGGTCTGGACCAGTGTAAAACCATGAATCCTCTCTGCTCTGGTCTGGACCAGTGTAAAACCATGAATCCTCTCTGCTCTGGTCTGGACCAGTGTAAAACCATGAATCCTCTCTGCTCTGGTCTGGACCAGTGTAAAACCATGAATCCTCTCTGCTCTGGTCTGGACCAGTGTAAAACCATGAACACTGAACTGCAGCAACATCTCAGGCAGAAAAAAGCAAGAAAAATAACAATTGTAAAACACAGAACAACTGTTTCAGAGACACTCAGGACTCGCTGCAGTTTCCAGAACATTCATAAGATATAATTATAATCTTTTCATTCGTTTTGATCTCTTTATTGTAAATGGAGGCCGTATTGGAATGACAGATGGGCAATAAAGTTAATCAAATTGCTACAATACTTATTCTCCCAATCTTCTTATGTGTGAGATGTTACAGTCAGGGCCCATCTTTCTCACCCTCATTGAGCTTGAAATAAAACCAGTTTGAATCGTGCTGTACTGTTGAAGAATGAAGCCAGAGGTGCTTTAGAGAAGGTCTTTCTCTTTGGAGGATTCACTGTTCTGTCTCAGCTACACATCCATATGGGAAATCCTACTATACACTTATATTTATATATATATTACTGTTAAACTGTTAGACTTTGAGCCACAGTAAGGCAAGGCAGGTTTATCTGTATAGCACAATTCATACACAAGGCTGAACAAAATGAGATAGTAATAATCACAGAACATTAAAAAGAAAGATAAAAGTATAAAATCCCTCAGTTGTAGCACAGCTAAACAGAACTGTCTTTAACCTGGTTTTAAACATTGTCAGAGAGGAGGCCTGTCTCACATCTTCAGGAAGACTGTTCCAGATTTTAGCAGCATGAATCTGAAAAGCAGCCTCCCCATGTTTAGTTCTGACTCTGGGCACTAACAGGAGTCCAGTCCCTGTGCTCCTCAGAGTCCCAGCAGGAGTCCAGTCCCTGTGCTCCTCAGAGTCCCAGCAGGAGGCCAGTCCCTGTGCTCCTCAGAGTCCCAGCAGGAGTCCAGGCCCTGTGCTCCTCAGAGTCCCAGCAGGAGTCCAGTCCCTGTGCTCCTCAGAGTCCAAGCAGGAGTCCAGTCCCTGTGCTCCTCAGAGTCCGGGCTGGTTCATATGGGACTAACATGTCACTAATATATTTTGGTGCGAGGCCATGGAGAGACTTGTAACAAGCAGAGCTGTTTTAAAGTCTATTCTCTGAGCCACAGGAAGCCAGTGCAGAGACCTGAGGACTGGACTAATGTGGTCGTACTTCCTGGTTCTAGTCAGGACTAATGTGGTCATACTTCCTGGTTCTAGTCAGGACTAATGTGGTCGTACTTCCTGGTTCTAGTCAGGACTAATGTGGTCGTACTTCCTGGTTCTAGTCAGGACTAATGTGGTCGTACTTCCTGGTTCTAGTCAGGACTCAAGACTAAGAACCCTCAAATAGAAATGTGAAATATGAAATGCAGATCTATTTCCGTGAGTTTATAGTCGTGGGCTGTGTTTACCCGGTGCTCTCTCGTTATTTCCTCCCCCACATCTGGTCTCTACCTTTGTTTATCTCTCTCTCTCTCTCTCTCTCTCTTTCCAGGTCTCAGGAGCTGTCTCTGTCTGTAGCATCAGACTGGCTCATTTAAAAGTCTAATGTTTGCCGTCGCTCGTTCTGCCGGCACTCCAGGCACACGCCGGATCAAAACACTTCATCAGACCAGAGACACCGAGCAGCAATCAGAGCTAACAGAGCACCCATGGGTGGCCCGAGCACGGCACTGAGGCGAAGGGTGTCACATGACCAGCCCCTAATGAGGGAGAGCCTGCTTGGTCTTAAGCCTCGTGCACGGTCGGAGAGGAACGGCTAACAAGGCTTTGCTAACATGCTCCAGCCTGTTGTTATTATTTGTGTTTTGAAGAATGTTTTTAGTTTAAAGCAGCAATATTTAAGATTGTTATGTCACGTCATCATTAAAGGGCCCTAATCTGTCATCATTAAAGGGCCCTAATCTGTCATCATTAAAGGGCCCTAATCTGTCATCATTAAAGGGCCCTAATCTGTCATCATTAAAGGGCCCTAATCTGTCATCATTAAAGGGCCCTAATCTGTCATCATTAAAGGGCCCTAATCTGTCATCATTAAAAGGCCCTAATCTGTCATCATTAAAGGGCACTAATCTGTCATCATTAAATGGCCCTAATCTGTCATCATTAAAGGGCCCTAATCTGTCATCATTAAATGGCCCTAATCTGTCATCATTAAAGGGCCCTAATCTGTCATCATTAAAGGGCCCTAATCTGTCATCATTAAAGGGCACTAATCTGTCATCATTAAAAGGCCCTAATCTGTCATCATTAAAGGGCCCTAATCTGTCATCATTAAATGGCCCTAATCTGTCATCATTAAAGGGCCCTAATCTGTCATCATTAAAGGGCCCTAATCTGTCATAATAATAATCTGCTCTTTTCCAATACTTCTTTAACTGATAACAGTAGTTCAGAGATATTTGAATTTCTAAATTACTTTTCCAGCCTCTAAATCTTGTTATTGTTTTCATTTTGATGTCCCGCCCTCCACCGTTTCACCAATCAGAAAGTCTGTGATCCGGGCGCCAGAACTCACCGCGTGGAGCTAATCTCGCTGGTAAAGTACCATGTGGCGCAGAACTGAAAAAGGTCTCGTTATGATTCTCAAATCATTAACGACAAAACAAGGAATAAAACCAGGATTTCTATCTTTGTGAAAAAGGTGTTGGTTATAGATTTGTTGTTGACAAAACTCTTGTCTATTCAGCTGTTATGGTCCCAGCTGGATTCGTCTGCATATCTGGCAACCTGAGTCAGGGAGAGTGGGAGAAGCTGCAGTACCACTTTTGGCCACATGTTTACATAATGCTCTTAAATAACAAACTTTTAGCTTTGGACCGTCACTTCTCTTAGATCCGTTCTGGACATAAATGAATATGACAGCCCTGATGAACTGTTTATGGTCATGGTTTCAGCTCAGTGTGGACGCAGCAAAACACACACATGGTAAACACCAGGTGGAGACCAGGTGCTCAGTGGAATAACCGGATTATAGTCATGACCAGAGTGACTTTGACACGTTGGTCCTGGACGTGTCACATGTCGGTGGATCAGATTTACAATGACGTGCAGCGACATGATAAATATAATCTCTGACACATGTTCGGACGTGAGTAAGATTTTAATGTCGGAAATGAATTGAAACTTCTTCCGGACGGGACTCAGGAAGATGCTGAAAACTTATATTAATGCTGAAACTTAATTTATAAAAACCTAATCCAGACTTTGAAAGATCCAGGGATCTCTTTCATGAGGAATAAAGGGTGGTATTAATGTCCAAACAATTCAGAAAATGATTTAACAACATGATTTATTGACGTTATAAAATTAAAGTAGCAGCATATTTTCATGTAAAGTCATCATTAAAGTTAGGACTTCACAAACACAAGAGAATACAGTGCCTTGCGAAAGTATTCGGCCCCCTTGAACCTTTCAACATTTCGCCACATTTCAGGCTTCAAACATAAAGATATAAAAATTTAATTTTTTGTCATGAATCAACAACAAGTGGGACACAATCGTGAAGTGGAACAAAATTTATTGGATAATTTAAACTTTTTTAACAAATAAAAAACTGAAAAGTGGGGCGTGCAATATTATTCGGCCCCTTTACTTTCAGTGCAGCAAACTCAGTCCAGAAGTTCAGTGAGGATCTTTGAATGATCCAATGTTGTCCTAAATGACTGATGATGATAAATAGAATGCACCTGTGTGTAATCAAGTCTCCGTATAAATGCACCTGCTCTTTGATAGTCTCAGGGTTCTGTTTAAAGCACAGAGAGAACCATGAAGACAAAGGAACACACCAGGCAGGTCCGAGATACTGTTGTGGAGAAGTTTAAAGCCGGATTTGGATACAAAAAGATTTCCCAAGCTTTAAACATCTCAAGGAGCACTGTGCAAGCAATTATATTGAAATGGAAGGAGTATCAGACCACTGCAAATCTACCAAGACCCGGCCGTCCCTCCAAACTTTCATCTCAAACAAGGAGAAGATTGATCAGAGATGCAGCCAAGAGGCCCATGATCACTCTGGATGAACTGCAGATAACTACAGCTGAGGTGGGAGAGTCTGTCCATAGGACAACAATCAGTCGTGCACTGCACAAATCTGGCCTTTATGGAAGAGTGGCAAGAAGAAAGCCATTTCTCAAAGATATCCATAAAAAGTCTCGTTTAAAGTTTGCCACAAGCCACCTGGGAGACACACCAAACATGTGGAAGAAGGTGCTCTGGTCAGATGAAACCAAAATCGAACTTTTTGGCCACAATGCAAAACGATATGTTTGGCGTAAAAGCAACACAGCTCATCACCCTGAACACACCATCCCCACTGTCAAACATGGTGGTGGCAGCATCATGCTTTGGGCCTGCTTTTCTTCAGCAGGGACAGGGAAGATGGCTAAAATTGATGGGAAGATGGATGGAGCCAAATACAGGACCATTCTGGAAGAAAACCTGTTGGAGTCTGCAAAAGACCTGAGACTGGGACGGAGATTTATCTTCCAACAGGACAATGATCCAAAACATAAAGCCAAATCTACAATGGAATGGTTCACAAATAGACGTATCCAGGTGTTAGAATGGCCAAGTCAAAGTCCAGACCTGAATCCAATCCAGAATCTGTGGAAAGAGCTGAAGACTGCTGTTCACAAACGCTCTCCATCCAACCTCACTGAGCTCCAGCTGTTTTGCAAGAAAGAATGGGAAAGAATTCCAGTCTCTCGATGTGCAAAACTGATAGAGACATACCCCAAGCGACTTGCAGCTGTAATTGCAGCAAAAGGTGGCGCTACAAAGTATTAGCGCAAGGGGCCGAATAATATTGCACGCCCCACTTTTCCGTTTTTTATTTGTTAAAAAAGTTTAAAGTATCCAATAAATTTTGTTCCACTTCACGATTGTGTCCCACTTGTTGTCGATTCTTGAAGATTTTTTTATTTTTATATCTTTATGCTTGAAGCCTGAAATGTGGCAAAATGTTGAAAGGTTCAAGGGGGCCGAATACTTTCGCAAGGCACTGTACATTCTTACTCTTTCCCAGTAGAACATCTAGTTGTTCTACCCAATCAGGAGCCAGTCTTAAAGGGGAGGGCGGGATATCTGGGTTTGACAAAAGCAAATCGTGCCGAACCGAGGCAAAACAAACATGGCCGCCAACCCTAACCCAGCAGGACGAATGCAAAGGCGATCAAGTCAGAGTTCGCAGAAGCTCTCATTTCTTTTTGAGAGTGTGTTGGCAAAGTTGTGTTGGCAAAGTTGTGTTGGCAAAGTTGTGTTTGCGAAGTGTTGGCAAAGTTGTTTTGGCAAAGTTGTGTTGTCGAAGTTGGGTTGGTGAGGTTGTGTTGGCAAAGTTCTTAGTTTAGTCCAGCGCAACTTGTTGGTTTCTCCAGGGCGCACCCCAATGACAATATATTCATTTGTTGCCGTGATTGGCTCAAGTCAAACCGTGGTCGGCGGGAAGACGGCGTCACTTTGTCCAATCAGCTTGAAGATAACAGATTTGTTGTTGACAAAACTCTTGTCTATTCAGCTGTTATGGTCCCAGCTGGATTCGTCTGCATATCTGGCAACCTGAGTCAGGGAGAGTGGGAGAGGCTGCAGTACCACTTTTGGCCACATGTTTACATATGGTTGTTTAACGATACTGCTGGAGTTGTTTGCTAACCCAGGACAGCAGAGGGTGTCAGGGATCGTGGAGCTCAGAGGAGGTACTCCAGCTCCTGAGGGTCCTTCCACCTCCAATCAGTCTGAGAGGAGACCCTTTGGTTCTGAGAGCCGCTTGAGACTCCAAGACTCGGGCTGAGCTGTAGAGAGGGGGATGATTAAATGATTAACAATGCATTCTGAATCCATCATGGCGTAAATCAGACACATTATTATTATTTTCCATTGTACAATTTCACTGTGTCTGGACGGTTCCTGTTTAACCTGGATCACCAAATGACTTTTCTACTTCACACACATCTGACCTATTCCTGTTTGAAAGGCAGATCCTGTCAGACCTCTAAAGCTAAGCAGGGTATGTCCTGGTTAGTGCTGTGATGGGAGACCTCTGGGAACACCAGGTGCCAGTGGGGCGGCTGCGATAAACAAACTGTGGCTGTGTACTTAAGCAAGACACTTCACCCACGTTAGAATGAGTCTGGTGTGTGTGTGAATGGTTGGTGGTGGTGGGAGGTCTGCCTCGCTTCTGTCAGTGTGCCCCATGGCAGTTGTGGCTATAGTAGTTTATCACCACCGTGTTTGGAGAGAAAGGATAATGATGAGAAGAGACTTTGAGAGTCCTGAAAAGCGCTGTATAAAACCAATTTATTATTATTATTATTATTATGGAAAGTGGAGAAATAGGGGGTCCTGTGTGAATGAGTGGCTGTGACACGTTTCACTTCAGGGAAAGACATTGGGAACGCCATATTCCTAGTGTGTCTTTTTTGCAGTATTATTATTAGCAATAGTTTAAATAATTGATTGTTGGAAGGATGTCAAAATGTGTCTGATGCAAAGTAAATAAAATGTTTTCATAAATTACAGTGATTGAAGATGTTGTGACAAGCTGTTATCAGAAAGTCTTAAAAACACAGAATGATGGATGTCTGCGACGCTGAGGCTTTGGAGACAGGAAAACTCGGTACGAAGAACTTCTCTGGTCCGTTATTGTATGATTAGATTTTTAATCCAGTCATTGTTTATGTTTCTCTCTCAGCCCAAATGACGCATTAGACTTTTTGACCCCACAGATATTTCAAATCCCAAAGGAAGAGGGATTTACATCTGGCAAAAACAAAACTTAGACTCTGGACTCAAGATTATGAACTGTTGTCTGCAGCACGACACAGTTTTAGTAAAACCATGAGCTGGAGGTAGTGTCTGAGGAGAGGGAAGTCTGGGCGCCTCTGCTTAGACTGCTGCCCTCGCGACCCGGCAACAGATGAAGCGGAAGAAAAAAAAAAATTTTTAGCCTCAACTGGGTCCTCTCAGCGTGGATAAGCAGCGACTCTACTCCGAGCTCCTCCCTGGGCACCATGGCCTCAGATTTGGGTTTGCTGGTCTCTGATGCTGCTCTTCATCCCTGCAGCTTCACACTCGGCTGCACCATAAAGGCTCTGACATTTTGAATCCCCAGCGAAGACCCAGGAACAATGTGGGCAGGTCCCGGCTCAAAAAGTGGCCAAAATGACGTGCGCCGACATGCTGCAGTACCACCCCGGGCCAGAGGGGGTGGACCCGGAATGAGAATTATTCAATGCTAATGTACGTACAGCATCTACTTACCTCTCGAAAATGTCTTCACAGGATGCTCCAAAAGTGGCTCTTGGTTCAAAGCTACGGAGTGTATGTTTTTGGACCAATCTACGTAGTTTAGTTGCTGTGGACTTTAGAAGGCACTCGTTAAATGAATGGCGCTCATGCAGCTGACGCATTTTTTCACAATTTCCAGCCCGTGCGGCCATTTTGAAACAACCTATAGACTGCAGAAGTGGTGGCACATTAGTTAGAACGTTAATATTTACAGTCTATGGTTGAGACATGTTGGAGGGACCCTCAGCCTTGGGATTTCCACTGGAGGAAGTCTTTGTGGATCGGGAAGTTTCTGCTTGGACTGCTGCTCCCGCGACTCGACAAGAGAAAACGAATGGAAAGATTTTTGCTGCTCAGATGCTTTTTCCCGTGATCAGGACAACTTTGCTTTTATTTTCATGCAATGGGAGACATTAGTGCTACATATCCAGAGAAATCAAAGTCTCTACAGCTTTGGACCTTTCACTGCGACTGTATTGTAGGCAGCGTACAATCTAAATGACTACTACTGTACATACACATTGAAACACACACGCACACACACACAGACAGACATATATACACATACACACACACACACACACACACACAAACAGACATATATACACACTGAAACACACACACACACACACACAGACACAGACAGACAGATATACACACTGAAACACACACACACACACACACAGACAGACACATACACATACACACACACACACAGACAGACATATATACACACTGAAACACACACACACACACAGACAGACAGATATACACACTGAAACACACACACACACACACACACAGACAGACACAGACAGACAGACAGATATACACACTGAAACACACACACACACACAGACAGACAGACAGATATACACACTGAAACACACACACACACACACACACACACAGACAGATATACACACTGAAACACACACACACACACACATACACGTTTTTGTTACCTGGTGGGTCCCTTTGACAGGGCCGTTCAGAATGGGACCCATAGACATAATCTTTTTTTACCAAGACTTTAAGTAATACAAAACAGTCAATAGAAACCAAACAACTATTTTAAAGGAATTTTATTTTAGATTTTGTTTTCGAATTGCAGTGATTCTATTTTTGACATAGAATTTAATGCCACTCCATGTCCGATGTCTAAGGTCATCTGGTGAGGCATTAATGCAGGCCAGGCAGTGAGACTTCCCAGGGACCTTTCCAGTCTGTATGAAAGGTGTCATGGTCTTCTCCACAGCCTTCACCTCAGATGCAGACCATGGCTTTCTTACACGTTCTAGGGAGAGAAATAAAAATATATTAGCAATATACACTCCCAGGGTGAGGACCAAGCAGCCTGGCTGTAATCCCCCACCTGGTACACTTACCAGAAGGGGCACTGCCACTACCATGGGGTGCATCTGGATGAATGGTTGAAGGTTCTCCGCTTGAAGTTTCTTTTAGCCCGTCCGTTTGTGAGAGGATCTCTACTGCTCTCCCTGTCGCACAGAAAATAAAAATACAAGTGGCCTTTAGGGGAAAAAAATCATACATATTTTAATAATATCAAGAATTACCTTCAGGCTCAATTTGTATCTGGTCGAGGCTCTTTCCTTCGAATTCCGTCACTCTTCCCTGCTCCATGGCCATCAACACTTTGCTGATTTTGGCCAGCTCCAGTGTCCCCTCTGGTAGTCTGTAATATTGCCTGTGGATGCGAATGTCATGGCCGAGGAAGTTGGCAAGTATGTCCATCTCATTCTCTTTCATATTGAGAACTGTAGACATAGTAGCTATGTGCTTTCTAAGTTTGGTTGAGGATAGCATCTCTGGATGCACCGCACCACATTCTTTGGCTACCTGGCGTAGGGAGTCTGATCCCCTGATGTGGGTGTCTGCGCCCGGGCGGGAAAAGAAGTATGGGTTATGGTCAGAGATGGAACAGGCCCTTCTGTTCTCCACCAGCACCTCCATCGAAGCAATCATTTCAGGAGTCAAAAGAACCGGCACTTTCCGACTTCTTTTCCCTTTAATTTCAATGCGTTGAAAATGCTGACACAGCTTTTTCTCAAGTTGGGACAGTCCCAGAGCAATGTCAGAATGGATCCCAGTCTTACTTCTTAAGGTAAAGGCTGTCAGTGGCATCTTTGAAACCTCACCTTCCCTTCTTCGATTGAAAATGATGACCTCACAAAGAGTCAAAACTGCCAGTTTAGACCAATGCTTAGACGTTGGCTCACTTATTAGGGTTTGCACATATTCAGGTCGACATACCTCAATATGTGCATGCATGGCTCTAACGTCCTCAGTCAGAGGGAGCAGGTCCGGAGTGTTCCACTTGGCTTGCCGGAGGGTCTGTAGGGCAGCAGAAGAAACACAGACGTCCCACCTCTTCTCAAAAAGCAGCCGGCTTCGTTGGAGGTTTTTAATAAATAGTTCATCAACACAATGCTCCATTTTTGAGTCACATTCAAGAATATCTGCTAGCTTTCTGAGGCTATGGCCGAGTTTGAGGGCCAAGGATGGAGTCTTGTATTGATTTGTTTCCTCATCATATCCAGCCACAGACCTGACTGCATCAATCACATGGTTAAAGTTGGAAGGAATAAAGAAATCCTTAATTGTTTTCAGTTTCCCTGCGGTTTTTGCTTCGTTAATTAACCTACCGACTTCTCTCATTTTCTGCCTAATGTAATCATGCTTTGTCTTATCATGCCCGTGTTTTAAGTACAGGTGCTCTCCGAGTCTCAGAATCCCCTTTTCTGCTTTGACAACACCCGTGACCTCATCCTGATGCATTGCCGAAATTAAAGACCACAGCTTTTTGCTGATGCCCTCCGGTACAGGCTGGGCTAGGGAGCAGAGGGACTGGACCCTACTTCTACCTGGTTTAGCCTGGGCATCTTTCTGTGAAAGCCGGCACCTGGCCACATGCCTCCACAGCGACTTTCGCTTAAGCAATGCCCCACAGTCTATACAGTGCAAAAACTCACTGGATTTAACTGGGCAATTTGGCTGTTTAGCTGGGACTAAAGTTCCAATGCCGGCCTTTAAAACCTCAAAATTGTGCTCACGGTTTCCACTATTCCTGATCAAATCAAACTGAAGTTTACGTGCTTTAGATTTCACAGGTAGAGCCAATGCTCTGGCTACGTCACTTTCATTTCCATGTTTTCTAGTCAAATGACGGGACATTTTGTGGCAGGACATTGAACAGTAGAGGCAGAAGTGTCTCTTGCTGTATACTCGCCCCCCATTTTTCTTCTTTTGCAGCTGCATGATAACAATCTTATTTGCCTTTGGTTCGTCACTTTCCGAGTCTTGAAGAAAAGTGTTTTTGATTTTTCTTTTTCCATACTTTTTTACAGGTTTCTTCTTGACAGTTAAATCGTCAGAATCTGAGTCGACTTCATCAATTAGGGACTCTTGACTAAGCTGCACAAACAACAAATAATTTGTAATCATTCTATATAACAATTTGAAGTCATGACTTGTAGTCAGCACTTACCAGTGGTTTGTAAGCGTGCGCTTCAGTGTGCTCCTCCATGATTTCTTGCAGCCTAATGAACCACACACTTGCACCTTTTTCTAGCCTGACACCTGATTTCCTCTGTTGTGCTGCTCCATGATTGGCTCCAGCCTGCTGGACTGAAATTGCCCCAGTGTGCCCCTCCTTGATATCCCGCAACCCACCACCAGGGTTCCGACACATAACACACTTTTTTCAGGAAAGTAAACCTCCAGGGGTCCTTTCCATATTTTTACAGAGACTGCATAAGGACCGTTAGAAAAGCATTACCCATTGATTATTAAGCTTGGACCAGTGGGGTCCGGTGTTCGGGCCCCACCACGTAAAACCAGTCCCCATGACGTGAGTGGAATCTCAGGTTATGGAACCCACCAGGAGTTGAAAACAAGTGCACACAGACAGACAGACAGATGTACACACTGAAACACACACACACACACACACACACAGACAGACACAGACAGACAGACAGATATACACACTGAAACACACACACACACACAGACAGACAGACAGATATACACACTGAAACACACACACACACACACACACACACACACACACAGACAGATATACACACTGAAACACACACACACACACACAGACAGACAGACAGATATACACACTGAAACACACACACACACACACACACACAGACAGATATACACACTGAAACACACACACACAGACAGACAGACAGATATACACACTGAAACACACACACACACACACAGACAGACAGACATATATACACACTGAAACACACACACGCACACACACACAGACAGACATATATACACACTGAAACACACACAGACACACACACATCAAGACATGTAAAACATAACAGAAAAACACAGGACTATAAACTTTCTCTCACAAATGTTCTTCCATTTTTAAAACTCAAATCAACATAAAACACCAGAACCATCCAGGTCTTAACCTCTGAAAAGAAGTTCAACAGGGATTCCCTTTATTGTTTGATAAAAAGGCAAACCGGAGCACCCAGAGGAAACCTGCGCAGCCACAGGGAGAAACATGCAAACTCCAAACAGAAAGACCTGGAGGTTTAGAGTCGAACCCAGGACCTTCTTAAACACAAGCTCTAACCACTCTGCCACCGTACCACCCACTGTACATGTGCTATACAATTAAACAGGACACACAGAGGACACATGGGAGGACACACAGAGGACACATGGGAGGACACTCAGGAGCCGGTGCTTCGGTGTCAGCACTTTGCACCTTTTTCCTTGTGAAGATTTGTGAGCGGTTTTCCTTCTTGGCTCAAATCCCTTCCCACAGTCCCTTGGCGTAAATCTCTGGGTCTTGCTCTTCAATGTCAAGGTTACAGGTCCGGGATATCTGCATGTTCGAAGGTGATTGGATCAAATATTCATGACAGCCTCACATGCATCTTAAGCCCAACGCGTTTGTTTGTTTAATCATTTAAGGCGGTATTGTGGATTGTCGTGGCGAGCATACAGATCATCAGCTAAAGCTCATCAGGTATTGGAGGATCTTTGAGCCATGTCGTTTATTGTTTTTTCTGAAATGGTTGTGGGACTGGGAGGCTAGTAAGTAAGTAGTAAGTAAGTAATGTTTATTTATATACCGCCTTTCACAGACCAGAGTCACAAAGCGGTTTACAATTGTTATATTATGGGCATTTGTCTCTCACTCCACACAGAGATGGGAGCGGGGCCAGTACAGGAGGCGCATGCCAGACCTATTGTACATATTTTTAGTGGTAGGGGAAACCGGAGTACCCGGAGGAAACCTACGCAGACACGGGGAGAACATGCAAACTCCACTCAGAAAGGCCCTGGTCCGACCGGGATTCGAACCCAGGACCTTCTTGCTGAGAGACGAGAGTGCTATCCACTCAGCCACCGTGCCGCTAAACAGCAGCAAAAGCCACCTGGATGTTAGGAAGTTAGCTAGCTTGAAATACCTGGATGCTAGGAAGTTAGCTAGCTTGAAATACCTGGATGCTAGGAAGTTAGCTAGTTTTAAATGCCTGCATGGATGCCATGGATCTATTATAATAACTGGATAGGGTGTTACAGCTTGAAACTGAATAACTCATGTGCTCAGGGGATTCTCACGGTACTGCAGACTGAACCAGACCGAACCAGACTGAACCAGACTAAATTCACGTGGGCTACCCGGAAATTTTCCCCATAAAACTCAATACATATTAAAATAGCACAACCTGAGCTGACAGAGAACCTGACAGAGAACCTACAGCTTTAATAAAGATAGTATTTTGTGGGGATTTTAGTGTCCCTTGTCGTCCTGAACTTTTTTTCTTCTTAAATCCTTCGGTTTTGTTTAAATCCACACTTTAGTGCCACAAACTCTGCTCGTCTGGCTCTCGCTCTAACTCCCGCTCTGATGAACTGCTCTGATTGGTCAGAGCGCGGCCGAGCCCCTCTGTGCACGTGCGTGAGACCCGGTGTGAGACCCACACACGCATGTTTGTGCAAAGCATTATGGGAGATCATCCACTGCACAGAACCGGGAGGACCAGACGATGCCCAAATACAGGAGAGTTTCCCATAGATCACCCATGCCGTCACAAAGCGCCACTGAGCACAACCATTCATTTGAATAGGGCGCCATCTTGGATCGCCGGGGCTTGCTGGATGCTAGGGAGTTAGCTAGTTCTAAACGCCTGGATGCTAGGGAGTTAGCTAGTTTTAAACACCTGGATGCTAGGGAGTTAGAAGGTCAGGGCCTGGTTAGTTCCGTGATGGGAGACCTCTGGGAACAGCAGGGGCCACAGTGGGGCGGCTGTGGCTGTAAAGTGCCAAACCGTGGCTGTGTCCTTAGGCAAGACACTTCCCCCACACTAAAATGAGTCTGGTGTGTGTGTGAATGGTTGGTGGTGGTGGGAGGGGCCGATGGCACAGACTGGTTGCCTCGCTTCTGTCAGTGTGCCCCAGGGCAGCTGTGGCTACAGTAGTTTATCAGCACCGTGTTTGGAGAGAAAGAAAAATGATGTGAAGAGACTTTGAGTGTCCTGAAGATTGCTGTATAAAACCAATGCATTGTTATTATTACTATTAGTATTATTATCATATCATCAGATGTAATATAATCATTTGTATTTTAGGTTCTGGATCCGGCGACACTGGATCTGGAGGCGACAGTAGCTCAGTTGGTAGAGCAGTGGCCTTTGAGCCTGGAGGTCGTGAGTTCGATTCCCACCATGGGACCTACTCCAACTGCTCCCACTGATGTCTACTGTCGTTGTGTCGTTTACCCTAACCCTTGGGCAAGACACTTAACCCCACGTTGCCTGAAGCCCCCCGCTGAAAGACCAAGGCTGTTTCACCACTGACAGAGCAGCCATCTTCCTGTGGACTCACCCCCTGCAGAGGATCAGCGAGGGACTGGTGCTATGAGCGTTGGGGGCAGCTCTCATTGCCACCCCCCTGACCCAGAAATGGACAATAAAGGGCTTGAAAATGAATGAATGGAAGGTTCTGGATCCAACTCAACAATAATCCCCTCATATTTATGTAGTGGCTGCCATTTCATTAAAAACAAGACAAAAAACAATAATCTTTTCCCCCTGTACTATCACTCACTGTAAGAAGTCTGAAGAATGTGACATCACTCTAATCCATTATGAATGAAGCATGTTTCAGTGTCAGTGAGATTCTCTGTTCCACATTTACGATGCACTGTTTGTTTTTGGGACTGACTCCTGTGACCTTTGCCGTTCAGAGCTCTCCCTGTTCCCCACGGCTTCCTTCAGGTCCGGTCTCTTAATGGTTCTATGTAAACCTCAGTGAGACGTCGCAGATCAACTCCCCACAGTCTGCGTCTGGACCGGGGCTAATGGCGGATCTGCGTCTGGACCGGGGCTAATGGCGGATCCAGTGAAGCAGAGAACACTCAATCCTGTGGCTTTTCACAGATTTCCCTCCGTCGCATCCACAGCATCACACTCTGGGCGCTGAGGACCATGAAGACCATGAAGACCAGGAAGACCAGGAAACACACGGACTCAGGGGAACGTCCAATGGAGGTCTTTCAAATGTGTTTTTCTCTCATTTATTTAAAAGTGCTCGGAGAAATGTGGGTTCCATTATGTTGGTTTTCTCTGAAAGAATTTTGCATTATTCTAATATAGATACAATCAGTTTATGTTTTGAAATAGATAGATCAGGGATTAAAGAGTTCCGTCTAGGTGACGGATTTCCGTCAAATGAAATTGGTCTGGAAAAAAATATATATATATATATATAATGATAATAATACACACAATGAAATGATTGATTATAAAAATAATATATAGTAATACATATACGTGTGAATCTGTTATATATATATCGATGTATAATAATAATTTGAATATAATTGTATTTATATGTATATAGAAATAATAAGTAATATAATCACGAGTGGGCCTTGAACGTGCCGTGGCCACGTGAGCGCTCCGCAAATGAATCAAGGCAATGGGACGTAGCTGAGCTCACGCGCAAATGAAGACGCGATGAAGTTAGCATTGGTAACACGGAGGTGAACGTTTCTGGAAACTGCACGGAGCTTTTGAAAAGGAGAAGAGGAGGAAAATTGAATCTTGAACGGAGCAATAACAGCAGCAGATCCGCGGACTGGTAAACTGGGCGCGTAATAGACGAAAGGTAATTAACGTTTACCAAACGCAATGCTATTTTACTTAACGGAATGTACAAAACGGACTTTGCTGCAACTGGGAATGGGGACAAACATGTCTTGTGAGCTTTTGATATTGTCTTGTTTGCGATCTTCTTGCAAAACTCAGCGTGATGTAAAAGAGCCAATCAACGAGTCATGGTGCGAAAAGATGAGAGTGGCCGGTGCTTGTGCGTACTTTGCCATAAAAAATTGCATGTATGGGAGCAGGGCTGGACTGGCCATCGGGCGTACCGGGCAATGCCAGAAGGGCCGATGCCCATATTTGGGCCGGTCTGTTTGCCTCATACAAAAAAGATGTTTGTGAAAAGTGTAAATCCGTTAAGAACTGTTCGAGGGGAGCGCGCGTGTCCGCGGGGCACCTGCTGTATGTACTGGAACGGGATTCTACCACCTCAGCGGCCGCAGTGTTCCGGCATCCAGCGGCTCTGAGCTGGACGCAGGAACCGCTCACAACACAACACGGTGAGCGCGTAGCCGCAACGTGACCATGTACCAAGACCATAAACGTGCACAGGACCATGCGTGTCTTTGCGTAATTTGTGCACCCAATAAATACACCGCTGCAGAAAACAGTCCGCGTCTCCCCTCTCCTCTCGAAGTGCGACTAAATTAAAGCTCGGGTGCCTAAATTTTCCATTGCATTAAAAGTTCATGTTTGAGCCCAAAAGTAAAATGTTGTGAAAAAATTAAACAGATTTAGAGCCAGCTAATGGCTGACATTATGCATTTCAGTCTTTTTTGACCAATTCTCATCCCTGTAACAAACAACAGTGTTGTCTGTGCCCACCTCCCTCACTCTGAGACATGTTTATTACTCTGTTTAATGTAGACTATTGCACTTTATTTTTTTGTTGAAACTACAGACATCCTGATCCTCTACAGTATTTGCTTCCACATACTGTATAAACCAGGGGTCGGCAACCTTTAGTGCTCCTCCAGTGGCTCCTGGAGCCTTTTCAAAAATGTCTGAAAATGGAGTGTGAGGGCTATATTTTATTCCTAGTTTGAATGTGGTTTCTCTAGGAGGAAAAACATTCTTAACGTATTTCAATACTGTAAAAATGTGTATAAGTAATATTCAATTTCTGTCAACGTAGTGAGTCATATCCTGTGGCGCGGCCCCGCGGCAGACGGCCGCTGCTGTAAACAAACCGGCGTGTGGCACGGATCCCAAAAATAAAAAGAGAAATAGTTGATAATAAGACTGGACTAAGAACAAGACTGAACATTTGCTTTCAGTCAATGAGGAAGGACTGCTTCATGTTTGCGATGTAATAGGAAGTTTTGTTGCAACACGAGGAACAATGAAGCACTAAATACCGTTCACAGGGATTACGTGAAGGATTCTTTCATACAAAATCCAGAGCACCTATTTTCAGACTTCAAAAACCTCCGCAAAGACTGTGAAAGAAAAGGCCATTAAGGACATTCAGCTCCAGCTAACTTCAGCCTGTGACGTGATCGATATGAGTGGACAGTGCAGGTGTGTGACCTTTGAGCCAAAAAGCAGATTTATTTACTGTATTTCTACAGTTGCATGAAGGCAAAAAAATGGAAATCAAAGTTAAAGCAGAGTCATCACGTGGTGCGTCATTCTCTCCAGGACACGCTGCAGTGAAAACACACATTTGACAATCATGAATGCTTATCATGTATTTGTAGCCTTTACTTGGTCATTTAGATGATAGGCTAATGTAGCTAATGTAGCTACATTGTGTAACCTTCATATAAGCTTTATACAAGGCTCTTATTTTTTTGCGGCTCCGGACAGATGTTTTTAGTATTTTTTGTCAAATATGGCTCTTTGAACCTTTTGAGTTGCCGATCCCTGGTATAAACAAACTGTAAAAAACGTGACAAAAACATGCCTGGGCCGGTAAGAAGGAAAAAATGCCCGGGCTGTTTTTTTGTCCCAGTCCAGCCCTGTATGGGAGTAATGAGAAAAAAGTTTTGATTCGCCACCAGCTCAAAACTACGCACAAGGCAGCTGTTTGTGCACTTTCCCACACTTCATCTTTACCTGGTGCATCAGCAACAACTGACACTAGGCTTGCTCTGGCGGACCGTGTCTGTGGCTTTATCGCAGAAAATAACGTTCAGAATATCACTACCGCTGGTAGATTTATTTAAATCATTTGCAGTTGATCGAAGTGCACTGTGCACTCAAACTTGATAGGGAAACCTTTTTCTTAAATATTGACGTGTCCACAAACAAATGTGGACAGAATTTGATCGTACTTTTGCAATATTTTGACGAGGACAGAGCCAAAGTGTTGACGCTCCATATCGCCTCAAGTAAAGCTACTCTCACTAATATTCTGTCAAAAAGTTTACTCGTTGCTTGATCCACTTATATTTCATATCAAAATACACTGTATATCTTTGAAGAATTCATTTGAGCTGTATTCAATATACAATCTATTATACAATAATATATTGTAATTACAAATATAACTTGGTCCTGCATATTACTGTGATTTACATGTGATAAATTTCCATGCAAAAATTTTCAGTCAAATCTTTTTTTTTTGCTTTAACCCCTGAGATAGATATATAGATACAGTAGATACATAGATACAGTAGATAGATAGATACAGTAGATATATAGATACAGTAGATAGATACAGTAGATACAGTGGATAGATACAGTAGATACAGTAGACAGATACAGTAGATACAGTAGACAGATAGATACAGTAGATAGAAACAGTAGATAAATAGATACAGTAGATATATAGATACAGTAGATAGATAGTGTATTATGTAATAAATAATATAGGGTAATGTTTTTGTAGTGCACAGATTCTTAGTTAAGAGTGAAAAGCTCTTTTATGTTTTTATATATTTTTTATTTTTAAGAAGAACAAGTCTCTTCTGACCGTGGACATTACTCGCTCCACCTTTGTCTGATGATGATGTGTGCGTAAGTCACCCTTTCATCTCTGCAGTGTATTCATCTGAAGAATGAAGTGCTGACCCTGACCCTGACACTAAAACATACTGTTCATAATGTTCTGCCTTAACATGTCTCTGCACAACGTTTGGGAAAATGTTTTAGCCGTTAACCCTCTAGAGTCTAAACCAGGGGTCCCCAGATCTTGGGCTTCTTGGGCTTTAAGAGCACTGGTCCGATCACCACCCATGTCTTTTTAGTCCAAATAACTCACATTCTATATTTCACCAGTCTGACAGGGACAACACGGATCTAAATTTGTCCTTGGGGGGCCTCCGTAGATTCCCACATACCATTTATCTGCAGGTCAGCGGTGAGCCTGAGCAGTCTGAGTTATGAGTGCCCTTGTCCATAAAGTGCTCTAGGCCCAGACTCAGATAACATGTAAAGTCCTGGGATAGCGACCGCCACCGGCATAAAAGGACTGTATTCTGGAGCCGGGAGACAGCAAACCGGTTTACTAAACAGATTTATCCACTGTCTTTGGTAATGGGGAACCACATAGGAACCACTTGTCATGAAAATTGGACACGGTGACAAGAAAATATGGGATGCAAATTGGCTTGTCAGAGACGACGGCAATTTTCCGTGGCATTAGCACGCAAAGCATTTTAAAAGTGATGCAATTTTGCGACACGCCACCGGAAAACAACCGCTCTTTGCTAAAAAAAAAAAAGGTAAGAATGAAGAAAACAGCCGCATGAAATGTCAGCGAGCATGAGCGAGCAGGTGATGACTTCAGATGTGTCTTTTCATGCATGCTCTGAAAGACTCTGAAGTCCCAGTGACTCAGACCATGCTCAAAAACAAACAATTTGGTGTTATAACCTTAAACATTAAAGTAGCAATAGGTTTTCATTAAAGGGCCCTAATCTGGTAAAACATATTCTTTATCGCGGGGCAGCAGTCTAAGCAGAGACGCCAGACTTCCCTATCCACACATACTTCCTCCAGCTCGTCCGGGGGGACCCCAAGGCGTTCCCAGGCCAGCTGAGAGACATAGTCCCTCTGTGTCCTGGGTCTTCCCCGGGCTTTATCCCGGTGGGACGTGCCCGAACACCTCCCCAGGGAGGCGTCCAGGAGGCATCCGGAAACAGATGAAGCCACCTCAACTGGTGCCTCTTTGACGTGGAGAAGCAGCGGCTCTACTCCGAGCTCCTCCCGTGTGACTGAGCTCCTCACCCTATCTCTAAGGGAGCAGCCACTCTGCGGAGGAAGCTCATTTCGACCGCTTGTATCCGCGATCTCGTTCTTTCGGTCATCATTACCTCTGACTGCAGACGCTTCATGACCATAGGTGAGGGAGGGAACGAAGATTGACCGGTAAATTGAGAGCTTTGCCTTTCGGCTCAGCTCCCCTCTTTACCACAACGGTCCGATACAGCTCTGACTGCAGACGCTGCTCCCTCTTTACCCCACAACGGTCCGATACAGCTCTGACTGCAGACGCTGCTCCCTCTTCACCACAAACGGTCCGATACAGCTCTGACTGCAGACGCTGCCCCTCTTTACCACAACGGTCCGATACAGCTCTGACTGCAGACCTGCTCCCTCTTTACCACAACGGTCCGATACAGCTCTGACTGCAGACGCTGCTCCCTCTTTACCACAACGGTCCGATACAGCTCTGACTGCAGACGCTGCTCCCTCTTTACCACAACGGTCCGATACAGCTCTGACTGCAGACGCTGCTCCCTCTTCACCACAACGGTCCGATACAGCTCTGACTGCAGACGCTGCTCCCTCTTTACCACAACGGTCCGATACACGCTCTGACTGCAGACGCTGCCACGACGGTCCGATACAGCTCTGACTGTAGACGCTGCTCCCTCTTTACCACAACGGTCCGATACAGCTCTGACTGCAGACGCTGCTCCCTCTTTACCACAACGGTCCGATACAGCTCTGACTGCAGACGCTGCTCCCTCTTTACCACAACGGTCCGATACAGCTCTGACTGCAGACGCTGCTCCCTCTTTACCACAACGGTCCGAACAGCTCTGACTGCAGACGCTGGTCCACAACGGTCCGATACAGCTCTGACTGCAGACGCTGCTCCCTCTTTACCACAACGGTCCGATACAGCGACCGCATCACTGCGCACTGCAGATCGCTGTCAATCTCACGCTCCCTCTTTCACTCGTGAACAAGACCCCGAGATCCGAACTCCAGCCACTTGAGCAGGACGCTCTCCCACCCTTTACCACAGAGGGCACGGCACCTTTTTCCGGTACGAGCACCATGGCCTCGATTTGGAGCTCAGAATCAGAATCAGAATTTCTAAATTACTTTTCCAGCCTCTAAATCTTGTTATTGTTTTCATTTCGATGTCCCGCCCTCCACCGTTTCACCAATCAGAAAGTCCGTGATCCGGGCGCCAGAACTCCCGTGTGGAGCTAATCTCACTGGTAAAGAACCATGTGGCCGGTGAGGCTGATCTACTGACAACGTTGGTGAATGCTGATTGGACGGTCTCCATTGCTCCATGCTTGTATTTTGTAACATCTGTGTTGTGCTGTCTCTACCATTGACAATAAAACATGTCTTCTGTCGGAATTAAAGACACCATTTTCTTCAGGAGGTAAAGAATAGCATGGTCAATCTGCTTCAATCTTATCCATCCCAACGATTGAGATAAAAGTCGTATCCATAGATTCCCAGCCCATGCAGCAGCCTCTGTTCTACACTCAGCCTGCTCTAATGGAATCAGCATGCTCACATTTAATATTTTATGGATAATGTGTATTAACCTGTCTCTTGAGATAGAAACTCCACTGAGGCTGATGGGCCCGAAATCACAGACAACGAAGGCATTTAGAGCAGAACAATCCTGTGATGTGGTTTGTACTGGACCAGGGAGAATGTTCTAGAAACTGTCAGCTGCAGACACACAACATATGGATATATACTGAACGACAAATCAATCTGGAGAGACTCAAGACCAAAATTGTTATCAGAATTAGTTTTTATTTATTGTCGAGGTGCCTGGATAAACACCAGCAGACTTATTGAGGATTATTATATTAATGGTTTAGCTTCGGTGATTAGACCCCGGCAGGGAAACTGCGTAACGTCTGCAAAAGGGAGTTTAATACAAATGTTGAGCATTCGACCCCCTGGGACCTAGAACCAATAGAACAATTATCCCAATGTGGCCCCCAGGAGAAAACCATTGCCCACACCTAACATCAGACCTAACCCTAACATCAGACCTAACCCCAACTAACATCAGACCTAACCCTAACATCAGACCTAACCCTAACATCAGACCTAACCCTAACATCAGACCTAACCCTAACATCAGACCAAACCCTAACATCAGACCTAACCCTAACATCAGACCTAACCCTAACATCAGACCTAACCCTAACATCAGACCTAACCCTATACATCAGACCTAACCCTAACATCAGACCTAACCCTTAAAACATCAGACCTAACCCTAACATCAGACCTAACCCTAACATAAGACCTGACCCTAACATCCAGACCTAACCCTAACATCAGACCTAACCCTAACATCAACCTAACCCTAACATCAGACCTAACCCTAACATCAGACCTAACCCTAACATTAGACCTAACCCCTAACATCAGGTCCTAACCCCAACTAACATCAGACCAAACCCCAACTAACATCAGACCTAACCCTAACACTCAGACACTAACCCTAACATCAGACCTAACCCTAACATCAGACCTAACCCTAACATCAGACCTAACCCTAACATGCAGACCTAACCCTAACATCAGACCTAACCCTAACATCAGACCTAACCCCAACTAACATCAGACCTAACCCCTAAACTACACATCAGACCCTAACCCTTACATCAGACCTAACCCTAACATCAGACCTAACCCCAACTAACATCTAGACCTAACCCCAACTAACATCAGACCTAACCCCAACTAACATCAGACCTAACCCTAACATCAGACCTAACCCTAACATCAGACTAACCCTAACATCAGACCTAACCCTAACATTCAGACCTAACCCTAACATCAGACCTAACCCCAACTAACATCATAGACCTAACCCTAACATCAGACCAAACCCTAACATCAGACCAAACCCTAAACATCAGACCTAACCCAAACATCAGACCTAACCCTAACATCAGACCTAACCCTAACATCAGACCGAACCCTAACATCAGACCTAACCCTAACATCAGACCGACCGACCCTAACATCAGACCTAACCCTAACATCAGACCTAACCCTAACATACAGACCTAACCCTAACATCAGACCTAACCCTAACATCAGACCTAACCCATAACATCAGACCTAACCCTAACATCAGACCTAACCCTAAACATCAGACCTAACCCCAACTAACATCAAGACCTAACCCCAACTAACATCAGACCTAACCCTAACATCAGACCTAAACCCTAACATCAGACCTAACCCCAACTAACATCAGACCTAACCCCAACTAACATCAGACCTAACCCAACTAACATCAGACCTAACCCTAACATCAGACCTAACCCTAACATCAGACCTAACCCTAACATCAGACCTAACCCTAACATCAGACCTAACCCTAACATCAGACCTAACCCTAACATCAGACCTAACCCCTACTAACATCAGACCGAACCCTAACATCAGACCAAACCCTAACATCAGACCAAACCCTAACATCAGACCTAACCCTAACATCAGACCTAACCCTAACATCAGACCTAACCCTAACATCAACCTAACCCGAACATCAGACCTAACCCTAACATCAGACCTAACCCTAACATAGAGACCTAACCCTAACATCAGACCTAACCCTAACATCAAGACCTAACCCCAACTAACATCAGACCAAACCCCAACAAACATCAGACCTATACCCAACATCAGACCTAACCCTAACATCAGACCTAAACCCTAACATCAGACCTAACCCTAACATCAGACCTAACCTAACATCAGACCTAACCCTAACATCAGACCTAACCCAACTAACATCAGACCTAACCCCAACTAACATCAGACCTAACCCGAACATCAGACCTAACCCTAACATCAGACCTAACCCTAACATCAGACCTAACCCCAACTAACATCAGACCTAACCCCCAACTAACATCAGACCTAACCCCAACTAACTTCAGACCTAACCCCGAAACTAACATCAGACCTAACCCATAACATCTGTACCTAACCCTAACATCAGACCTAACCCTAACATTCAGACCTAACCCTAACATCAGACCTAACCCTAACATCAGACCTAACCCTAACATCAGACCTAACCCTAACATCAGACCTAACCCTAACATCAGACCTAAACCCCCCAACATCAGACCTAACACCTAACATCAGACCTAACCCTAACTCATCAGACCTAACCCTAACATCAGACCTAACCCCAACTAACATCAGACCTAACCCTAACATCAGACCTAACCCTAACATCAGAGACCAAACCCTAAATCAGACCTAACCCTAACATCAGACCTAACCTAAACATCAGACCTAACCCTAACATCAGACCTAACCCTAACATCAGACCTAACCCTAACATCAGACCTAACCCCAACTAACATCAGACCTAACCCCAACTAAACATCAGACCTAACCCCAACTAACATCAGACCTAACCCTAACATCAGACCTAACCCTAACATCAGACCTAACCCTAACATTCAGACCTAACCCTAACATCAGACCTAACCCTAACATCAGACCTAACCCTAACATCAGACCTAACCCTAACAGCAGACCTAACCCCAAACTAACATCAGACCTAACCCCAACTAACATCAGACCTAACCCTAACAATCAGACCTAACCCTAACATCAGACCTAACCTAACATCAGACCTAACCCCAACTAACATCAGACCTAACCCCAACTAACATCAGACCTAACCCCAACTAACATCAGACCTAACCCTAACATCAGACCTAACCCTAACATCAGACTAACCCTAACATCTGACCTAACCCTAACATCAGACCTAACCCTTCACATCAACCTAACCCTAACATCAGACCTAACCCCAACTAACATCAGACCTAACCTAACATCAGACCAAACCCTAACATCAGACCTAACCCTAACATCAGACCTAACCCTAACATCAGACCTAACCCTAACATCAGACCGAACCCTAACATCAGACCTAACCCTAACATCAGACCTAACCCTAACATCAGTCCAAACCCTAACATCAGACCTAACCCTAACATCAGACCTATCCGTCTAACATCAGACCTAACCCTAACATCAGACCTAACCCTAACATAAGACCTAACCCTAACATCAGACCTAACCCTAACATCAGACCTAACCCCTAACATCAGACCTAACCCTAACATCAGACCTAACCCTAACATCTGACCTAAACCCCAACTAACATCAGACCTAACCCCAACTAACATCAGACCTAAACCCTAACATCAGACCTAACCCTATACATCAGACCTAACCCTAACATCAGGACCTAACCCTAACATCAGACCTAACCCTAACATCAGACCTAACCTAACATCAGACCTAACCCTATCGTTAGCTCTGAGCCTAGCCCCTAACATTAGCCCTAACATTAGCCCTAACATTAGCTCTGACACTAGCCCTTAACATTAGCTCTGACCTAATGGCAGCACGGTGGCTGAGTGGATAGCACTCTCACCTCTCAGCAAGAAGGTCCTGGGTTCGAATCCCGGTCGGACCAGGGCCTTTCTGAGTGGAGTTTGCATGTTTTCTGCCCGTGTCTGCGTAGGTTTCCTCCGGGTACTACTCCGGTTTCCCCACCACTAAAAATATGTACAATAACATTAGAATAAGAACTAACAAGTGCTTAGTAAATAAACAATCAAGAACAAAAAACAACTGTATAATTGTAACATATATTAGCACTTTATTATGTTAATTAATGAGGGCTAAACTAAAGTGTGGCCCTATATTCTTAAGTCTACCTGTCGGGACATGACTATGAGTGGAAGGGAGATATTGGTTGCGACTTTAGCATGAGGGCCATCTCTGAACCCAGACTCTCATTTCACTGCAACATCTCGGTTGACATTTGGATGTTGGCCCCGCGTCACTCAGAGGTGCAGGAAAATATAATGGAAAAAAACATATCAAATAACAACAACGTCCTGTTCAAATAAACGGCCTGTGCTCAGTAGTTCATGGGACTTTACAGGGACCGGGAGATGAGCAGAACTCGCCTATATTTGGGCATCGTCTGGTCCTCCTGGTTCTGTGCAGTGGACGAGCTCCCATGATGCTTTGCACCAAATACACGTGTGTGGCTCTCTCGTGCACGTGCACAGAGGGGCTCGGCCGCGCTCTGACCAATCAGAGCTGATCAGAGCAGCAGCAGGGCGGAGTCAGAGCGGGAAGGAAAGGAGCAGAGTTTGTGGCAGTAAAGTGTGGATTTAAAGAAAACAAGGATTTAAGAAGAAAAAAAGTTCAGGACGACAAGGGACACTAACATCCCCACAAAATCTGACCTTTATGAAAGCTGTAGGTTCTCAGTCAGGTTCTCAGTCAGGTTCTCTGTCAGGTTCTCTGTCAGGTTCTCTGTCAGGTTCTCAGTCAGGTTCTCTGTCAGGTTCTCTGTCAGGTTCTCAGTCAGGTTCTCTGTCAGGTTCTCTGTCAGGTTCTCTGTCAGGTTCTCAGTCAGGTTCTCTGTCAGGTTCTCTGTCAGGTTCTCTGTCAGGTTCTCAGTCAGGTTCTCAGTCAGGTTCTCTGTCAGGTTCTCTGTCAGGTTCTCAGTCAGGTTCTCTGTCAGGTTCTCTGTCAGGTTCTCTGTCAGGTTCTCTGTCAGGTTCTCAGTCAGGTTCTCACAGTTCTCAGTCAGGTTCTCAGTCAGGTTCTCAGTCAGGTTCTCTGTCAGGTTCTCAGTCAGGTTCTCAGTCAGGTTCTCAGTCAGGTTCTCTGTCAGGTTCTCAGTCAGGTTCTCAGTCAGGTTCTCAGTCAGGTTCTCAGTCAGGTTCTCTGTCAGGTTCTCTGTCAGGTTCTCAGTCAGGTTCTCAGTCAGGTTCTCTGTCAGGTTCTCTGTCAGGTTCTCAGTCAGGTTCTCAGTCAGGTTCTCAGTCAGGTTCTCTGTCAGGTTCTCTGTCAGGTTCTCAGTCAGGTTCTCTGTCAGGTTCTCAGTCAGGTTCTCAGTCAGGTTCTCAGTCAGGTTCTCAGTCAGGTTCTCTGTCAGGTTCTCTGTCAGGTTCTCTGTCAGGTTCTCTGTCAGGTTCTCAGTCAGGTTCTCAGTCAGGTTCTCAGTCAGGTTCTCAGTCAGGTTCTCTGTCAGGTTCTCTGTCAGGTTCTCAGTCAGGTTCTCAGTCTAGGTTCTCAGTCAGGTTCTCAGTCAGGTTCTCTGTCAGGTTCTCAGTCAGGTTCTCAGTCAGGTTCTCAGTCAGGTTCTCAGTCAGGTTCTCAGTCAGGTTCTCTGTCAGGTTCTCTGTCAGGTTCTCAGTCAGGTTCTCTGTCAGGTTCTCAGTCAGGTTCTCAGTCAGGTTCTCAGTCAGGTTCTCAGTCAGGTTCTCTGTCAGGTTCTCTGTCAGGTTCTCAGTCAGGTTCTCAGTCAGGTTCTCAGTCAGGTTCTCAGTCAGGTTCTCTGTCAGGTTCTCTGTCAGGTTCTCTGTCAGGTTCTCTGTCAGGTTCTCAGTCAGGTTCTCAGTCAGGTTCTCAGTCAGGTTCTCAGTCAGGTTCTCTGTCAGGTTCTCTGTCAGGTTCTCTGTCAGGTTCTCTGTCAGGTTCTCAGTCAGCTGAGGTCGAGCTGTTTTAGTTTACATTGACAGACACACACACACAAAGGGACACACAAACACAGAGACACGCAAACACAGGGACACACAAACACAGAGACACGCAAACACAGGGACACACAAACTGAAGATTGAATTAGAAAAATGTATGTTTACACACATACAAACACACACACAGGGACACACACACACAGGGACACACAAACTAAGGATTGAATGAGAGAAATGTATGTTTACACACACGGACACACACACACAGGGACACACACGAACACACACAGAGACAGAGACACACACAGGGACACACAGAAACACACACACACACACAGGGACACACAAACTGAGGGTTGAATGAGATAAATGTATGTTTACACACACGGATACACACACACAGGGACACACACAGGGACACACAGAGACACACACACAGGGACACACACAGGGACACACAGAGACACACACAGGGACACACAGAGACACACACAGAGACACACACAGGGACACACAGAGACACACACACAGGGACACACAGGGACACACAGAGACACACACACAGAGACACACAGACACACACAGGCACACACAGAGACACACACAGGGACACACACAGAGACACACACAGGGACACACAGAGACACACACACAGGGACACACAAACTAAGGATTGAATGAGAGAAATGTATGTTTACTTTTGAAATCTACTGTAATTTCATGATTATATTATCAACAGTGGTGACTTCAGATTAAGAAGAAGAGATCCTTTATTAGTCCCACAGCGGGGAAATGTCAGTGTTGCATCACACGTTACAGAACAGTAGGAAAGAGGAGCACACACACACACACACACACACACAGAGACACACACACACACACAGGTGAAACACATGAATGCGGGACAAGTAATCAGCAAAACACTGAAAAGAACCAATAAAACCAGGAAAAGTGATCAAAAAGTCACATTATCAGCCACTTAATGTTATCCAATCCACTTTAATTATATAACACATTTTATAAAACAGGTTTCCTAAGTGCTGCAGAGAGATAAAAGTGACACATTTAAATACACAGGTTTTCCAGCTTTATAAGTATAAAAATATAATGAATACAATAATTATGATGTGTACAGTAAAAACAATTAAAAAAGAAGTAATAAAAACAAAAAATACCAGTTATTCAAAACAAAAAGACCATTAAAATAATTAAATCGGTGGAACAGAGGACCACACAGCTCACATGGGGCTAAAAACCAAAGAGGAAAAGTAAAATGTTAGGGTTTGGATTTATATTAATGAGTTATAAAACAGTCGATGAATACTTTTCCTCGATAGAAGCAAACTTTAATGTGATATGAGGACAGTGGAGGGATCGGGTCCAGGCCCTAATCCTCCAGATAAAAGTAGAGCACGACTTCTGCAGATGTGGAAACGAGAGCAGCCAAAGGACAACGCTCAGAAACAAGAACAATGAATCCAGTCCTCTTCACACGGAGCTGTTTGTTGGAAATTATGGAGAAGAAGAAGAGTGAATCTGAGCCAGACCCGAACCAGAGCCGGAGGCAGAACCCCCGGGTCGGTCCGAGCTCTCATCGTTCACTAACGGGGGGCTTTGGTTTTATTGTCTTACAGTAACAATGTTGAGTTCCAGACAATACTAGCTCATGGTATTAGCTCATACTCAGTTCATCCCAGTGGGGGCGGGTCCTGGTTCAAAACATGCTGCAATACCACCCCAGGCCAGTGGGGGTGGACCAGGAATAGGAATTAGCCAATACTAATGTATAACATCTGATTACCTCCAGAAAACGGCTTTACAGGATGCTCCAAAAGTGGGTTTTGGTCAAGCCCCGGCGATCCAAGATGGCGCCGTATTCAAATGAATGGTTGTGCTCAGTGGCGCTTTGTGCCGGCGCGGTCGCTGACATATTAGCAGAGTTGGCCTGTATTTGGGCATCGTCTGGTCCTCCCGGTTCTGTGCAGTGGACGAGCTCCCATGATGCTTTGCGCCAAATACACGTGTGTGGCTCCAATCACGTGCACAGAGGGGCTCGGCCGCGCTCTGACCAATCAGAGGACAGCGTTCCGAGTTTGTGGCAGTAAAGTGTGAATTTAAAGAAAACCGAAGGATTTAAGAAGAAACAAAGTTCAGGACGACAAGGGACACTAAAATCCACACAAAATGCGTCCTTTGTGAAAGCTGTAGGTTCTCTGTCAGGTTCTCTGTCAGCTGAGGCCGAGCTGTTTTAATTTACATTGAGTTCTATGGGAAAAATTTCTGGGTAGCCCACATGAATTTAGTCTGGTTTAGTCTGGTTTAGTCTGCAGTATCGCGAGAATCCCCCGAGCACATGGTCCTTCAGCTCCAATTAGTAATACCCTATCCAGTTATTAAAATAGATCCATGGTTTTGGTCCAAAAGTGGCTCTTGGTCCAAAGGCTACGTTCAGGATCCTGTCGATGCTGCGAGAGTATTATTACTTTTTGGACCAGTCTAGTTTAGTCGCTGTGGACTTTTGAATGAATGGGGCTAGTGCAGCTAACACATGCACAAATGTGGGTTTTATTTCCACATTTCCCAGCCCCGCGGCCATTTTGAAAAAGCCACAGAAGGCAAAAATGATGTCACATTAATTTGAACGGCGGAGAGAGGTGTGACTAGAAACAAGAAGGTCCTGGGTTCGAATCCCGGTCGGACCAGGGCCTTTCTGAGTGGAGTTTACATGTTCTCCCTGTGTCTGTGTAGGTTTCCTCCGGGTGCTCCAGTTTCCCCTACCACTAAAAACATGTACAATAGGTCTGAATGTAATGAGTGAGTGAATGGAGGGTGTTGGGTCGGAGGTTTTCATGGACTAGTGTCTTTGAACTTTGTAAAGTGCTCTGGGCGACCTTGGTCTGTAAAATGCGCTTTATCAATAAACATTACTTACTTACAAATTGTATTTTTATTTTCCTTTTAAGAAACACAAGGCATAAGCTTAGGCTGAGTTTACACGGAGACAATGTGGCAGTAAAACGGTATAGTTGGATGTCGGTTTCTACCAAGCGTTCACACGAAGACTGTGTTCCAGGTGAAAACGTAAGTGTTCAGATCCAGCCTCAGAGTGGGACAACTCAGGCCCTGTTTATACTGAGACGCTGCGCAGACGTTTCCAGGCTATTAACAGAAACGACCTGGCTCCTAATGCAAATTTTTCAGCGTTCACATTGAAAAACGATGTAGTTCTAGCGCCCGGCCAGTAGGGGGCAGAGAAACTTTACAACACTCACACGACCCCCAGCCCCGTGCCCAGCCCCCCTCTCTGCAGTGTACTCACTTCCTGTGCCAGACCCTCAGAACGTACCAACATCATTCTGCATTTTAACAGCAGCTGTGAAAATGGAAACTGAACCTAGAGCTTCGCGTGGTCTCGTTTGGACGAACGAAGGAGTAGAATTATCCTCTGTCCCGCGCTGGAAGCCCACGTAGCTAGTTTGTGTGGGCGGCGCCATTTTTGTTGATGTTGGTTCTCCGCTACTGCGCATGTCCAAATGTACGTGTGGGAGCAGCAGGAGGTGGGGGTCAGAGCAGCAGGAGGTGGGGGTCAGAGCAGAGGGGGATTTCACACCTTTTCCCTCTCGCGGGTGTGAAAGAGCCCCCGCTGTGCAGCGTTTCTGAGTTGTCCCACTCTGCAGGCTGGATCTGAACACTTACGTTTTGACCTGGAACAGTCTTCGTGTGAACGCTTGGTAGAAACCGACATCCAACTATACCGTTTTACTGCCACATTGTCTCCGTGTAAACTCAGCCTCAGAAACGCTGCACAGCGGGGGCTCTTTCACACCTGCGAGAAGGAAAAGGTGTGAAACCCCCCTCTGCTCTGACCCCCACCTCCTGCTGCTCCCACACGTACATTTGGACATGTGCAGTAGCGGAGAACAAACATCAACAACAATGGCGGCGGTCACACTAACTAGCTTCGTGGGCTTCGAGCACAGCACAGAGGATAATTCTACTCCTTCGTTCGTCCAAACGAGACCACGCGAAGCTCTAGGTTCAGTTTCCATTTTCACAGCTGCTGTTAAAATGCAGAATGATGTTGGTGCGTTCTGAGGGTCTGGCACAGGAAGTGAGTACACTGCAGAGAGGGGGGCTGGGCACGGGGCTGGGGGGTCGTGTGAGTGTTGTAAAGTTTCTCTGCCCCCTACTGGCCGGGCGCTAGAACTACATCGTTTTTCAACTTCATGTGAACGCTGAGAAATCTGCATTAGGAGCCTGGTCGTTTCTGTTAATAGCCTGGAAACGTCTGCGCAGCGTCTCAGTATAAACAGGGCCTGAGTTATTTTACTTGATATTAAATTCTTGGCATTTTTTTGGCAGAAGGCTTCGCTGCTGGAGACCTGTCCCCGGATAATCCTAATTAGCGTCAGTCAGTCAATATAAATGTCTAAATATATTTGTACACGTCCATATTCATCTCCACGTTATCCACTTGATTACACACAGGTGCCCCAGAGACCCACAACAACTGCTTCACTAAACCATCAATCGGTGAAATGAAAGAGATGAGAACCCATAACATTAAAGCGGTTAGGAACAAGCTGCAGTGAAAAATCTATAGAACTAAATGTACATTGTGTTGGAATCATTATGAGCCGATCCCAGCTCCAGGAGAAGCCCAGAGAGGTGCATTAGTCTAATAACATTATAATAATTCCACTCACCTGAGACTCACATGAATTAGCCAATTTATTCTCATTTAATCCTTGCTTAATTTATCTGCTTTGGGTAAATGGTTGAACATGATTTAATGGAGTCTGAATTGCCGCTGGCTTTGGTTTGTGCAGCATTTGACTTTTTAAAATGGCTGTTATTTTTGTGGTATTATGAATGTATGTAAGCGTGAGTGCTGATAATGCCTAATTATACAGAATACAATATGTTTAAATGTAAGTAAGTTATTTTTTATACAGCGCCTTTCACAGCCCAGAGTCTCAAATGGATTTACAAATATGGGCATTTGTCAGGTTGCCAGTACAGGGAAACTGCGCAGACACAAGGAGAACATGCAAACTCCACTCAGAAAGGTTAATAAATAATCATAATAATACATCAAACTTGTATAGCGCTGTTTTGGACACACAAAGACGAATAAAATACATTAAAAACAAATTAATAAGGGGGTTTAGGGAAAGTCTTGTTTGAAAAGATGGGTTTGAGACCGATTTTAAAGTTTGGGAGTGAGGTCCAGAGGGTTGGGGCGGCAACGACAAAGGCTCTGTCCCCCAAGGTCCGGCGGTTAGTGCGGGGGATGGGAGTGACCGACCGGGATTCGAACCCAGAAGCAGGAGGGCTAACCACTCAGCCACCGTGCCGCCCACCGATGACGTCACTGTCAAGAACAGCGTGATAATACAGCAGTGTCTTTCTGATTTTTCTATAATTAACAATAACAGTAAGTCAGTGTTACAAATCCAGACCCGACCAAATCATCACAAAACTTGGCTTTAAAAAACCCAAAGCGTGGACATTTCAGCCGTTCACTTTCCTCTCCTTCTACAGAGTGATGCGTTTATCTGAGCGACATCATGAGGCAAAGCTCTGGATCAATAAAAGCAATTAGTACTTCCATTTTGGACCGACGCACATTTACGGGCCGAGACTTGAGCCGGACCTCATTGTTCCTACGACTGACTCAAGACCACAGAAGTTTAAAATCAATCCTAATTTGTGTAAAATGTTTGCTTTAAAATTGTTCTATTGCTTTTTAAGTCACATGAAGTTGAAGCAGAATTTCAGGATGTGATTTTGCTGTTTTAACCTGCAGTCCTACCTGACAGACCCACATACAGAGACACAGAGACAGAGCAGAGAGGGTGGCACGGTGGCTGAGTGGTTAGCACTCTCGCTTCTCAGCAAGTAAGTCCTGGATTCGAATCCCGGTGCTCGGGTTTTCCCTTACCACTAAAACATGTACAATACGCCTGTGCTTCCTGTACTGGCCCCTCCCATCTATGTGGAGGGAGAGACAAATACCCGAAAATGTAAAGCGCTTGGTGACTCTGGTCTGTGAAAGGCGCTTTATGAATAAACATTAGGCAAGGCAAGGCAAGGCAAGTTTATTTGTATAGCACAATTCATACACAAGGCAACTCAAAGTGCTGAACAAGATAGCATTAAAATCATAAATAATCACAGAACATTAAAAAGAAAGATAAAAATATAAAATCCCTCAGTTGTATGCACAGCTAAACAGCACAGTTTTTAACTTGGTTTTAAACATAGTCATTGAGGAGGCCTGTCTCACATCTTCAGGAAGACTGTTCCAGATTTTAGCAGCATGAATCTGAAAAGCAGCCTCCCCATGTTTAGTTCTGACTCTGGGCACTAACAGGAGTCCAGTCCCTGTGCTCCTCAGAGTCCGGGCTGGTTCATATGGGACTAACATGTCAGTAATATATTTTGGTGCGAGGCCATGGAGAGACTTGTACACAAGCAGAGCTGTTTTAAAGTCTATTCTCTGAGCCACAGGAAGCCAGTGCAGAGACCTGAGGACCGGACTAATATGGTCGTACTTCCTGGTTCTAGTCAGGACTCGAGCTGCTGCATTTTGAATGTACTGCAGCTGTTTTACAGCCTGTTTGGACAGACCTGTGAGAAGGCCATTGCAGTAGTCTAACCTACTGGAGACAAATGCATGGATAAGAATCTCCAAGTCTGCTTTAGACACTATGTTTTTGATCCTGGAAATGTTTTTTAGATGGTAAAAAGCTGCTGATGTTACTGATTTGATGTGGCTATTAAAATTTAAGTCTGAGTCCAGTATTACCCCTAGATTTCTGACCTTGTTTGAAGGTTTTAGGGAGAGAGACTGTAGATGACAGATGACGCTCTCTCTTTGTTTCTGGGGACCAAAGACAATCATTTCAGTTTTGTCTGCGTTTAGCTGAAGGAAGTTGTTTTGCATCCACTCACTGATCTGTTGGATACAGTGAAGGAGTGAGTCCACTGGTCCATGTTCTCCTGCAGTCAGTGAGACATAGATCTGAGTGTCGTCTGCATAGTTATGATAGGAAACTTCGTTTCTGCGTATTAACTGACCTAACGGCAGCATGTAGAGATTGAAAAGAAGAGGTCCCAGGATCGACCCCTGTGGTACTCCACAGGTCAGGGCCATATGATCTGAGACACAGTTTCCAATCTCCACAAAGTACTTCCTGTCTTCAAGGTAAGACCTAAACCAACTTAGGGCGGTGCCAGCGACGCCAACCCAGTCCTCTAGTCTCTGTAAGAGGATCTCATGGTCGACAGTGTCAAAGGCAGCACTTAGATCTAACAAGATTAAGATTGAGACTTTGCCTGCGTCAGTGTTCAGCCGGATATCATTTGTAACCTTGACGAGAGCAGTCTCAGTGCTGTGGTGGGGTCTAAAGCCGGACTGAAACATATCAAATGAGTTGTTGATTATAAGAAATCTATTTAGCTGTTGGTAGACAACTTTTTCAAGGACTTTCCCCATAAATGGCAGATTTGAGATGGGACGATAGTTGTTAAGTACCGTAGCATCCAGACTGCTCTTTTTAAGCAGGGGCCTGATGACTGCAGTTTTCAGGGCCTTTGGGAATATTCCAGAATGAAGGGACATGTTTACTATCTGTGTGAGTGAAGGTAACAGACTGCTCAGAACAGACTTTAGAAATCTAGTGGGTAGTACATCCAGGCTACATGTGGAGGCGCTCAGACTGGAGATTATCTCTTGGACAGTTTGATCATTTACAGGTGCAAAGTAAGTTCTGGCTGTTGGATGGTTATCTGTGGATTGGAGACAATGGCGTTTTTGATGCCTTGAACCTTGTCATTGAAAAAATGTGCAAACTCATTACATTTACGTTTGGAAGTTAGCTCTAATGGCATCTGAACAGGGGGGTTTGTTAATCTATTAACTGTTGAAAACAGAACACGCAGATTGTTGCTGCAGCCTTCAATCATTTCAGAAAAATACCTTTCTCTCGTACTACGTAGCACCTGGTTAAACTCGCACAACTTATCTTTGAAGATCTCGTAATCAACCTGGAGGTTGGACTTGCGCCACTTCCGCTCGGCCCTCCAGCACTCTCTCTTTTGTGCCCTGACCGAGTCTGCTTTAGCCCACGGCACCTTCTGCTTATTTTTCACTATTTTAACCTTCACAGGGGCAACGGTATCCAGAACATTCAAAACACTAGAGGTGACAGAGTTAAACAGTTCATCCACAGTAGAATACGATGCATTCTCAAAGTTTATCATTCCCATAAATAGTTCACCCGTATTTTCATTTATGTGTCTTCTTCGTACAGTTGCAGAGTCCACTGGTGGTTTGTTAGTGAAACACATGTCAAAAAATACACAAAAATGATCCGAAAGCGCAACATCGACCACGTTTACATTTGAAATATTCACCCCCTTTGTAACTAACAGATCTAGAGTGTGCCCTCTGCTGTGGGTGGGGCCACTCACATGCTGAGTGAGACCAAAAGATTCAAGAACAGAACTCAGCTCATTTGCATTTCTGTCATTAACATTATCCACATGAATATTAAAATCCCCTGTAATAACCAAACTATCAAAATCTGTGCATAAAACTGAAAGCAACTCCGTAAAATGATCAATAAAACTGTGACATGACTGCGGTGGCTTGTATAGGACAATGAAGAGTATTGGACTAGATTGTTTTTGTTGTATTTTAAAAGACACATATTCAAAAGACGGAAACTTCCCAAGAGACATTCTATGGGAGACAAAGTGGTCTCTGAAAATGGCAGCTAAGCCTCCTCCTTTTTTGTTTCCCCGTATTTCAGATTCAAATTTGAAATTTGGTGGTGATGCTTCTATTAAAACTGCATTTTCTGTATTTTGGTCAAGCCATGTTTCAGCCATGAACATAAGATCTAGATTATAAGAACAAATAAAATTATTGATTAAAAAAGACTTGTTACAAAGAGATCTGACATTTAGCATAGCAAGTTTCAAAGTTTCAGTATCAGCGGTTGTGGTCGGCTGATTCTTACACGGAACAAGAATTAGATTTTCCAGATTAGACTGATTAACTCCAGATGTTTTTCTGTAATGTATTCTTTGTGTTATCACTAAAGGAATGGCACAGGTGGCTTCATGACAGGGCCCCAGCCGGGTCTCTCCTCTAACTAGACTGCCAGTGGCTGCGAAGCAGAGACCCTGTGCATCCTAGTGTTTAGAGAAAAGAGGGGAAGGTGGGGGAAGAGGATGGAGAGGCAGGTGGTTCTTGGGAGTTGGACGGGGGGGGGTTGAAGGTGGATGGGTTTTTGGTGATGGGTTAGGGGAGGGGCAGGCTGAGTAGGGTGGTGGACGAGGGGGGAGTGGAGGTGGAGGGTTTCTTGGTGCTGGGTTAGGGGGGAGGTGGGCTAAATGAGCAGGAGGGGGGGGTGGAATACTTATGGGGTTAGAGGAGGGACGGGTGGATTTTGTGGGAGAATTTGAGTTGGACGCCCTAGGTGGCTTTGGAGGTACGTATGGGGAGTAGTTTTGAATGTTATATAGGACTCTTGATCTGGCTACAGTGGGTGTGAGAGGAATAGTCTTCATCGCCGATCTTATCATGCCTGCAGAGTGTTCCGGTAATTCCAGTAGTGAAGGCGGGGATAGAAAACAAAGGGAAAGGTCGTCCTCATTTTCCCTAGATGGAGTGGATGTAGCGGGGGGGACCCAAGCCGGGTCCATGGAAGGTGATGAGGGAGTCTTTGGTGGAGACAGAGGTGGTTGAGGAACCCCCAGTACAGGCCTGACTGTAGCCTGGAGCAGTGGGGGAAGCTTCACGGGAGCTGTAGGTGGGGAAGGTGCTGCTGAAGATGATGGAGCAGCCACTGCTGCTGCTGAAGATGATGGAGCAGCCACTGCTGCTGCTGAAGATGATGGAGCAGCCACTGCTGCTGCTGTATCCACTGCTGCTGGTGGTGCTGTATATGCTGATGGCGCTGATGAAGATGTGGCAGCTGCTGATGATGCTGGTGGTGGAGGCGTTGAGCTCTTTCGGAGCCGTGGAGGTGTTGAGTTCTTTTGGAACCTTGGAGGTGTTGAGTTCTTCTTGAATCGTGGAGGTGTGGAGTTCTTTTCAGGCGGTGGGGGTGCAGAGACCTCGGGACTCGGTGGAGATGGTCGTGATGTCTGTGCCCTTTGCTTCTTCTTTCTCCCTTTCGACGGCTGCACGCGCTGCGCAGGCTGAGGTCTTAGGGCAGATGCAAAGTTATCCATCAACACTTTTACTCCGTAGTTGTTCAGATGTGGGCCTTTTTCTTCAAAAAGCTCGTGCCTATTCCAGAACAGGTTAAAGTTTTCAATGAAGCCAAGTCCTCTGCGTGAACACTCATTGAGTAGGAATGTATTTAGCTGATACAGACGGCTAAACTTCTCCATTTTTCCATCTATATTTGGAAGTGGGCCACTAAGGAAAATTGTTATGTCCATTTTCTTGAGGTCATCCAGTAACAGCGTTAAATCCATTCGTAACTTCTCGCTTGCCTTCTCATAGATATCTACCGCCCCCGTGTGGATCAATAATGTACGCACACCACTGTTCTCAGATAACACTTTAGGCAGAAGAGTTCTTATCTCAGCAACTTTTGCAGAGTGAACTGAGACAGTGAGCATGGACTCCATGTTTACATTTTTCACCGAACCATCTCCGATAAGGACACAGTTTGTCCTTGGTGGAGGCGCTGCAGTTGTTAGCGGCTTTGTTGTTTCAGAAAGGGGTAAAAAGCGGTTTGAAGTCTTCAGAACATTTAGTTGTGGCCTTATTTCACTCCTATTGTCATTCTTAGCTTTGTCAACTTTGGGTTTAGCTCCACAATTGTTCCAATAATTCTCATTGTTGATTTTGGGAAAAGAAATGACGTCATAACTTACATTTCCAGTCTGTCCATTCATCCCATTTTCACTCATTGGAAGAGTCGGGTTTAGTCCCATTTCTGTTTCCACAATAGATATCCGTGTTTGAAGAGATTTGAGCTGATTTTCCAAAGCACAACAGCCGCCGCAGACGCTTCTCCGTCTCTTTCGTCCCGACATGACTAAAGTTGATAAATTCCACAAAGCTGAAGTGTGTAGAAGGAGTAATCCTCGTTTTGTAAATAAAATGATTAAAGGAGAAACAAAAAAATGTAAATAAAATGATTCAAGGAGATTAAAAGGCGAAGCAAAAGCAGAGCCGAGAGACACACGGCTGCTCTCTTCAAAAGCATTACTTACTTACTTAGTGATCTGTTTCTGCTTCCAAAACCAGATCTAACCTAGCCTGCTCGTACCACACCATAGTACGGATTTCATTTCATACTAAGGTCTGGATTTGCTCCATTGACTCCGTGAACAGGTGGGAGGGGTTAACTCCTTTTGCAGATTGAAACGATTGGATCTGAGTTTACCGTGACATATGTAATGCGCCCAAGTCTGTTGTTAGCATTAGCATTTAGCCTAGCTTTAGCCATCTCCTTTGCCGCTAACGGAGCCCGTGGGGAGTAGCGCCACAATCTTGACCAGCGATTACATTTGCAAAACATTCCTCTTGCTCCTGCTTCAATTTCTTGATAGAACCAGACCAGAATACTTCACTATCGCATTCTTCGCCACTGCCAAACCACAACCTGCCCGTTCGACGCAAACTCTTGACGTCACCGGCACCGACCTACAACACCCGCCTCCCGCGCTCTCTGAGTAGCCGGTCGAAATACAACCGATTGTATTCGCTAACACAGGGACCAGACCCAGACGTTACATGCAGTGAAATGATGATTGAGCTAGATCTAACCCAGAAAAGGCCGCAAACTCTTTTTCACTCGACTACAAGTACAGCCCACTTACATACATACAGTTTTAGGCCCTGTTTACACGGAGGCGCTGCGCAGACGTTGCTATGAACAGAAACGACCATGAGGCTACTTATGCAACTTTCACAGCGTTCATACGAGGATCAAAAACAATGCAGTTCTCGCGCTTGGACGGGAAGACTTGGTTACATATAAATTACGGCCCCTTCAGCAACTTGGCCCTGGTTTAATTTTTAGTCTTGGCAGCCACCACCATTGTTGTCTTCCTCGTCATATACACCCTTCATCTCCTCAACGGACACATGAAAGTATTATCAAACACACAGACATAGAACCAACCTAGAGAGCATGAGCACACACACACACACACACATACGCACACATACGCAAATTACAGATGTTTTCTAACACTAAAGATGAAAAAGAAAACATATCTCACTGCAACAATCCTCGAGCCGCCTTTCATCCAGACGTGACAGATCTCGGTCGTCATCATCCAGTCATTAAAGACAGTTTGTGTGTCCAGAAGCTGTCTGTAGTGTCGACTATGGAAGCCTGAGAGGCACACTGCGTAAAGGAAAGTAGACCGAGGAGACAAAGGAGCCGTGGAGCGCCGTCCCGCAGCGTCTGCAGACAGCCCACAGACTTCATCTCTGCTGCTGAACAAGAATCCATCTCGGCGTGAGCGACCTCCACTGTGACCTCCCGGGCTTGACATTTTTACTCCGAGCTGCTGAGTTTGTAATAATGGTTATAATCCGTTCTTTTCTAGCCTGGTCTTAGCCATCCGGAAACTTTTAATAAACTATTTTAATTTCCTACATGTACGTCTGGGTCTGATCCTAGTGGCTGCACGGACCTCAGTTGACATGATGCAATCTCACTCCGGGCCTGTGGGGGTGTACCCAGAAAGAAAATTACCCACTGCTTTTGTATGGCATCTTCTTTCCTCTCGCAAACGTCTTCACAGGATGATCCGAAAGTGGATCTTGGTCCGAAAGTGGCTCTTGGTCCAAAAGTGGATCTTGGTCCGAAAGTGGCTCTTGGTCCAAAAGTGGCTCTTGGTCCAAAAGTGGCTCTTGGTCCAAAAGTGGATCTTGGTCCAAAAGTGGCTCTTGGTCCAAAAGTGGATCTTGGTCCAAAAGTGGCTCTTGGTCCAAAAGTGGCTCTTGGTCCAAAAGTGGCTCTTGGTCCAAAAGTGGATCTTGGTCCAAAAGTGGCTCTTGGTCCAAAAGTGGATCTTGGTCCAAAAGTGGCTCTTGGTCCAAAAGTGGATCTTGGTCCGAAAGTGGATCTTGGTCCAAAAGTGGTTCTTGGTCCAAAAGTGGATCTTGGTCCAAAAGTGGCTCTTGGTCCAAAAGTGGATCTTGGTCCAAAAGTGGCTCTTGGTCCAAAAGTGGATCTTGGTCCAAAAGTGGCTCTTGGTCCAAAAGTGGATCTTGGTCCAAAAGTGGTTCTTGGTCCAAAAGTGGCTCTTGGTCCGAAAGTGGCTCTTGGTCCAAAAGTGGCTCTTGGTCCAAAAGTGGATCTTGGTCCAAAAGTGGTTCTTGGTCCAAAAGTGGCTCTTGGTCCGAAAGTGGCTCTTGGTCCAAAAGTGGCTCTTGGTCCAAAAGTGGATCTTGGTCCAAAAGTGGTTCTTGGTCCAAAAGTGGCTCTTGGTCCAAAAGTGGCTCTTGGTCCAAAAGTGGCTCTTGGTCCAAAAGTGGCTCTTGGTCCGAAAGTGGCTCTTGGGCCGAAAGCGGCTCTTGGTCCAAAAGTGGCTCTTGGTCCGAAAGTGGCTCTTGGTCCAAAAGTGGCTCTTGGTCCAAAAGTGGTTCTTGGTCCAAAGCTTTGTTCCAGATGTTGTTGATGTTGAGAGGAGTATATATTTTGGACCAGTCTAGTTTAGCCGCTATGGACTTTTGAATGAACTTGTTAAATGAATGGGGCTAATGCAGCTAACTCATGCGCAAATGTATTTTTTCAATATTTTCCGCGCAGCCATTTTGAGACAGCCCATAGACGGCGAAAGTGGTGGCAAACTAGTTTCAACTGCGGAGATCGGCATGACTACGTCTTATTTACAGTCTGTAATTGAATCCCCTCCGACCAATCAGAGAGCGGGGGAGGCGGGTGTTGTAGGTCGGTGTCGGTGACGTCAAGAGTTTGTGCTGAATTTGCTGGTTGTAGTTTGTCGGAGAATGTGATAGTAAAATAATCTGTTCTGGTTCAATCCAAATATCAAGAAACTGAAGCCGGAGCAAGAGGAATGTTTAGTAAATGTCACTGAAGCAAAGATGTTGTGGCTCTACTCCCCACGGGCTCCGTTAGTGGCAAAGGAGATGGCTAAAGCTAGGCTAAATGCTAAAGCTAGGCTACATGCTAAAGGAAATAAATGAGTACAATGGTATGGTCAGACCAGGCTAAGAAACAAGAGTCTTATCAACAATTTTTTTACATTATGTTTTCAAATAATTTTGAAGTTCACCGATTGGGATCAATTGGGAATATTTTGTATAACTAACACAAACTATAAAAAACTAAATATATATAAATATTTACAGTGATACAAACCAAAATCCAATCATTTATCCTCATTTTCTAGACCTTTGTGTTCAACTCCATACTCATAACCTTTGTGTGTATGTTGCTAACTAACAAACTAACAAACCCTGGTGAAAACATAGCAGCGGGATCAGGGAAAAGCCGGTTTTCTAGCCCAATATCATCCTCACGGTCTTGTGTGTAAAACGATGGCCCTATGGTCTCCTTGCTCTGATAAGTTTTCCTGCAAAGTCACTCAATGTTAATTAGAAGGCAACGTGAAAAATAATATTTACAATTCCTGCCATCTCATTAAAATCATAACCAAAACAGATGGGCTCATTTGTGATAAACTGCACAAACAAGTGCACCTGAGGATTAAACCTATATTAGATGATGAATTAGTGCACGTGCTCCTTTGAGAAATCACAGCCAACACTGTACATGCACTTCTTTAATTAAGTCCTGATAAATAAATAACACATGTCCGCATCTGACCCAGGAGACGGCGGCTCAGAACCAACGACATCCGCAGTGTGGCTCTGACCTTTCCATAAAGCTGCAGTCCCCAGGCAGGTCCGGCTTCAGTGTGATCACCTGCAAACTACATGTGTTCGAGGCCCAGGATACGGATACTGTGTCCTCTGCGAAACGGGCGGCAAAGGCTGCTTAGTATTTGATTACTGCCATAACGTTAAAGATGCAGTCAGTGATCACAGAACATTAAAATCCCTCAGTTGTAGCACAGCTAAACAGAACTGTCTTTAACATGGTTTTAACAATGTCAGAGAGGAGGCCTGTCTCACATCTTCAGGAAGATTGTTCCAGATTTTAGCAGCATGAATCCGAAATGCAGCCTCCCCATGTTTAGTCCTGACTCTGGGACCAGCAGGAGTCCAGTCCCTGTGCTCCTCAGAGACCCAGCAGGAGTCCAGTCCCTGTGCTCCTCAGAGTCCCAGCAGGAGTCCTGTCCCTGTACTCCTCAGAGTCCCAGCAGGAGTCCTGTCCCTGTGCTCCTCAGAGACCCAGCAGGAGTCCAGTCCCTGTGCTCCTCAGAGTCTCAGCAGGAGTCCAGTCCCTGTGCTCCTCAGAGTCCCAGAAGGAGTCCAGTCCCTGTGCTCCACAGAGTCCCAGAAGGAGTCCAGTCCCTGTGCTCCTCAGAGTCCCAGAAGGAGTCCAGTCCCTGTGCTCCTCAGAGTCTCAACAGGAGTCCAGTCCCTGTGCTCCTCAGAGTCTCAGCAGGAGTCCAGTCCCTGTGCTCCTCAGAGTCTCAGCAGGAGTCCAGTCCCTGTGCTCCTCAGAGTCCAAGCAGGAGTCCAGTCCCTGTGCTCCTCAGAGTCTCAGCAGGAGTCCAGTCCCTGTGCTCCTCAGAGTCCAAGCAGGAGTCCAGTCCCTGTGCTCCTCAGAGTCCCAGCAGGAGTCCAGTCCCTGTGCTCCTCAGAGTCCAAGCAGGAGTCCAGTCCCTGTGCTCCTCAGAGTCTCAGCAGGAGTCCAGTCCCTGTGCTCCTCAGAGTCCTAGCAGGAGTCCAGTCCCTGTGCTCCTCAGAGTCTCAGCAGGAGTCCAGTCCCTGTGCTCCTCAGAGTCCCAGAAGGAGTCCAGTCTCTGTGCTCCACAGAGTCCCAGCAGGAGTCCTGTCCCTGTGCTCCTCAGAGACCCAGCAGGAGTCCAGTCCCTGTGCTCCTCAGAGTCCCAGCAGGAGTCCAGTCCCTGTGCTCCTCAGAGTCCCAGAAGGAGTCCAGTCCCTGTGCTCCACAGAGTCCCAGAAGGAGTCCAGTCCCTGTGCTCCTCAGAGTCCCAGAAGGAGTCCAGTCCCTGTGCTCCTCAGAGTCTCAACAGGAGTCCAGTCCCTGTGCTCCTCAGAGTCTCAGCAGGAGTCCAGTCCCTGTGCTCCTCAGAGTCTCAGCAGGAGTCCAGTCCCTGTGCTCCTCAGAGTCCAAGCAGGAGTCCAGTCCCTGTGCTCCTCAGAGTCTCAGCAGGAGTCCAGTCCCTGTGCTCCTCAGAGTCCAAGCAGGAGTCCAGTCCCTGTGCTCCTCAGAGTCCCAGCAGGAGTCCAGTCCCTGTGCTCCTCAGAGTCCAAGCAGGAGTCCAGTCCCTGTGCTCCTCAGAGTCTCAGCAGGAGTCCAGTCCCTGTGCTCCTCAGAGTCCTAGCAGGAGTCCAGTCCCTGTGCTCCTCAGAGTCTCAGCAGGAGTCCAGTCCCTGTGCTCCTCAGAGTCCCAGAAGGAGTCCAGTCTCTGTGCTCCACAGAGTCCCAGAAGGAGTCCAGTCCCTGTGCTCCTCAGAGTCCCAGAAGGAGTCCAGTCCCTGTGCTCCTCAGAGTCTCAACAGGAGTCCAGTCCCTGTGCTCCTCAGAGTCTCAGCAGGAGTCCAGTCCCTGTGCTCCTCAGAGTCTCAGCAGGAGTCCAGTCCCTGTGCTCCTCAGAGTCCAAGCAGGAGTCCAGTCCCTGTGCTCCTCAGAGTCCCAGCAGGAGTCCAGTCCCTGTGCTCCTCAGAGTCCGGGCTGGTTCATATGGGACTAACATGTCACTAATATATTTTGGTGCGAGGCCATGGAGAGACTTGTACACAAGCAAAGCTGTTTTAAAGTCTATTCTCTGAGCCACAGGAAGCCAGTGCAGAGACCTGAGAACTGGACTAATGTGGTCTTACTTCCTGGTTCTAGTCCGGACTCGAGCTGCTGCATTAGGAAAACATCCCTAAACCCTAAAAGTATCAAGTTATTATGTGTTTTCCAATAGTAATTAAATTAACCAGATGTCTGTAGTAATCATGTAATAAAAAATATTTGTAGCGAACCGATAAAAATTAACCAATGGGATTCGTTCATCTCCAACAAACCAATGGGATGTGTTTACCCCCTTCACCCTCTTCCAGTTTCTCCCGAGTGCACCGGAGTTATCAGATTTTCTAAAACCTAAAATGGCTGAACAGAACATTTGTAGAACACAAAACATCAGCTGTTTCAGACACACTTTGGACTCGCTGCTGTTTCCAGTGCATTCAAAAGTAAGATGTTGGTAAACAAGGAAGCGACTAACGGCAATTCTTCTTTTCTTTCACAAACAAACTCCGCCGCTCTCACGCCTATTTTCTCAAACAAGTATGTCACAGTTTTTCTGCTCCTCCGACCCAAGAAACCATCAGAGCCTTCGTTTCCGGTTTGCCACTTGTCACTCCCTGAAGGCCACGAATCCAATTTAATGCATGTATTCACAAACCTGTTGCGAGAGATGATGGTGGAGGAGGAGGAGGAGGAGGCGGCTGGGGAGGGGGAGGCAGCCTGCTCCTCATTTTAATGAAGATGTCTGCTTCTCTTCGTGTGGATCGCAGTAAGACCAGAGAGATCTCATTATCAGGACTGACTTTAGTTTTGCTGGGATGATGTTTTACTTTTAAACCTGAGTCTGTAAAGTATGTTTTATAGAAACAGGAAGTGAGATATATTCATAAAAACCACATTTCTGGAACCAAATCTCTTTACTCTTTGGTGTAAGATTTTGTCCAATCACAGTAAAGACAGAAGCTTTGTCCATGTTATCAATGGAAGGGACATCACATTCTTCTTCACCTTCTTCTTCTTCTTCAACTTCTTCTTCTTTAACTTCTTCTTCAACTTTTTCTTCACCTTCTTCTTCACCTTGTTCTTTGCCTTCTTCTTCAACTTCTTCTTCTTTGTCTTCTTCACCTTCTTCTTCTTTGCCTTCTTCAACTTTTTCACCTTCTTCTTCTTCAACTTCTTCTTCAACTTTGTCTTCTTCAACTTCTTCTTCTTCGTCTTCTTCTTCTTCAACCTCTTCTTCTTCGCCTTCTTCGTCTTCTTCTTCGCCTTCTTCTTCGCCTTCTTCTTCAACTTCTTCGCCTTCTTCGTCTTCTTCTTCGCCTTCTTCGCCTTCTTCTTCGCCTTCTTCGCCTTCTTCTTCGCCTTCTTCTTCAACTTCTTCGCCTTCTTCTTCACCTTCTTCTTCACCTTCTTCTTCAACTTCTTCTTCACCTTCTTCTTCACCTTCTTCAACTTCTTCACCTTCTTCTTCACCCCCTTTTTCTTCAACTTCACCTTCTTCTTCAACTTCTTCTTCAACTTCTTCGTCTTCTTCAACTTCTTCTTCTTCAACCTCTTATTCTTCAACTTCTTCTTCGCCTTCTTCTTCAACTTCTTCTTCACCTTCTTCTTCAACTTCTTCTTCAACTTCTTCGTCTTCTTCAACTTCTTCTTCTTCATCTTCTTCTTCTTCAACCTCTTATTCTTCAACTTCTTCTTCGCCTTCTTCTTCACCTTCTTCACCTTCTTCTTCACCTTCTTCTTCAAACTTCTTCTTCACCTTCTTCTTCACCTTCTTCTTCAACTTCTTCTTCTTCACCTTCTTCTTCACCTCCTTCTTCTTCTTCACCTTCTTCTTCACCTCCTTCTTCTTCAACTTCACCTTCTTCTTCACCTTCTTCTTCGCCTTCTTCTTCTTCTTTTTCTTCACCTTCTTCTTCTTCGCCTTCTTCACCCTCTCCATCTTCTTCGCCTCCTGGATGGATGGATGGATGGATGGATGTATGTTTTTCAAAGCCTTGTAATTACGCCTGTATGAATCACACCAACCGCAGATTTCAAGTTCGAGTCTGATTTTACGAACGTTGCCTTTTTCCCGTCACAATCACTAATAACCTCCAAACCCTGAACTCTAAGATAAACCCAGTCTGAACTCTATAGTCACTAATCATAAGAAATCAGCGAAGGGCGAAGTAGATATTTTTTCTTTTCTTCACTGCTGTCAAACACACAAAGGCGACGCTGCCATCTCTGAGCCAAAGACGGCAACAATGGATGGAGCAGAGGATCATGGGAACTGACTGTGCATAAAGTCTCCCCCATTTGCGCACTGCTTACACAATAGAGCCGTGATTAGGAGTGACAGTTCCCGCTTCCTCATTTCCAGCCCGTGAATGGTGTTGATTCGATGGAGCTTGGATCATGTTTGACCTGCAGAGGTGTGTTTAACCAGAATGAGCTTTTCTATAAATCTCAGACGGACACGGAGACTTCATTAGGCCTGAAGAGTAACCAGTTATAAGCCCATTGTTTGTGTAATGGTAATGATATTGATTCTTCCATCACTCTGCTTAGGTTCAATAACACAGAAAAGCATTGATCTCACGGAAAAAGAAGAAATATCATCATTACAAGGAGTTATCTCGTCAATTACTTAGAGGAGCAGTGTGTCAAAATGTGGCCAAAAGTGGTACTGCAGCCTCTCCCACTCTCCCTGACTCAGGTTGCCAGATATGCAGACGAATCCAGCTGGGACCATAACAGCTGAATAGACAAGAGTTTAGTCAACAACAAATCTATAACCAACACCTTTTTCACAAAGATAGAAATCCTGGTTTTATTCCTTGTTTTGTCGTTAATGATTTGAGAATCATAACGAGACCTTTTTTAGTTCTGCGCCACATGGTACTTTACCAGTGAGATTAGCTCCACGCGGTGAGTTCTGGCACCCGGATCACAGACTTTCTGATTGGTAAAACGGTGGAGGGCGGGACATCAAAATGAAAACAATAACAAGATTTAGAGGCTGGAAAACTACTTTGGAAATCTCTGAACAACTGTTATCAGTTAAAGAAGTATTGGAAAAGAGCAGTTTATTATTAATGATGATGGATTAGGGCCCTTTAATGACGACTGGACATGAAAATCTCACACATTGCGACTTAAACAAGGTAAACATCAGATACCGATTCTTCCCTAAACTGAAGTATTTTCTGTTCAGAGATTACGTCAGAATCAAAGGTTCCTCTTCTCCAGTTTTTCTTTCATAAATCAATGAGGTTCAGATCACAAAATCGTTGTTCTTTCTTAATTATAGAGCTGCAAACCCAACGACAGAGAGAGAAAAGGGAAAAATCTATTCTAACCTCATCACCTGAACATCTGTCATGATAAAAAATATAGATTTTATTGTTTTTGTCCAGAGGAAAAATGTACAATTATAGTGGTTTCTATTGTATTTCAACATTACCCATGTCCCTGTGGTCCCTGTGGTCCCTCTGGTCCCTGTGGTCCCTGTGGTCCCTGTGGTCCCTCTGGTCCCTGTGGTCCCTGTGGTCCCTCTCCGCTTCTTATGATTCTCAAATCATTAACAACAAAACAAGGAATAAAACCAGGATTTCTATCTTTGTGAAAAAGGTGTTGGTTATAGATTTGTTGTTGCTCTTGACTATTCAGCTGTTATGGTCCCAGCTGGATTCTGAATGAATGAGAGAAATGTGTTTAACATTTTTGGAAAAAGAAAGTGCTCTTCTGTAAATTAAAATCTATACTATTTTAAATCAAATAACTCAGCACACACACAGACACACACACACACTATCAATCAAGCTTATTATTATTATGATTTGTGACAAAACGACAATAATTTAAAATATAATTGTATTATGTGATGTATTGTCATGTCCACAATTTAAATAAATAAATAAATAAAAACATATGGATTGTTTGGCTTCTTTTACCTGCAGATGTTGGTTAAATAAAATAAAATAAATTACATTACTCTCACTGGATTGAAGCATACAAATGCTAACCTTTCTACACACTCAGTCACCATTTTATCGCCTGTGTCGTATCAGAGATGTTCGGGGAATGTGAGGTGTGTGAAGCAGCGCGTGGAAGAGTCCTCACCGATTGTTTGGATGTTCGAGACGAGGAGGTACAGGAAATCTGGTGTCCGCAGATCGATCCCCGTCGAGTGGAGAGCTCAGTCTGCGCCAGGTCCTCTCAGATTAACACCTTTCTCCTTCAACACAATGGAGAAATTACAACTCAATCCCAGAATGCTTTGCAGTTTCACAGTAAAAAGTGACATTTAAAAAGTGTAAAGATTATAGCATGATATTCTAGTTATTATTATTGTATGTTCATTTGATTGGGTTGGGTAGATATAGATAGATAGATACTGTAGATAGATATACATAGATAGACACATCTGATCGTGATCCTTCTGCAGGTGCTGAGTCCAAGGAGCCTTGATATTTCAGCGGGGGCTTCAGGCAAAGTGGGGTTAAGTGTCTTGACCAAGGTAGGTCTCATGATGGGCTCGAACCCACAACCTTCAGGCTCAAAAGCCAATGCCCCATGTTAGGTCCTGTTTTCAGTCTCAGACACTTGTTCTGAGGCCTCCATTTTCCGATCGAGCTGCAGACTCAATGTTCAGTCAGTATTTGTTTTAAACTCATGTCTTCGTCTCATTGGTTGCCGCCTGCAGCCGGGTTTTCTCTGCATGATGCATGGTCGTGTGTGTCTGTCGGGTTTGTTGTGTGCGTCTGTGTCGGGTTTGTTGTGTGCGTCTGTGTCGGGTTTGTTGTGTGCGTCTGTGTCGGGTTTGTTGTGTGCGTCTGTGCGGCTGCTACAGTCTTCACACCGAGTCTTGTATTGACCTGTTAAACTGTTTCTGCAACTCCTCGTGAAATGTATTTTCTTTTGCTCCTCAGAGTCCCAGCAGGAGTCCAGTCCCTGTGCTCCTCAGAGTCCCAGCAGGAGTCCAGTCCCTGTGCTCCTCAGAGTCCCAGCAGGAGACCAGTCCCTGTGCTCCTCAGAGTCCCAGCAGGAGTCCAGTCCCTGTGCTCCTCAGAGTCCCAGCAGGAGTCCAGTCCCTGGGCTCCTCAGAGTCCCAGCAGGAGACCAGTCCCTGTGCTCCTCAGAGTCCCAGCAGGAGTCCAGTCCCTGTGCTCCTCAGAGTCCCAGCAGGAGACCAGTCCCTGTGCTCCTCAGAGTCCCAGCAGGAGTCCAGTCCCTGTGCTCCTCAGAGTCCCAGCAGGAGACCAGTCCCTGTGCTCCTCAGAGTCCCAGCAGGAGGCCAGTTCCTGTGCTCCTCAGAGTCCCAGCAGGAGTCCAGTCCCTGTGCTCCTCAGAGTCCCAGCAGGAGACCAGTCCCTGTGCTCCTCAGAGTCCCAGCAGGAGTCCAGTCCCTGTGCTCCTCAGAGTCCCAGCAGGAGACCAGTCCCTGTGCTCCTCAGAGTCCCAGCAGGAGGCCAGTCCCTGTGCTCCTCAGAGTCACAGCAGGAGGCCAGTCCCTGTGCTCCTCAGAGTCCCAGCAGGAGGCAGTCCCTGTGCTCCTCAGAGTCCCAGCAGGAGGCAGTCCCTGTGCTCCTCAGAGTCCCAGCAGGAGGCAGTCCCTGTGCTCCTCAGAGTCCCAGCAGGAGGCAGTCCCTGTGCTCCTCAGAGTCACAGCAGGAGGCAGTCCCTGTGCTCCTCAGAGTCCCAGCAGGAGGCAGTCCCTGTGCTCCTCAGAGTCACAGCAGGAGGCAGTCCCTGTGCTCCTCAGAGTCCCAGCAGGAGGCCATTCCCTGTGCTCCTCAGAGTCCCAGCAGGAGACCCATCCCTGTGCTCCTCAGAGTCCCAGCAGGAGACCAGTCCCTGTGCTCCTCAGAGTCCCAGCAGGAGACCAGTCCCTGTGCTCCTCAGAGTCCCAGCAGGAGGCCGGTCCCTGTGCTCCTCAGAGTCCCAGCAGGAGACCCATCCCTGTGCTCCTCAGAGTCCCAGCAGGAGACCAGTCCCTGTGCTCCTCAGAGTCCCAGCAGGAGGCCGGTCCCTGTGCTCCTCAGAGTCCCAGCAGGAGACCAGTCCCTGTGCTCCTCAGAGTCCCAGCAGGAGACCAGTCCCTGTGCTCCTCAGAGTCCCAGCAGGAGGCAGTCCCTGTGCTCCTCAGAGTCCCAGCAGGAGACCAGTCCCTGTGGTAAAATGTTTCAGTTCCATGGCGCTGTAATTATGGAATATTGTTAAAGCGACTGATTCATCTCCTCTGGTTGTCGCTCTGTTGTGTTTTTGTCCGTTTCTTCTTGTTTTGATTTTGGAGTTCCGTTTGGGGTCCTGGATTTAGTTTCATTTGGTTTATTTAAAGGAGACATACAGTTTCTCCATGCTATCCTTCATCATCATTGCGGTTCACTATCTCACCGGAATTAAATGAACTTGACCAGTGATCACGGATTCTAACTGCGGTCGTTTTGATTTAAAGTGACTTCTAAAACATTGCCAATTTATATTCACTTTGGTTTCTAATGAACTGAAATTAAAGGATGAAAATGTGATGAAATGATACAGCTTGTGGTAATAAAAACGCCGCTCCGTTTCTCTCCAGACACCGCCGTGAGAATGTAGTAAGTCAAAAGTATTTACTGTATACACCGCCTTTCCCAGACCACATTCACAAAGCAGTTTACAATTGTGGTGTAGAAAACCCGCAGTCTCCTCCACCCGCCCTTCAGTCTGCCTCCGTCCATCATCTCCTCTCAAGGTGTCTCACAAGTCACCGCGGCGCCAATGTTTTAGCCTCGGTGAGAGCACTTGCTAGTTTAGCGTTAGCAAAATAACATTAGCGAGCACAGAGTGTCCCAAACCACATCCATAAAGGCCAAACCCTATCGTCCAGAGTCCAAACAGGAGCGTGGAGGAGCCCGGGCACGGCGGCTGAGTGGTTAGCCCTCAAGTTCTCAGCTAATAGGTTCAGGGTTCGAATCCCGGTTTGGAACAGGGCCTTTCTGAGTGGCGTTTGTGTGTTTGTATGTACCGAAGCACCTGGAGGAAACGTACGCAGACACTCAGAGAATCAATCAATCAAATACTTTTATGAGATAATAAATTATTTGATTGATTACATTCTCTGTGTGTCTGTGTACGTTTCCTCCAGGTGCTCCGGTTTCCCCTACCACTAAAAACATGCACATTAGGTCTGAATGTAATGAGTGAGTGAATGGAGGGTGTTTGGTCGGAGGTTTTGATGGACCAGTGTGTTCGGCGTCTCGCTTCTGTCTTCACCGTGCGGAGAGAATAGAAAAAATATCTGATTTCTGAACATATTAATACACATTACAAAGCTGGGGTTGACAACTTCAAGTCGAGCACTTTTTAGTTGTTGATACAGTGTAGGCATTGTCCCCACCAAATAAACAAGACATAGATGGTCTCTCTCTCATGTCCGGTAAGCAGTACTGCAGGGGCTGCTCTGTGCACCTTTTTAGTAAACTTTTAACAACTTTTTAGCGCGTTTTTATTGTTCAGTTTTTTAATATATCTGAGTGTTTTATCTTATTAATTCAGTGGTTTCAGCAAATAGCGCTTAGTCCCGACTGAAACCTACTAGTAGCACAGAGGCTAACACAAGCTAACGAGGACATGGAAAGTGACAATGAAATTGGCTCAAACATGCACAATATTAGTCGCCTCACCTTGGAGCTCCGTGAGAGCGACCGTGCCACCATTGCAGAACTACGAAAATAAGTCCTTCGTCTCACCGCAGAGTTGAATGAGGAACAATCTCTAGTGTCCAAACTTTTTGAAGTCGCTGGTGGGCAGCATTCACGGCTTATGTCACTGAGCGCTGCATATTGTGACACTGTCGTGTGGGAGAGATCCGTCAGCTCCGGACCCTCCTGTTCTACACCTAAGCGCCCGGTTCCGAATAACGAGCCCGCGGATTCCGAGGAGCCATCCTGCGCCGTGGCCCATGTCCTGAGTCTGGCAAACCGCTATGCAGCCCTCTCCACTGACATCCCGGCCCCCTCAGCAGAATCCCTGGACACTGCAGCGTACTCTACTGCTCGAGGATCCAAGTCCACTACGAGGAAAACGCTCCTAAAGGAAGCAGTCCTCAGGCGAAGGAGCGGTCCACCAGCCATGTTGGCCTGTTCCCCTTCTTTGACCCCAGTGCAGCAGCCTCAGACTGGGGTAGCGAGCCATCATCACCACCGCTCACCTACACCGGGTCAGCAGCAGCGTCCAGAGCCAGCCCCTCTCACCGCTCCAGCGTCCCCGAGCACACAGCGTGGGTCGCCTGTAGCTGAGAGTCAGCACCCCCGCTCCTCCTCTCCATGTGTTCAGCAGCGCTCAGGCTCGGATCCTGCTTCGGGTGAACCCGCTGGTTCCGTCCACCGAGCTCCTTCTCCGAGGCCGCGTCCACGTCCACTCTTCGCCCCGACCACTCTGATTATTGGAGATTCCATCGTGAGACACGTCCGCTTCTTTAACGCGGTCACTCGCTGTATTCCCGGAGCTACTGTACCAGACCTGCTCATACGTCTCCCTCCTCTGCTTCAGTCCCTGCCTGATACCGTTTCCAAGGTAGTCGTGCATGTGGGAATTAACGACATGAAACTTCAGCAGTCAGAAGTCACTAAGAAACATTTTATGGATCTGTTCCACCTCCTTCAATCCTCCGGATTATCTGTTTTTATTTCTGGTCCAATCCCGACTGTAAACAGAGGTGACTGCCTCTACAGTCGTGTTGTGGCGCTGCATATGTGGCTCCAGGCTACATGCAGCTCTTTTAACTTTGTCTTTGTGAATAACTCTGCCCTTTTCTGGAAACGTTACGAAGCCTATCGTCCAGACGGATTACACCCAAACAGATTCGGTAGCAGCCTGTTGATGGACTACATGCGTCATGTTGTTCAGCGTTCCCCGAGGGGGGCGTGACTGTTTACATCTGAGCCCCCTCGGACCCCACCGCACTCCCCCGCCTCCTGCTCACCAGCACCGGGTGAGTACAACGGTGCAAACACTGCTCCCTGTCCGTCTGGCAGTGCATTACCAGTCCAAACACTGAACTGTGCTGACTCCCTTCTGACTCTGGGAGCTAAAGAACAACAACAAGGGTTTTCACATTTTAGGCCAATTGAGACTGTGTGTGTTCCTCGCACCAGCTCAAAAATGTTTTTAAATTCTAAAAAATGAAATCAAAACAGGACAGCAGTTAGACGGTCCAACTCTGCAAATCTAATTTCTGTTCCCTGTAGAAATCAATCAACCACATTAATCGACTCTGACGTTATTTTTAAACTTGCTATGCTTAATGTCAGATCTCTATGTAACAAATCATTTTTAATTAATAATTTTATCACTTCTTATGATCTTGATTTTATGCTTATGGCTGAAACATGGCTGGACCAAAATACAGGAAATGCAGTTCTAATAGAAGCAACACCACCCAATTTTAAACAAAAACAAAAACAAAAGGGGGGGAGGCATAGCTGCAGTTTTTAGAGAGCACTTTGTCTCCCATAGAATGCCCCTTGGAAATTTTTCATCGTTTGAGTATATTTCTTTTAAAATGGAACAAAAGCAATCTTCTACTCTTTTCATTGTCCTGTACAGGCCACCACAGTCATGTTGCGATTTTATTGACCATTTTACTGAACTACTTTCATTCGTGTGCACAGATTTTGATAGTTTAGTTATTACAGGTGATTTTAATGTACATGTTGATAATGTTGATGACAGAAATGCAAAGGAGCTGGCTTCTGCATTTGAGACCTTTGGTTTCATTCAGCACGTGAGTGGCCCCACCCACAGCAGGGGGCACACTCTTGACCTGCTAATTACAAAGGGGGTTAATGTATCAAATGTTAATGTAGTTGATGTTGCTTTGTCAGATCATTTCTGTGTATTTTTTGACGTGTGTTTTGCTAGCAAACCACCAGCTGAATTTACAATTGTTAGAAGAAGACACATACATGAAAACACAAGTGAACTGTTCATGGGAATGCTAAATTTTGAGAAAACTCCATGCTCTACTGTTGATGAATTGTATAACTCTGTCACCACCAGTGTTCTGACTGTTCTGGACGCCATTGCTCCTGTGACGGTTAAAATAGTTACCAGTAAGAAAAAGGCCCCATGGACTAAGGCAGACTCGGTCAGGGCACAGAAGCAAGAGTGCCGGAGGGCCGAACGGAAGTGGCGAAAGTCCAATTTCCAGGGCGATTATGAAATCTTTAAAGATGAGTTGGGTGAATTTAACCGGGTTCTACGTAGAACAAGAGAAATGTATTTTTCTGACATTATTGGAGGTTGCAGTAACAATTTTTGTGTTATGTTTTCAACAGTTGGTAGATTAACGAACCCCCCTGTAAAGTTGCCCCTAGAATTTTCCTCTAAATCTAGGTGTAATGAGTTCGCACAGTTTTTCGATGACAAAGTACAAGGAATCAAAAACACTATCACCTCCACAGCACGTATAACAATGCAACAGCCAGAGAAGCTTTTTGAGCTAACTCACTTTGCACCTGTGGATACTGAAACTGTCAAAAAGATAATCATGAGTCTGAGCTCCTCCACATGTAGCCTGGATATATTACCCTCTAAATTTCTGAAGTCCGTCCTGAGCAGTTTGTTACCTTCACTGACACAAATAGTAAACATGTCTCTGTCGTCAGGAACATTTCCTATGGCCCTAAAAACAGCAGTCATAAGACCTCTCCTAAAAAAGAGCAGTCTGGATCCTGCGGGACTTCAAAATTATCGCCCCATATCGAATCTGCCATTCATTGGAAAAATTCTTGAAAAAGTGGCCTCCCAACAACTTACTGAATTTTTAACAATGAATAATTCTTTTGATATGTTCCAGTCTGGGTTTAGACCCCACCACAGCACTGAGACCGCTCTAGTGAAGGTAACAAACGACATTCGACTTCACACTGATGCAGGTAAAGTCACAGTTTTGGTCATGTTAGATCTTAGTGCCGCGTTCGACACTGTCGACCATGAGATCCTCATGCAGAGACTGGAGGACTGGGTTGGTGTCACTGGCACAGCCCTAGACTGGTTTAGGTCTTACCTGGAGGATAGGAAGTACTCTGTGGAGATTGGAGACTGCGTCTCAGATCATGTGGCCCTGATCTGTGGAGTACCACAGGGGTCGATCCTGGGACCTCTCCTATTTAATCTCTACATGCTGCCGCTAGGTCAGTTAATACAAAGAAACAAAGTGTCCTACCACAATTACGCCGACGACACTCAGATCTATGTCTCACTGACTGCAGGAGAACATGGACCACTGGATTTGCTCCTTCACTGTATCCAACAGATCAGTGACTGGATGCAAAATAATTTCCTCCAGCTAAATGCAGACAAAACCGAAATCATTGTCTTTGGTCCCCAGAAACAAAGAGAGGGCGTCATTTGTCAACTTCAGTCTCTCTCCCTACTTCCTTCAGACAAGGTCAGAAATTTGGGGGTAATACTGGACTCAGACCTAAATTTCAATAGCCACATAAAATCAATAACATCAACAGCTTTTCACCATCTGAAGAACATTGCCAAAGTTAGAAATATAGTGTCCAGGGCAGACTTGGAGATTCTTGTCCACGCATTTGTCTCCAGCAGGCTAGACTACTGCAATGGCCTGCTTACAGGTCTGTCCAAACAGACTGTAAGCAGCTGCAGTACATCCAAAATGCAGCAGCTAGAGTCCTGACAGGAACCAGGAAGTATGACCATATTAGTCCGGTCCTCAGGTCTCTGCACTGGCTTCCTGTGGCTCAAAGAATAGATTTTAAAACAGCTCTGCTTGTGTACAAGTCTCTCCATGGCCTTGCACCAGAATACATTAGTGACATGTTGGTGTCATATGAACCAGCCCGGACTCTGAGGAGCACAGGGACTGGCCTCCTGCTGGTGCCCAGAGTGAGAACCAAACATGGGGAGGCTGCGTTTCAGATTCATGCAGCTAAGATCTGGAACAATCTCCCTGAAAATGTGAGGGAGGCGTCTACTCTGTCAATGTTCAAATCCAGGTTAACGACTGTTCTGTTTGCCTGTGCATACAACTGAAGGATTTTATCTCCATTTCTAATGCACTGCTGTCATTTATTTATTTATTTTTTTAAATTTTTTGTGTAATTTTGAAAGTTTTAATGGTTTTATTCTTTTGTGTGATTTTAATGTTTTAATTGTGTTTTAATCTTTTGTGTGATTTTAATGTTTTAATTGTGTTTTAATCTTTTGTGTGATTTTAATGTTTTAATTGTGATTCTGGTGTTTGTTTTATGTGATGATTTGTGATGTGGACTGTGAAGCGCTTTGTGTTGCCCTGTGTATGAAAGGCGCTCTACAAATAAACTTTGATTGATTGATTGATTGATAGTGCTACGCAGATCTGCATGAATGAAAAAAATGAATTACAGGAAAGTGCAGTAGTGCTTTTAAGTCTCTGTTTGGTCAATTAATCAGCATCAGAATCAATAGTAGGTCCTTGATTAATGCTGGGGCTGGACTCCTGCTGGGACTGGACTCCTGCTGGGACTGGACTCCTGCTGGGGCTGGACTCCTGCTGGGACTGGACTCCTGCTGGGACTGGACTCCTGCTGGGGCTGGACTCCTGCTGGGACTGGACTCCTGCTGGGGCTGGACTCCTGCTGGGGCTGGACTCCTGCTGGGGCTGGACTCCTGCTGGGGCTGGACTCCTGCTGGGACTGGACTCCTGCTGGGGCTGGACTCCTGCTGGGGCTGGACTCCTGCTGGGAAAACATAGGAGCAGGTTTTCCCGAGGTTTCGTCCTTAATCTGAAGAACTTTCTCAAGGGACTGAAAGTTCAGACCTCGAATTGGAGATTTATAACCTGCGGGTGTGGTTAGACCCCCCATGATCCTGAGGCTAACTCATTAACACATCTCAGGTCTGTAAGGATGTAGCAGGGAGCAGGTCTAACGATCCTGCTAGGTCTAATGATCCTGTAAGTTCTAACTATCCTGCTAGGTCTAACTATCCTGCTAGGTCTAACTATCCTGCTAGGTCTAACTATCCTACTTGGTCTAACTATCCTGCTAGGTCTAACTATCCTGCTAGGTCTAACTATCCTGCTAGGTCTAACTATCCTAACTCATAAACACATCTCAGGTCTGTCAGAATGTGGTAGGGAGTAGGTCTAACGATCCTGACATGCCTAGCGATCCTGGGAGGTCTAACAATCCTGCTAGGTCTAGCGATCCTAACTCATTACCAATTCATCTGCTAATAAGTTTCTAATGAGTAGTTAGGACTTACTTAAAACCTGGCAATAGTGTGTTGTTATTGTCGCTGTTTTCTGGATGACCCTAAAGACTTCTCAAAGTGAAAGAACGTCCCACTGCATCCATCATTGTGTATCTCCACCATCTCCACATGCATTTGCTTCATGTCTGTTTTGATTCATATGAAAGCCTGGGCGAGGCCTGCTGCTGTCTGCATAATAACAGTAGTCGTACGGCGAGGCAGAGGTAAAAAGTACATGTCCTTGAACAATCATACATATTTAATACAGAGCTCTCAGCTGCTGCTACAGTCATGACACTGCACCCACCCTTGGCACGCAAACACATTTTCACAAAGACACGCAGGCAAAACAAAACTATAAACGGATTTGGACGTCAACTTTCGACTTGACACAGGAAACGCAGCTTTTATGTGGTGATAAATTTCATGACAAAAGAACTAAGGTAAGGCAGCTAGCTAGCACACCCAGGTTAAGTGTGTCCTTGGCTTTGTTGTAGAACTGAATTACAGCCCACACTGATACATGAACACATCTGTTTTCTTTCATCCACGTATCAACATCTGTGAAACTATGAAATTCTTTATTTAATCATGAAATGTTTTATATCAAAGTGTTTTCATATTAGCCTGAGGTCCGTGAGTTTAGAGAGTTCAGTCCGGAGCATTGGAGTTTCTTTTCAGACGGGTCAGGGTTGGGGTTAGTGAGTCTCCCTTATCTCCACAGACAGCAGATGAGACCGGACCAGACCAGACCCAGACCAGGCTCTCCGGTTTTACTATATATGGAGCAAAAAAAATCTATATATGGGCGACAGTAGCTCAGTTGGTAGAGCATTGGCCTTATGGCCAGAAGGTTGTGGGTTCAATTCCCACCTCTGCACCTTCTCCACCGACTCCCACTGATGACTGCTGTCGTTGTGTCCTTGGGCAAGACACTTAACCCCACTTTGCCCAAAGCCCCCGCTGAAAGATCAAGGCTATGCTCACACTCAGAGAGCAGCCGTCCTCCTGTGGACTCACCACCTGCAGAGGGTCAGTGAGGGGCTGGTGCTATGAGACTTGGGTGGCATCTCTGACTGCCACCCCCCTGACCCAGAAATGGATTAAAGGGAAGAAAATGGATGGATGGAGCAAAAATCAGAATGAGAATACTATTGCCACTGTTTCTATAATTGCCACTTTTTTATTGTACATAATAGATCCTGAAAAGACCGCAGTATATGTTTTGCCTTTAACATGTTGCACACTTCTGTATTTTGCACAAATCTTGAGTGATTCTATCCATGGCAGATGTGACATGTACATTACTCCTGTGTGAGGTCAATGAAGTCTCTCTTATCTTTATTGTCATGTAAGCGTGTGTCTTGTTGTAAAGTTCCTTTGCCCCCTACTGGCCGGGCGCTATAACTACATGGTTTTTGATCCTCGTATGAACGCTGTGAAAAATTTGCATAAGGACCTGGTCGTTTCTGTTCATAGCAACGTCTGCACAGCGCCTTTTGGCTCTCGGTGCAACAGTCAGAAAGAGAGGTACAGAATAGAGTAAGGCAAAATAAAAATCAGCAACACTTCTAAGGTGTTGAAATTAAAATGATTAAAGGTACTATATACAGTATACCGTGCTCTTGGTGCACACATAATGCAGAGAGCAGTGCAGTAAGGTCACAGCAGTAAAGTGACGTTATGAAGGGCACTAAAAGCTTCAGAAAAAGAGTGCACCGAAGAGCCGTCTTTGTCGGCACTTCTTCTTCTTCTGCACATTTTGATAAAACAGTTTTGAAGGACTTTGTGAGTCAGTCTGAGCAGGAACAGAGAGAGAGGACTTTGCAAAGAACCTGAGAAGCCTGGGGAGACATTTTTAATGTTGCCTCCGCTCACAGGGACAGTCGGGGAAATACGAGCTCAGAGTTTTGTATTTAAGTATTTAATTGTAAAGAAAATTAAATATTATTTATTTGAACTTAATCTTGAATATCTTGGTCTTCTTTTCTGGTCAGATTCTGTGCTAAGAGTTATGGCAGAGCAGTACATGTGGTATGTGTAATTAACTTAATCCATTTCTGGGTCGGGGGTGGAAGTCACTGACATGGATCTATTTTAATAACTGGATAGGGTATTACAGCTTGTAGCTGAATAACTCATGTGCTCGGGGGATTCTCGTAGTACTGCAGACTAGACCAGACGAAATTCACGTGGACTACCCAGAAATGTTCCCCATAGAACTCAATGTAAATTAAAACAGCTCAACCTCAGCTGACAGAGAACCTGACAGAGAACCTGACAGAGAACCTGACAGAGAACCTGAGAGAGAACCTACAGCTTTCATAAAGGTCAGATTTTGTGGGGATTTTAGTGTCCCTTGTCATCCTGAACTTTTTTTCTTCTTAAATCCTTCGGTTTTGTTTAAATCCACACTTTAGTGCCACAAACTCTGCTCGTCTGGCTCTCGCTCTAACTCCCGCTCTGATGAACTGCTCTGATTGGTCAGAGCGCGGCAGAGCCCCTCTGTGCACGTGCGTGAGACCCGGTGTGAGACCCACACACGCGTGTTTGTGCAAAGCATCATGGGAGTTCATCCACTGCACAGAACCGGGAGGACCAGACAATGCCCAAATACAGGCGAGTTTCCCATAGATCTTTGCGAGTTCCGCTAATCTTTCAGCCCCCATGCCGTCACAAAGCGCCACCGAGCACAGCCATTCATTTGAATAGGGCGCCATCTTGGATCGCCGGGGCTTGGTCACAGAGCACCAGCCCCTCTCTGATCCTCCTGCAGGTGCTGAGTCCACAGGAGCTGAGATCTTTCAGTGGGGGCTTCAGGCAAAGTGGGGTTAAGTGTCTTGCCCAAGGACACAACGACAGCAGTCATCAGTGGGAGTCGTGACGTAGGTCTCGTGGTGGATTATACAACCGACCTTCAGGCCCAGTGGCCAATGCTCTACGACTGAGCTGCTGCCGCCCCTATGTAGTTTTATAAGTAGTTATATATGTAGTTATATTGTAGTTATAGATGTGATTATATATGTAGTACTAAATGCAGTACTATATGTAGTAAGATGTAGTTATATATGTAGTGTATTAGTAGTAGTAGTGTGAGATTATACTTCCTTCCGCCAGAGGAGAAGCCTGTGAGTGGAGAAAGAGAAGAGTTTTCACCCTCAGGGGAACACAGGGAGAGGAGGGAGAGGAGAGAGAGGAGAGAGAGGAGAGAGAGGAGAGAGAGGAGAGAGAGGAGAGAGAGGAGGGAGTGGAGAGGAGGGAGAGGAGAGAGAAGAGGGAGAGGAGGGAGAGGAGAGAGAGAAGGGAGAGGAGGGAGAGGAGGGAGAGGAGAGAGAGAGGAGGAGAGGAGAGAGAGGAAGGAGAGGAAGGAGCCTAGGGAGCCTCCTTTCTCTCCTCTCCCTCTGCTCCCTCCTCTCCCTCCTCTCCCTCCTCTCCCTCCTCTCCCTTCTCTCCCTCCCTCCTCTCTCTCCTCTCCCTCCTCTCCCTCTGCTCCCTCCTCTCCCTCCTCTCCTCTCCCTCCTCTCCTCTCCCTCCTCTCTCTCCTCTCCCTCCTCTCTCTCCTCTCTCTTGCACTCTCTCCTCTCCCTCTGCTCCCTCCTCTCCCTCCTCTCCCTCCTCTCCCTTCTCTCCCTCCCTCCTCTCTCTCCTCTCTCTCCTCTCCCTCCTCTCCCTCCTCTCCCTTCTCTCCCTCCCTCCTCTCTCTCCTCTCCCTCCTCTCCCTCCTCTCCCTTCTCTCCCTCCCTCCTCTCTCTCCTCTCCCTCCTCTCCCTCTGCTCCCTCCTCTCCCTCCCTCCTCTCCCTCCTCTCCCTCCTCTCCCTTCTCTCCTCTCCCTCCGCTCTCTCCTCTCTCTCCTCTCCCTCCTCTCCCTCTGCTCCCTCCTCTCCCTCCCTCCTCTCCCTCCTCTCCCTCTGCTCCCTCCTCTCCCTCCTCTCCCTCCTCTCCCTCCTCTCTCTCCTCTCTCTCCTCTCCCTCTGCTCTCTCCTCTCCCTCCTCTCTCTCCTCTCTCTCCTCTCCCTCCTCTCCCTCCTCTCCCTATGCTCCCTCCTCTCCCTCTGCTCCCTCCTCTCCCTCCTCTATCTCCTCTCCCTCCTCTCTCTCCTCTCCCTCCTCTCCCTCCTTTCTCTCCTCTCCCTCCTCTCTCTCCTCTCCCTCTGCTCTCTCCTCTCCCTCCTCTCTCTCCTCTCCCTCCTCTCTCTCCTCTCCCTCCTCTCCCTCTGCTCCCTCCTCTCCCTCCTCTCTCTCCTCTCTCTCCTCTCCCTCCTCTCTCTCCTCTCCCTCCTCTCCCTCCTCTCCCTCTGCTCCCTCCTCTCTCTCCTCTCTCTCCTCTCCCTCCTCTCTCTCCTCTCCCTCCTCTCCCTCTGCTCCCTCGTCTCCCTCCTCTCTCTCCTCTCCCTCCTCTATCTCCTCTCCCTCCTCTCTCTCCTCTCCCTCCTCTCTCTCCTCTCTCTCCTCTCCCTCCTCTCTCTCCTCTCCCTCCTCTCTCTCCTCTCCCTCCTCTACCTCCTCTCTCTCTCTTTCTATCTTTCTTTCTATCTCTTTCTGAGCTTGCCCACCAATGCACGGGGCAATCTGAGCATGAAGTACAAAGCGCGGGGCGAACGAGCCCTGCTGTAAATGCTGAGGGGAATATAAACCGTCCGCATACGTTACCCACAACGCCAGAAGACCAAGGGAAAACAACAACGGGACCACGCCGTACAGGCACGAGGAGGCAGGGATGCGCACGGCTCCCACCGCCGGGCCAGACCGGGCCGTTTATGCTGCAGCAGGCCGCGACGAGTACGAGCAGCGCGGCGAACCCGCAGAAAGAGCCGCAAAGGAGGATGAGCGGCAAAGACCATCGGACCACTGCTAGTGGACCGTAGCGGGCAGCAACGCGGAGGAGGAGCAGGCCATCACGCAGCAGAAGAGGACAGCAGGGACCGCAGGAGTAAGCGTGTGTAGACAAAGCGATTCCTCCAGAACGATTCATGCTAAGGCTGTCGGTGCATGAGAGTGGGAGTTCCTCCGTTTTTATTTTGGGCTCGCGTAGTCGGGTACGTGTTGATTGGAAGGGGGCGTTCTGTTGAGGATAGGCTCGGGGATGTGTAAACCGGCCTGGACGGGGGTAATTTTGGTATCGTTCTACAAATTGAATTTTTAGCAGGGCTGATTATTCATTCACTTCATTCACCGTGGTGATAAACGCTTACTGTAGCCCACAGCTGCCTGGGGAAATGACAGAAGCGAGGCAACCAGTATGTGCAATTGGCCCCTCCGACCACCACCAACCATTACAACACACTAGACTAATTCTAGGCAATGGGAGGTGAAAGTGTCTTGCCATAGGGACACAACGGCAGTTTGCCACTTTAACAGCCACAGCCCGCAACCCACTGGCATCAAGGCTAGGTTAAGTGTTTGCCAGGACACAACGACGCAGGACATCAGTGGGAGTCTGTGGAGGACCTGGGTTCCAACCCACGACCTTCAGGCTCAAAGGTCATTGCTCATACCAACTGAACACCGTCGCCCCTAATGTTTCTTTAAAGAGCTTTGGCCTCTTCCAGACACAGCTCCTTTGACACATGAGCTATCTTAAACATAAGAAACAAATCTTTAAATGTGGCTATGTCCCACAAGCCTTTTTAAAACCTGCTGGTAATCAAACCCCTTCTGAATGAAACAAAATTTGGAAAATCTTAGGAGCCAAACAGCTTTGCTTCCTCCGTCAGGAAAAATAAATATGTTTGAATCCTTCAATTGGGATTCAGAGCTCATCATAGCACTGAAACGTAACTAGTCATAGTAAAAAAATGACATTACTACTAGCTGCTAATAGTGGACAAGTGTCAGTGTTGTCCTACTGGACCCCAGTGCTCCATTTAACACATTAGACACAGAATTTTACTGCGGAGGTCGATAGTGATATAGGTTCTCAGGGAGGAACAGCCCTTGGCTGGTTTAACCTATCTATCGGTCGGTATCACTTTTGTCAATTTGAATCACAAATTCATCGCCTTATTCTGGTGTGGAATTCTCGATTGTGCACATACTGCATGGCTTATATACGCAAGCAACTAAAACAGCTTTTTCCACTTGCGGAACATCGCTAAAATCAAGAATATCCTTCTAAAAGTGACAAGGAAATCCTTCTTCTTTTAGTATACCAAAGCCATGAATGGCCTGGCTCGTCTTATCTTCAAGACACGTTAGTGCTATATCAACCTAAACCGAGCACTGTGCTCACATAAACGCCAGACGTGTGTTGGTTACTAGGTCTCAAAAGTATGTCAGAAGCAGATGCATTTAGCTACCAAGCCCCTTTACTGTGGAATAAGGAAGCAGATACGGTCTCCACATTCAAGGCCAGACTTAAACACTCTTTGCCTCTTTAGCAACAATTTTGCCTATGGTTAGGTTGTCTTGTTGTTTGGTTTACACACGTGGTGTGTAATCCATCAAATATTTGGTGCTGTTAGCCTGGGCTAGCCTTGCCGCGGCTGCTGCTGTTTTCCTTGTTCGGGACTCGGTCTCCACATTCAAGGTAGGCTTAACACAGTGTCTTTTGTTTAGCATATGGATAGGAAGGTAAGGCTCAGGTAGGCTAGACATCTTTGACTGGTCAGTCAAGCTGCGTAGGGAGTAAGTCTGCTGGGAAAAGTATGGTATTTTAGGCACTATCTCTACTTCCTCCTACTTTAAAAATCTGCATTATAGGATTTGCGTTTTCTGTGGCTTTACAGTAGGTCCCACTTTCGTTTTGTATCCTTGCACGCAGTGAATCACACGATGACTCACGTGTGATTCACGAGTCTTTTAATTTATTTTTTCCCCAGTGATGCTGCAATGACCCGAAAAACCAAGTGGGCACTTGTGGAGGCAGGGGTTAGGAAAATTGGCTTCTATCGGTTCTTTGTTCTCTGTTCACGGACAACTTTCTGTTGGCCTTTATAGTCAATGATAAAGAGGTGGACTATGGTTCTCGCTGTCGAGAGGTCTCGGGTTCATGTACAGTCTACGGACACTTTTGATTTTGTTGACGGTTTAAATTTTTTTCTAAAACAGACTTAGTAATTTGGCCCAACACATTAAAATAGTTGCTAGATGTAGTAAACTGTTAGTAAACGTCACAATCTGCACCACCAAACTGCAGGAAAAAAATGATACTTTATTCAGTTACAGAGAAATCTGATTCATGATTAATCCCCCCGTATAAAAATTTGTGGATTTGGGCGGGGCCGAAACCCTGATCTTCCAAGGGAAAAGGACTTGGTCAATCCCACTACGCCACAACAGGGCGCTGAAGAAAAAACTGGATTACTAATACTTAAAGAGCGTGAGTGATTGAGCCCGTGAGTATTGTGCAGGACGCGTAAAATGCCTTATATGCAAGTTAATGCAACATGTTTGCATATGATTGATACTCCTGTGCATTTTACGAATTCCTAATTAATGGTAGCTATTTGTAACTTGTGTAGTTGTAAATTTTTGTATGCTATCAATACAATATGTTATTCGATAATCCGTGTACCTTCAATTCAATTCAGTTATTCCGTTTTAAAAATAAATCAGAAAACAAATTTTCCATTCGTTTATTGTTATTATCCTTTTCTAATTCAACTTGGAAAATCAAATCCTTTTAATCCGCTGTACAATCCGTGTACCCTTCATCATTAGGAATTCTCTTTCAAAACAACAATCAGAAAATCAATTTACGTGGTTGTTTTATTGTATTTCCATTTTCAAAATTAAATTGGAAAATCAAAACATTCTTAAATGAAATATTCAACCCACAATTCTTTGCTATGAAGTGGATACAAACACTACTAAAACAACTTCCATTAATTTTGGTTTGATATGCTACCGGAAATGATGAGTGGTGTTGAGACGGAAACACACTTCAAGCTGCACTCAACTCAAATCATCTACTCGACAAACTAGCGCTGTTGTCTGAGCTCGCCCACAGGCCGGACTCCAGCGGGCAAATTGCTTACAGCACCTGGTATTCCCAGTGCGGTCTCCCATCCAAGTACTATGGGTAAAACTTTTGTGGGCGCTGCTCTTAAACAGAGTGAGCCGGCTTTCTCCATTCATTTGGATTACATAACGCACTAGGTAAGGTCTCCTCTGATAAACAACAATGTTTTTGTGAGGTCGTTCTTTAGGGTTTCACTCCATAAATCTATCATATTGTGCGTAGATCGTTCACACACGTCTTGGTCGTTTTAAATCTCGAGTGTGTAGTGCGATGTTTATGATTGTTACAATCCGTGTCTTATGTTATTTGCTGCTGCTGGTAGATCTCTTGTTTGGATCAATATTGTAAAGAAACCACTTTCTCTGCGATGTACAACAATCTGTTTTCACTGTATTCTACTGTATACAGTATTTTCTGTTTGTTTACGTTCTGGTCTTGTAGTAGTTGTTCCAGCGTAGCTACATTTATTATTAGTAATTATTGTTGATGTGTGTATATCTAAATGGATTTCACATTCTATAGTTCTGAAACCAACATTGAGGTGAAAATGAATTATATGCAGTTAGTTTTACGACAATGTATTCTTGTGTTTTTACCAGTTCTTATTTTCCTTCTATTAACTGTACTTACTGTATCCAGGCCTCTGCATGCTAGATGTCCTGATGTAAACATACAACTGTATATGTCTTCTCTAGATTATACAGGATTCATGCCTTCTTTATATGCTAAAGGTAATTATTTTATTCTGTTATTAAGCTAAAGTTATACATTAAACATACTATCTCTATCATGTATAGCTTAGATATTTTATGATCTTTTTTTGTTGTTGCAGACCAATTGGAATCAATCATTCAATAAGTTTATTTGTATTAGAGCGCCTTTCTTGCACAGGGCAACCACAAAAGCGTTCACGATCCACATCACAAATCCATCACATATAACAACAACACCAGAATCACAATTAAAACATTTAAATCACACAAAAGGATTAAAAACAATAAAAACAATAAAATCACACAAAAGAATAAAACCATTAACCACTTTCAAAGTCTACACAAGAAATTTTAAAAAAATAAATAAATAAATGACAGCAGTGCTTTACAAAGGGAGATAAAATCCTTCAGTTTGTATGCACAGGCTAATCCAGTACAGTCTTTAACCTGGATTTGAACATTGACAGAGTAGTCGCCTCCCTCACATTTTCAGGAGATTGTTCCAGATCTTAGCTTGCATAGATCTGAAGCAGCCTCCCCATGTTTGGTTCTACTCTGGGCACCAGCAGGAGGCCAGTCCTCGTGCTCCTCAGAGTCCGGGCTGGTTCATATGACTACTAACATGTCACTAATGTATTCTGGTGCAAGGCCATGGAGTGAGACTTGTACACAATCAAGAGCTGTTTTAATATCTATTCTGGAGCACAGGAAGCATGTGCAGAGACCTGAGGACCGGACTAATATTGTATTACCTTCCTGGTTCTGTCAGGACTCTTAGCTGCTGCATTTTGGATGTACTGCAGCCTGCTTCAGGGTCTGTTTGGACAGACCTGTAAGCAGGCCAATGCAGTAGTCTAGCCTGCTGGAGGACAAATGCGTGCGACATGGAATCTCCAGTCTGCCCTCGGGACTCTATATTTTGACTTTGGGCAATGTTCTTACAGATGGTAAAAAGCTGTTGATGTTATTGATTTTATGTGGCTATTGAAATTTAGGTCTGAGGCCTGTATAACCCCCAAATTTCTGACCTGTCTGAAGGAAGTAGGGAGAGAGACAGGAAGGGACAGATGACGCCCTTCTTTGTTTTCTGGGGACCAAAGACAATGATTTTCGGGTTTGACTGCATTTTGTGGAGGGAAATTATTTTGCATCCACTCAATGATCTGTTGGTACAGTGAAGGAGCAAATCAGTGGTCCTTGTTCTCCTGCAGTCAGTGAGACATGATCTGAGTGTCGTCGGAGTAATTGTGGTAGGACACTTTGTTCCTTTGTATAAACATGACTAAGGCAGCAATGTAGAGATGTTAATAGGAGAGGTCCAGGATCGAACACCTGTGGTTCTCACAGGTCTGGGCCACTTGATCTGAGACGCAGTCTCCATTTCCACAATGTACTTCCTATCCTCCACGTACGACCTAAACCAGTCTAGGGCTGTGCCTGTTCGACACCAACCCTGTCTCCAGTCTCTGCCATGAGGATCTCTGGGTCGCGGTCGAACGCGGCACCTAAGATCTAACATGACCAAAACTGTGATTTCCTGCATCCAGGTGAAGTCGAATGTCGTTTGTTACCTTACACTAGGAGCGGGTATCAGTGCATGTGGTGGGGTAATATACCAAGGACTGGAACATCTTTATCAAAAGAATTATTCATTGTTAAAATTCAGTAAGTTGTTTGGGAGGCCACTTTTTCATGAATTGTTTCCTATGAATGGCAGATTCGATATGGGCGTTAATTTTGAAGTCCGCAGGATTCCGATCTGCTTCTTTTTTTAGGAGAAGGTCTATGACTGCTGCGTTTTTGGGCCATTGGAAATGTTCCTGACGACAGAGACATGTTTTACTATTTGTGTCAGTGAGGGCTATCAAACTGCTCAGGACGGACTTCAGAATTTAGGGGCATTATATCCAGGCTACATGTGGAGGAGCCTCAGACTCATGATTATCTTTTTGACAGTTTCAGTATCCTCAGGGGCAAAGTGAGTTTAGCTCAAACAGCTCTCTGGCTGTTGCATTGTGTATACGTTGCGGTGGAAGGTGATAGTGTTTTTGATTGCCTTGTACTTGTCATCGAAAATCTGTGCGCGAAAAAACTCATTACACCTAGGATAGAGGAAAATTATAGGGTGCGGCATCTTTACAGGGGGTTCGGTATCTACCAAACTGTTGAAAACATAACACGAAATTGTTACTGCAACCTCCAATAATGTCAGAAAATTACCATTTCTCTTGTTCTTCGTTAGAACCCGGTTAAATTCAAAAAAAAACCCCCAACTCATCTTTAAAGATTTCTAATCGCCTGGAAATTGGACTTTCGCCACTTCCGTTCGGCCCTCCGGCACTTGTTGGACTTCTGGTCCCTGTGCCGAGTCTGCCGTAGTACATGGGGCCTTTTTCTTACTGGTAACTATTTTATAACGTCACCAGGAGCAATGGCGTCCAGAACATTCAGAAAACACTGGTGGTGACAGAGTTATACATTCATCAACAGTAGCGCATGGATGTTTCTCAAAATTTAGCATTCCATCATGAACAGTTCAACCTGGTTTTCATGATATGTGTCTTCTTCTAGCAATTGTAAATTCAGCTGTGGTTTGCTAGCAAAACACATGTCAAAAAATACACGAAGATGATCTGGGACAAAGCAACATCAATACATTAAAAATTTTGATACATTAACCCCCTTTGTAAATTATTAGCAGGTCAAAGAGTGTGCACCTGCTGTGGGTGGGGCCACTCATGTGCTGAATGAAACCAAAGGTCATCAAGTACAGAAGCCGGCTCCTTTGCATTTCTGTCATCAACATTATCAACATGTACATTAAAATCACTGTAAATAACTAAATTTCTAAATACTGTGCACACGGAATGAAAGGTTGTTCGTAAATGGTCAATAAAATCGCCAACATGACTGTGGTGGCCTGTACAGGAATATTGAAGACATTTTCATTCTTTCCTGGCCGCGTCACTGTGAGTTTTCACAAGGGCCCACGTGGGATTCCTGCTGCTAGGACCTTCGGGTAGGACGAGGAAGATCAGGGACGACCCGGTCCATGAGGGAGTGCGGTGGCTCATCAGAGTGAGGAGGTGATGAGGGAGCAACGCCCTCACTATGGTGCGGAGTTGAGAGGACGGTGATGCTCAGACTGCTGAGTGCTGGGGGAATACATTCGCTACTGCAGGCAGTAAGACCTGCACAGTTTGCCTGTTGTCACCATGCCCCTGCAGCACGTGAAACCCCTCCTCCTGCTCAGACTCATGTCACGCTGTCTGAGGAGCCATAGAGAAGTTGGCAGCGGATCTTGGAAAAAGCAGCAGCAGCTCCAGCAAATAAACCCCACACAAGAAATGCCTGTCTTGTGCAGCCAAAATCAAATATGAGGGGGGGGCGATGGCAGCTCATCCACGAGTTTTACCCGACGGGTCCTAACCAGGTATTTATATGCTCACCAAGGTACTATACACACCTATGCACAGGGTTTTGACCTAACTACAGGATGCCATTCCGAGACTTTATGGACACTGAGTTCTGCCAGGAGAGAGCTGGAGGCCACGCAGCAGAGAGTGACATGAGCTGGCAGGAGAGAAAGGGAGAGTGATGATTCTCTCCTCCACTGGGAGAAAGTGCTGGTTCTGCAAACTGCAGCTGAAGCAGGGACCAGTCCCACTTCATAACACAATTCCCTGGTCTGTCAGGGAAAATAATTACTGCACCTGCCTAAGTATTTTCCTGTACAAGGACCAGGGGATGGGTGACGCAGATGTGTCAGCAGTCTACTTTTTATCGACCGGGAGAGGGGAAATGTGGCGTTGTAAATAAATGAGCTCATTGCTGGTCTATTGGTGCTATTGTTTATAGTTCCTATTATTTTACCCGGTATGTTCATAATAATGTTTATAAATATATTTAATTATTATGTAAATATATACTTAATATTGTTATATCTAATTATATAATTTTATTTGGTAAGTCTGCATCTTACACGTTCGTATAGTCAGCTCTTCAGCCGTCTCCAGTCAAAGGATCATCACACAACTACTAGTTTAAGAAGATAAAGATAGCATGTTGTTGTTTTTCTTCTAAGTGTAATTCTTAATTGTAAATCTCTCTTTTTTCATCGGCTTACAATAAATATATTATAATGTCTTAACATTATTGTAGTCTGTTACTTTTTATTGATCATTTTTCAGCGGCAAACAACAGTAGTATTGAGCAAAACAATTGTATAGAAAATAGAGTTCAGTTCAGTGCCAATCAACTATATGCCCAACTATACGCGGCTGGGCCCCGCGGCCCGACTTGCCTAGCTTCCCGATGATCAGACGAGATCGGGCATTCTCAAGGTGGTTTGGCCGTAAGTCACGGTGGTATGGGAGCATGGTGCCTCCTGACCCTGCTGATGCGGTCTCTCCTCCCCCAGAATGAGCGCTCAGGCCATTATCAAAATCCCGGGTCTACAGTGTGCTGACCCTGATTTTGCGGCAGACTGACTGAAAGGAGTTGTGCAGCAAGTTGAGCAAAGTTGTGCACCCCCTCTAACCCTGATTTATGCTTTTCGGCCCTGTATTTTACAGTGCAAACTTCTGGGATTCGGCTGTTGACGGTAGTTTGTTGTCCCCTCCTCCCTCCTCCACAGGATGGCTTTTAACATGTAAATGAGAATGCTGTGGTGCTAACATAATGCGAATCAGGGTTGAGGGGGTGCACAACTGTGCTCAATGCTGCAACAACATCTTTCAGTCAGTCTGCAGCATGATCAGGTCAGCACACTGTAGACCCGGATTTGTAAAGGCTGAGCGCTCATTCTGGGGGGAGGAGAGGACGCAGAAGCAGGTAAGGAGGCACGTCTGCTCATACCCCGTGCTTACGGCCATACCCACTTGAGAATGCGCCGATCTCGTTGATCTCGGAAGCTAGGCTAAGTCGGGCCGCGGGGGGCCAGCCGACGTTTAGTGGGCATATTGTTGATTGGCACTGATCTGAAACTCTATTTTCCTATACAGATTGTTTTGGCCAAATACTACTGTTGTTTGACCTGAAATTTGATAAATAAATAGAAAAGGACTTCAATAATGTATGACATTATAATATAATTTATTGGAACAGATGAAAAAAGAGATATTACAAATTTAAGAAATTCACTTAGAAGATAAAAACAACATCATGCTTTCTTGTATCATTCTGAAACTCTAGTATTTGTGTGATGAGCCTTGTGATGTGGACGGCCTGAGAGCTGGACTATACAGAACTGTAATGCAGACTTTACAATGAAATTATATAATTAGATATAATCAATATTAAGTATATATTTACCATAAATTAAAAAAAATTATAATATTTATAAACATTTAAGGTAAAAAGACGGTATCTATATATAACTATTTACATAGACCATTAGACAGCTGACTAGTCATTTATGTAACACGCCACCTTTCCCTCTCCCGTCATAAAAGGAGGAATGCTGGAACATCTGCGTCTCCATCCCGGGTCCTTGTTACAGGGAGAAATTACTTGGCAGGGCAGTAGATGTATTTTCTGACAGACAGGGAATTGTGTATGATGTGAGGACTGGTCCCGTGCTTCAGCTGCAGTTAGCAGAACCAGCACTTTCTCCCAGATGGAGGAGGAGACTCATCACTCTTCCTTTTACTTCTCCTGCGCTCATTCATTTTCTTTTTTTTTCTTTTTGCTTGCGGGCCTCCAGCTCTCTTCTTGCAGAACTCTAGTGTCCCTAAGTCTCGGAAGTGGCATCCTGGAGTTGGGCAAAACCCTCTGTGCGATAGGAGGTTATAGACAAGGTGGAGCAGTTGAAAATATGGTAGGACCGGCTGGTAAACTCGTGGATGAGCTGCCATCGCTCATATTTGGATTGTGGCTGGCACAAGGACAGCATTTCTTTGTGTGGGGTTTATTTGCTGGAGGCTGTCTGCTGCTTTTCCAAGATCCGCTGCACAACCTTCTCTATGGCCTCCTAAGACAGCGGTGACATGAGTCTGAGAAGGAGGAGGGGGGTTCAACTGCTGCAGGGGCATGGTGACAACAGGCACTGTGCAATGTCTTACTGCCTGCTGTAGCGATGGATTCACCACGAGCACTTCAGCCTTGTATGTGGCATCACATCCTCTCACTCGACACCAGTGAGAGGGCGTTTTATTTTTTTCCCCCCTCTTCACCTCCTCCCTCTGAGGAGCACCGCACTCCCTCATGGACGGGTCGTCCCTGATCTTACCTCGCCTCCTCCGAAGGTCCGGCAGCAGGATTCACGTGGGCCTTGTGTAAAAATCACAGTGACGCGGCCAGGAAGAATGAAAATGTCTTCCTATATTCCTTGTACAGGCACCACAGTCATGTTGCGATTTTATTGACCATTTTATCTGAACTTTACTTTTTCATTCGTGTGCACAGATTATGATAGTTTAGTTATTACGGTGATTTTAAGGTACATGTTGCTAATGTTGATGAGCAGAATGCAAAGGTGCTGGCTTCTGTACTTGAGACCTTTGGTTTCATTCATCCACATGAGTGGCCCCACCACAGCAGGGGGCACATCTTGGACCTGCTAAATTACAAAGGGGGGTAATGTATCAAATGTTATTGTAGTTGATGTTGCTTTTGTCAGATCATTTCTGGTGTATTTTTTGACTTGTGTTTTGCTAGCAAACCACCAGTGAATTTACAATTGCTAGCAGAAGAACATACATGAAATCACAGGGATCTGTGCATGGGAATGCTAAATTTGAGAATACTCCCATGGATCTACTGTTGATGGAATTGTTTTTATCTGTCACACCAGTGTTCTGTATTGTTCTGGACGCCATTGCTCCTGTGACGGTTAAAATAGGTACCAGTAAGAAAAAGGCACATGGATAAGGGCTGACTCGGTCAGGGGCACAGAACGCAAGAGTGCCGGGAGGGCCGAAACGGAAGTGGCCGAAAGTCCAATGTCCAGGGCGATTATGTATTCTTTAAAGATGGAGTTGGGTGAATTTAACCGGGTTCTACGAAGAACAAGAAGAAATGTATTTTTCTTGCATTATTGGAGTTGCAGTAACAATTTTCGTGTTTTGTTGTTCAAACAGTTGGTAGATGAACGATCCCCCTGTAAAGTTGCCCTAGAATTTTTCCTCTAAATCTAGGTGTAATGAGTTCGCACAGTTTTCGATGACAATGTACAAGGATTCAAAAAACTATCACCTCCCAGACGTATAAAAAATGCAAAGCCAGAGAAGCTTTTTGGAGGCTAAACTCATTTGCACTGTGGATACTGAAACTGTCAAAAGATAATCATGAGTCTGAGCTCCTCCACATGTAGCTGGATATATTGCCCTCTAAATTTCTGGAAGTCCGTCCTGAGCAGTTGTTACCTTCACTGACACAAATAGTAAACATGTCTCTGTCGTAGGAACATTTCTATGGCCTAAAAGCAGCAGTCATAAGACCATCTCATAAAAAAAGGCAGTCTGGATCTGCGGGACTTCCTAAAATTATAGACCCATATCGAATCTGCCATTCATTGGAAAAATTCTTGGAAAAAGTGGCCTCCACATCTTACTGAATTTTTTACAATGAATAATTTCTTTTGATATGTGTTCAGTCTGTGGTTTAGGACACCACCACAGCACTGAGAACGCTCTAGTGAAGGTAACAAACGAATTCGACTTCACACTGATGCAGGTAAAGGTCCAGTTTTGGTCATGTTAGATCTTAGTGCCGCGTTCGACACTGTCGACCATGAGATCCTCATGCAGAGACTGGGAGGATGGGTTGGTGTCACTGGCCCAAAAAAAACAGACACCTAGACTGGTTTTAGTCTTACCTGGAGGAATAGGATAAGTACTTTGTGGAGATTGGAGGAATGCGGTCTCGATCATGGTGGCCCTGACCTGTGGAGTACCACTGGGGTCGATCCTGGGGACCTCTCCTATTTAATCTTACATGATGCCGTTAGGTCAGTTAATACAAAGAAACAAAGTGTCTACCATCAATTACGCCGATCGACACTCAGTCATATGTCTCACTGACTGAAGGAGAACATGGACCACTGTTTTGCTCCTTCACTGTATCCAACAGATCAGAGAGTGGATGCAAAAATAATTTCCTCCAAGCTAAATGCGACAAAACCGAATATCATTGCTTTGGTCCCCAGAAACAAAGAGTGGGCGGTCTTCTGTAAACTTCAGTCTTCTCTCCCTTCTTCCTTCAGACAAGGTCAGAAAAAATTTGGGGTAATAATGGATCTCAGACTATATTTCAATAGCCAATAAAAATCCAATAACGTCAACTGATTTTTACCATCTGAAGAACATTGCCAATGTCAGAAATATAGTGTCCAGGGGCAGACTTGGAGATCTTGTCCACGCATTGGCTCTCCAGCATGCTTAGACTACTGCAATTGGCCTGCTACGGTCTGTCCAAACAGACCTGTAAGCAGCTGCAGTACATCCAAAATGCAGCAGCTAGAGTCCTGTCAGGACCAGGAAGTATGACCATATTAGTCCGGTCCTAAGGGTCTCTGCACTGGTTCCTGTGGCTCAAAGATAGATAATTTAAAACAGCTCTGATTGTGTACAAGTCTATCCATGGCCGTGCACCAGAATACATTAGTGGACATTGTTCGGTGTCATATGAAACAGGCCCCCGGACTCTCGAGGAGCACTGGGGGTCTGGTCCTCCTGCTGTGCACAGAGTGAGAACCAACATGGGTGAGGCTGCGTTTCAGATCTATGCAGCTAATGATCTGGAACAATCTCCTGAAAATGTGAGGGAGGGCGTCTACTTATGCTCTTTGTTCAAATCCAGGTTATAGACTGTTCTGTTTGCCTGTGCAACACAACTGAAGGATTTTATCTCCATTTGTATAATGCATGCTGTCATTATTTATTTATTTTTTTAAATTTCTTGTGTAACTTGAAAGTGTTAATGGTTTTATTCTTTTGTTTGATTTTATTGTTTTTATTGTGTTTTATCTTTTGTGTGATTTACTGTTTTAATTGTGATTCTGGTGCTTTGTTTTATGTGATGATTTTGATGTGACTGTGAGCGCTTTGTGTTGCCATGTGCCTGAATAGGCGCTATACAAATAAACTTGATTGATTGATTGATTCTATTGTCTGCACAAACAAAAAAAGATCATAAATAATATCTAGCTATAGCTTGTTAGAGAAAGTTATGTTAATGTTCATATATCATTTAGCATAATACAGAATAAAATAATTACATTTTAGCATTATAAAGATGCTTGAATCCTTGTATAATATAGAGAAGAACATTACAGTTGTATGTTTACATCTGGGAATAGCAGCATGAGGCTCTGGGTACAGTAAGTACAGTTTTAGAAGGAATTATGAAATGGTTAAAACACTTTACATTGTCGTAACTAACTGCATATTATTCATTTTCAACTCATGTGTGTGAATATAGGAATTGTGAAATAACATATAGATAGTACACACATCAACAATAATTTGATAATAAATAATGAGCTAGCGCCCGGATAATACTACTACAACCAGACGTTAACAAACTGATTAACTGCTAACAGTAGAATACAGTGAATACAGATTGTTTGTACAACGCAGAGAAAGTGTTTCTTTACAATTTGATCCAACACAGAGCGATCTAGAGCAGCCAGAACAATAAAACATGGAAACGGGGTAAAACAATCAGAATCAGCGCCACTACCACACTCGCTGATTTAAACTACGAGTGTGTGGAACGATTCTACGCACTAATATGAGAGATTTATGGAGTGAACATAAAAGAACGACCACAAAACATTGTGTTTATCAGAGGAGACTTACCGAGTGCGTATGTAATCCAGAATGAATGGGAGAAGCCGGCTCTCTCTGTTTAAGAGCAGCGCTCCACAATGTTTTCCCCATAGTACTTGGATGGAGACCGACTGGGAACTACCAGGTGCTGTAAGCATTTTGCCCCTGGAGCTCGGATGGGGCGAGCTTCAACAACAGCGCGAGTAGTGTGTGTAGTTGAGTGAGTTGAGTGCAGCTTGAAGTTGTTTCCGTTCTCTCACCACTCATATTTCCGGTAGCTAGATCAAACAAAATAATGGACAGTTGTTTTAGTAGTGTTTGTTTACACTGCATAGCAAAGAAATGGGGAGAAAATTTATTTAGGAATGTTTTGATTTTACAATTTATTGTGAAAATGGAAATACAAGAAAACAACCACGTAATTTGTTTTTCTGATTTTGTTTTGAAACGGAATAACTAATGATTGAAAGGGTACACGGATTGTACACGGATTATTTAAGGATTTGATTTTCCTATTTGAATTAGAAAAGGAAAATAACAATAAAGAATGGAAAATTTGTTTTTTATGATTTTATTTTGATAACGAATATCTGATGATTGAGGGTACACGGATTATTCAGGGGAATACTATATTGTATTGATTAGCATTACCAAAATTAAACTACACATGTTACATATAGCTACCATTAATTGGAATTCTAAAATGCTCAGAGTAGCTGATACATATGGCAACATATCATTAACTTGCATATAAGGCATTTAAGCGTCCTGGCACATACGCACGGCTCATTCACTCAGCGCTCTTTAGTATTAGATCCAGGTTTTCTCAGCGCCTGTGTGGCGTTAGTGGGATTGGTCCAAGTCTTTCGTTGGAAGATCAGGGTTCGAGCCACGGCCAATCCTCAAATTTTATTAGGGGGGGAGTTTATGATCAGTTTACTCTGTTACTGAATAAAGTTGCATTTTTTTCTGCAGTTTGGTTGGTGCAGATTGTGAAGTTTAAACAGTTTACTACAGTCTAGCAACTATTTTAAATGTGTTGGCCTAATTACTATGTATGTTTTAGAAAAAATTTAAACCGTCAACAAAATCAAATTGTGTCGTAGACTGTACTTGAACCGAGTCCTCTAACACCAGAGTCCATCTTTATCTTGAGCTATAAAGCCAGAAAGTTGTCCGGTGAACGTGAACAAAACGAGAGAAGCCCATTTTCCTAACCCTGCTCACAAGTGCCACCTGGTGGTGTTCGGGTCATTGCAGCTTCACTGGGGAAAAAATAATATAAAAGACGCAGTGAAATCACACGTGAGTCTCGTGTGTATTCAGCGTGAGGCGACAAACGCCCCCCTAAGTGGGACCGACTGTAAGCCACAGAACGCCATCCTAATAATGGCAGATTGTTTACAAAGTAGGAAGGTGGGAGGATAGTGCTAAATACCATACTTTTCCAAGCAGACTTAATCCCTACGCAGCTTGACTGAAGTCAAATGATGTCTAGCCTTCCTGAGCCTTACCTTCCTATCCATATGCTAAACATAAAGACGACTGTTTTAAGCATTACTGATGTGGAGACCGTGTCCCGAACGAAGGAGAAACAGCAGCAGCGCGGTGGCTAGCCAGGCTACGCCCAATATTGGGATTACACACTCAAGTGTGTCAAACACCAGAACAAACAACTAACCATGGCCAAAATTGTTCGCTAAGAGGCAACAAGTGTTTTAAGTCTGGCCTTGAATGTGGAGGACCGTATATGCTTCATTATTCCACAGTAAAGGGGCTTGGTAGCTAATGGCTCTGCTGCGGACAGTACTTTTTGGAGGACCTTAGGAACAACGACGTCTGGCGTTTTGTGGAGCACAGTGATCGGTTTGGGTTTGATATAGCACTAACGTGTCTTGAAGATAAGGAACGAGCCAGGCAAATCTGGCTTTGTATACTAAAAGAAGATTTCCGTGTCACTTTTAGGAAGGATATTCTTGATTTTAGCGATGTTCCGCAAGTGGAAAAAAGCTGTTTTAGTTGCTTGGCTTATATATGCCTTGAAGGAGTGTGCACATCGAATTCCTACTCCAGAATAAGGCGATGATTTGTGATTCAATTGACAAAGTGATACGACCGATAGATAGGATTTAAACCAGCAGGGCTGTTCCTCTGAGACCCTTTATCACTTCGAGCCTCCGCAGTAGATTTCTGTGGTCTATTGTGTTAAAGGAGCACTGGGGTCCAGTAGGACCCAACACTGACACTTGTACACTATTAGCAGTAGTAGTATGTCATTTTTTTACTTTGACTAGTGCCGTTTCAGGCTTTGATGAGCTATGAATCCCAATTGATAGGTTTCAAACATATTATTTCCTGTCGGTGGAAGCAAAGCTGTTTGGCTCTAAGATTTTCCAGGATTTTGTTTTCTCAGAACGGGGTTTGATCTACCGCGGTTTAAAAGCTTGTGGGTCATAAGCCACTTTGTTATAGATGTGTTTATCTATGTTTAAGATAGGCCTCTTGTGTCAAAGGAGTGTGTCTTGGAAGAGCCAAGCTCTTTATATGAAAATTAGGGGCGACGGTGGTTCAGTTGGTTGAGCATTGACCTTGAGCCTGAAGGGTCTTGGGTTGGAAACCCAGGTCTCACTGACTCCCACTGTTGTCTGCTGTCGTTGCTGTCCTTGACAAGAAACTTAACCTTATGGCCTGAAGGCACAGTGGGCGGCTGTGGCTGAATAGTGGCAAACTGCAGGTTGTGTCCTAGGGGCAAGACACTTTCACCTCATTGCTAGAATGAGTCTAGTGTGTGTGTGAATGGCCGGTGGTGGTCGGAGGGGCCATGGGCACTATGGTTTGCTCGTTCTGTCAGTGTGCCCCAGGGCAGCCTGTGGCTACAGTAAGCGTTTATCACTACTGTGTATGAAGTGAATGAATTAATGCGCCCCGCGAAAATTCAATTTGGTAGACGTTAACCAAATTGTACCCCCTCCAGGGCCGGTTCAAGCCCAGCCTATCGCTCAACAGACGCCCCCCTCCCTATCACCGTACGATACGCCAGCCGCATAAAAACGGAGGAACTCCCACTCTCGGCTCCGAAGCCTTGCATGAATCGTCTCTGGAGGAATCGCTTTGTTACTCACGCTTACTCTGCGGGTCCTGCTGTCCTCTGTCTTGCTGCGTGTGGCCTGCTCCTCCTCCGCGTTTGCTGCACCTGCTACGGGTCTCGTGCTGTGGTTCGTGGGTCTATTGCCGCTCTCTCCTCCTTTGCGGGCTCTTTCTGCGGGTCGCCGCTGCTCGTCTCGTGCAGGCACTGCTGCTGCATCCGGCCGGTCTGGGCCCGGTGCGGGGGGAGCCGTGCGCATCCCTGCTCCTCGGCGCCGGTACTGCATGTCCGTTTGTGTTGTCCCTTGTCTTTCTGGCGTTGGTGGGTAGTATGCGGGACGGTTTATTCCACTCGCATTGTACTGCAGGCTTCGTTTCGCCCGCGCTTTGTACTGCTGGTCTCAGTTGGGCCCGTGCTTTGGTGGGCAAGCTTCAGTGTTTTAAAATAAAAAAAAGCCCCTCGCATTTGTTCTGCAGGCTCTCTTACAAGCTCAGTTTAAATCCTTCACTCTGACGCAAGCTTTCCTCCACATTGACAGCAGACCTCAGTTTAATCCCGCACATTGGACTGCGGCTCAGTTTTAATCCCTCACTTTGCCTGCAGGTCCTTTAAATCCCTCTCTGGACTGCGAGCTCTGTATTATATCCCTCTCTGGGACTGCAAGCCCCGTTTAATCCCTCTGGACTGCGGCTCCCAAATGAATCCCTACTCATGACTGCGAGCTCCAGGTTAATCCGCACGGAACTGCTTATATCTGAGAACTGCTTATATCTGGAGATGTTTTACCATACCTGGAACTGCTTCATGCGGAACTGCTGATATATGGAACTGCGTATATATGCGTAACTGCTATATATGAAATGCTATATATGGAACTGCTTATATATGGAAATGCTTATATATGGAACGGCTTGAATACGGACTGCCTATATGAACTGCTCTATTGGATTGCATTATATGGTACAGCTGTAATCTGGAACGCTTATATAAAAAATAAATAAACATAATTATATTATATAAATATATTTATTTATTTTTATATATAAGCGTTCCAGATTAAGCAGTTACCTTATATGCCAATTCCTATATGAGCAGGTCCATATAAGCAGTTCCGTATACAAGCCGTTCCATATATTAAGCAGTTCCATGATTAAGCAGTTCAATATATAGCAGTTTCATATATAGCAGTTCCATAGTATAGCAGTTCACAAATATATGCAGTTACCGCATGAAGCAGTTCCAGGTACGGTATAACAGCTCCAGATAGTAAGCACAGTTCCAGATATAAGCGTTCCTGTTGCGGGTTTAACCTGGGAGCTCGCAGTCCAATGGAGGGATTCATTTGGGAGCCGCAGTCCAGAGTCCAGAGTGATTTTTTAACACGGGGCTTGCAGTCCAAGAGTGATTTATTTAAACAGAGCTCGCAAGTCCACGGAGAGGGATTTAAAGAGAGCCTGCAGGCCAAAGTGAGGGATTAAACTGAGCACGCAGTCCAATGTGAGTGGGATTAACTGAGGTCTTGCAGTTCCAATGTGAGGTAATAGCTTGCAGTCAGAGTGAGGATTTAACGGTAGCTTGGGTTAAGAGCGCCTGCAGAAACAATGCGAGGGCTTTAAACTGGGAAGATATTTGCCACCTATGCACGGGCCAACTGAGCCTGCAGTACAAAGCGCGGGGGCGAAACTGAGCCTGCAGTACAATGCACGGGAGGGGATTAATAAACCGTCCCCATACTTACCACAACGCCAGAAGACAAAGGGACAACACAACGGGGACCAACGCCGTACCGGCCGAGGAGGCAGGGCATGCGCACGGGCTCCCACCGCACCGGGCAGTCCGGCCGTATGCAGCAGACAGGGCCGCGACGAGTCGGAGCAGGCGGCGAATCCTCGCAGAAAGAGGCCCGCAAAGGAGGAGAGCTGGCAAAGAACCCGGCCCACAAGCACGAGACCCGTAGCAGGTGCGCACGCGGAGGAGGTGCAGGCAACGCAGCACAAGACAGAGGGTCAGCAGGTGCTGACCGAAGGACGTTAGCGTGAGTAGACAAAGCGATTCCCGCAGAACGATTCATGCAAGGCTTCGGAGGTACGGAGAGAGTGGGAGTTCCTCCGTTTTTTTGCGGCTGGCAGTCCTGGATAGTCGGTACGGTGATTGGAATGGGGGCGTCCTGTTGAGCGATAGGCTGGGACATGTGAAACCGGCTGGAGGGGGGGTAATTTTTGCAGTTAACGTCTTCCCAAATTGAGATTTTCGCGGGCTGGCATTATTCATTCACTTCATACACAGTGTGATAAAACGCTTACTGTAGCCAACAGCTGCCCTTGGGGGCACCACTGACAGAAGCGATGGCACCAGTTGTGCCATTGGCCCTCCGACCCACCACCAACCATTCACCACACTCACTAGGACTCATTTCTTAGGCAATGGAGGTGAAAGTGTCTTGCACTAGGATCACAACGGCAGTTTGCCACTTTTACAGCCCACAGCCGCCCCACTGTGGCATCTGGGCCATCGGTTAAGTGTCTTGCAAGGACACAACGACCGCAGTCATCAGTGGAGTCAGTGTGAGTCTGGGTTCCAACCACGACCTTCAGGCTCAAGGTCATGCTCTACCAACTGAACCTCCGTCGCCTAATGTGTCTTTTAAAAGAGCTGGGCTCTTCCAGACACAGCTCCGTTGACACAGAGGGCCTTTCGTAAAAATAATAAAACCACATCTATTACAATGTGGCTAGTCTGTCCACAAAGCTTTTAAACCGCATGGGGTAATCAAACCCTTCTGAAGAAAAACAAAAATCTGGAAAATCTTAGAGCCAAACAGTTTGCTTCCACCGTCAGGAAAATAATATGTTTGAAACTTTCAATTGGGATTCGTGCTCATTCTTAGAACTGTGTATCGGCATTGGCAAAGTAAAAAAGGACTTATCTACTATGCTGCTAATAGTGGACAAGTGTCAGTGTTGGTCTACTGGACCCCAGTTGCTCCATTTAACACAATAGACCAACCAGAACTTATATGCAGGAGGCTAGTATGTGATACTAGGTTTCTCAGATGATACAGCCCTTGGTGGTTTTAAAATCTATCTATCGGATCGGTATCACCTTCTTTGTCAATTTGAATCACCAAATCATAGCCTTATTTGGGAGTGGAATTCGTATTTGTGCACACTCCTCTCAAGGCTTAGATAAGCCAAGCAAACTAAAAACAGCTTTTTTCCACTGCGGAACATCGTAAAATCAAGAATATCATTCCTAAAAGTGTCACGGAAATCCTTCCTTTTAGTTTACAAAGCATGATTGGCTGGCCTCGTTCTTATCTTCAAGACACGTTTTGTGCTATATCAAACCAAACGAGCACGGTGCTCACAAAACGCTGACGTATGTTGGTTCCTAAGGTCTCAAAAAGATACTGTCAGCAGCGAGCATTAGTACCAAGCCCCTTTACTGTGAATAAGGAAGCAGATACGGTCTCCACAGTCAAGGCCAGACTTAAAACACTCTTTTGCCTCTTTAGCTAACAATTTTGCCTTATGGTTAGGTTGTTTGTTGGTTTGGTTTACCACACTTGGTGTGTAATCACAATATTTGGTGCTGTTAGCCTGGGCTAGCCTAGCCGCGGCTGCTGCCTGTTTCTCCTTCGTTCGGACACGGTCTCCCACATTCAAGGTATGGCTTAATAAACAGTCGTCTTTGTTTAGCATTAGGGGTTAGGAAGGTAGGCTCAGGGAAGGCTAGGACTTCTAGGACTTGTCAGTCAAGCTTGCGGAGGAGTAAGGCTGCTGGGGTAAGCGTATGGTTAGTATGTTGCACTATCCTCGTCCTCCTTCCTACTTTAAACAATCTGCATTATGAGGATTTGCGTTCTGTGGCTCTACAGTAGGTCCACTTCGTTTTGTCGCCTTTCACGCGTGAATCACACGAGACTCACGTGTGATTCACGCTGTCTTTTATTTATTTTTTCACAGTGATGCGGCTATTGACCCGAACAACCACCAGGGTGGGCACTTGTGAGCAGGGTTAGGAAAAATTGGTTTATCACTCGGTCTTTGTTCTCTGGTCAACGGACAACTTTCTGTGGCTTTATAGCTCACTGATTAGAGGTGGACTCTGGTGTTGAGAGGATCGGTTTCATGTACAGTCTACGACACTTTGGATTTGTTGACGTTTTAATTTTTCTTAAAACATAACTTAGTAATTAGGCCAACCACATTTAAAATAGTTGCTAGACTGTAGTAAAATGTTGTAAACTTCACATCTGGCACAACCAAACTGCAGGAAAAAATTGCAACTTTATTCAGTAACAGAGTATCTGATTCATATACTCCCCCCGCTAATAAAAATTTGAGGATGGGCCGGGGCTTCCGAACCTTGATTTCCAAGCGAAAGACTTGGACATCCACTTTACGCCACACAGGCGCTGGAGAAAAACACTGGATCTAATACTAAGAGCGCTGAGTGAATGAGCCCGTGGCGTATGTGCAGGACGCTTAAATGCCGTATATGCAAGTTATTGCAATGTTTGCCTTATGATCTGCTATCCTGTGCATTTTAGAATTCTAATTATGGTAGATATATGTAACATGTGTAGTTTAATTTTTGTAATGCTAATCAATAAAATATAGTATGCTGAATAATCCGTGTACCTTCAATATAGTATTTCCGTTTCAAAATAAAATCTAGAAAAACAAATTTTCCCATTCGTTTTTATTGTTATTTTCCTTTTCTAATTCAAATTGGAAAATCATTCCTTTATAATCCGTGTACAATCCGGTGTACCTTCTCAATCTTAGTTATTCCGTTTCAAAACAAAATCAGAAAAACAAAATTACGTAGGTTGTTTTATTGTATTTCCATTTTCAAAATTAAATTGGAAAATCAAAACATTCTAATTGAAATATTCACCATTTCTTTGCTATGCAGTGGAAACACACATCTACATAAAAAACAAACTTCCATTATTTTGTTTGATATGCTACCGGAAGGAAATGATGAGTGGTGAGAGACGGGGGAAACAACTTCAAGCTTGCACTCAACTCAACTCAACTACACGACAACAACTCGCGCTGTTGTGAGCTCGCCCCCAGGGCCCCGAGCTCCAGGGGCAAAATGCTTAACAGCACCTGGTATTCCCAGGCGGTCTCCCTTCCCAAGTTACTATGGGGGAAGAAAACTTTGTGGGCGCTGCTCTTAAACCGAGAAGATGCGGCTTTCGCATTAATTCTGGATTACTTACGCACTCGGTAAGTCTCCTCTGTATAAACACATTGTTTTTGTGGTCGTTCTTTATGTTTCACGTCCTTAAATCTCTCATATTGTGCGTAGATCGTTCACCACAACGGCTGTAGTTTAAATCTCGGGTGTGTAGTGCGCTGTTTATGATTGTTTACTCCGTGTCATTATGTTATTTGCTGCTGCTCGTAGATCTATTGTTTGGATCAATAGTGCTAAAGAAAATCAAAAAATTTCTCTGGCGTTGTACAACATCTGTATTCCTGTATTCTACTGTATACAGTAATTCAGTTTGTTTACGTACTGGTTGTAGTGTATTTCCAGGCTAGCTAATTTTTATTAGCGAATTATTGTTGAGGTGTCGAGTAAAATCTATATTGTGATTTCACATTTCTATTGTTCAGCAACAATTGAGTTGATAATGAATTATATGCAGTTTAGTTTACGACATTGTATTGTGTAATGTTTTACCAGTTCATATTTTCCTTCTTACTGTACTTACTGGATCCCTGAGCCTCTTGCTGCTAATGTCCAGATGTAAACATACAACTGTATTTTGTCTTCTTAGATTATACAGGATTCATGCTGTCTTTATATATGCTAAATGTAATGATTTTATTCTGTATTATGTTTTTTTTAGCTAAAAAAATAAAATAACAAAAAAGATATATACATTATACTTACTTCTCTATCATGCTATAGCTAGATTGTTTTATGATCTTTTTTGTTGTTGCAGACAATATGAATCAATCAATCAATCAAAAGTTTATTTGTAGAGCGCCTTTCATGCACAGGGCAACAACAAAGCGCTTCACAGTCCACAATCACAGAATCATCACATAAAACAAACACCAGTATCACAATTAAACATTTAAAATCACACAAAAGTTTAAACACAATTAAAAACAATAAAATCACACAAAAGAATAAAACCCATTAAAAACACTTTCAAAGTTAACCAGAAATTAAAAAAATAATAAATAAATGACAGCAGTGCATTACAATGGAGATAAAATTCCTTCAGTTGTATGCACAGGCAACTGAACAGTCTTTTACTGGATTTGAACATTTGACAGAGTAGACGCCCTCCCACCTCACATTTTCAGGGAGATTGTTCCAGATCTTAGTGCATTGATTGAAACGGCAGCCTCCCCATGTTTGGTTCTCTCTCTGGGGCACCGCAGAGGCCAGTCCCTGTGCTCTCAGAGTCCGGGCTGGTTCATATGACGACCAACATGTCCACTAATGTTTTCTGGTGCAAGGCCATGAGAGTCTTGTACACAAGCAGAGATGTTTTTAATTTCTTATTCTTTTGGCAAGGTAGCCAGTGCAGAGACTGCAGGACCGGGATTAATTATGGTCATAATTCTGGTTCCGGTCAGGACTCTAGGCTGCTGCATTTTGGATTTACTGCAGCATGCTGCTTTTTACTGGGTCTGTTTGGACAGACCTGTATGCAGGCCTTTGCAGTAGTCTCGCCTGCTGGAGACAATTGCGTGGACAAGAATCTCCAAGTTTCTGCCCTGGTCATATTTTTCTGACTTTGGCAATGTTCTTCAGATGGTAAAAAGCTGGTTGTTGTTATTGATTTTAATGTGGCTATTGAAATATTAGGTCTGTGTCGTATTAGCCCCCCAAAATCTGACCTTGTCTGAAGGAAGGTAGGGCAGGAGAGAATGAAGTTTGACAGATGACGCCCTCTCTTTGTTTTCTGGGGACCAAAGACCAAATGATACGGTTTTGTCTGGCATTTTAGTGGAGGAAATTATTTTTGCATCCACTCCACTGATCGTTGGATACAGTTGAAGGAGCTAATCCTGTGGTCCATGTACTCCTGCAGTCATTGAGACATAGATCTGAGTGTCGTCGGGCGTAATCTGTGGTAGGACACCTTTGTTTTTTGTATAACTGACCTAACGGCAGGCATGTAGAGTTTAATTAGGAGAGGTCCAGGATTCGACCCCTGTGGTACTCCTCAGGTCAGGGCCACATGTCTCGAGGACGCACAGTCTCCAATCCTCACAAAGTACTTTCCGATCCTCCAGGTAAGACCTAATACCCAGTCTAGGCTGTGCCAGTGACACCACCCAGTCCTCAGTCTCTGCATGAGGATCTCATGGTCGCACAGTGTCGAACGCGGCTCTAAGTTCTAACAATGACCAAAACTTGTGACTTTACCCATGCATCAGTGTGAAGCGAATGTCGTTTGTTACCTTCCACTAGAGCGGGTCTCAGTGCTGTGTGGGGTCTAACCCAGTACTGGAAACATATCAAATGAATTATTCATTGGTGTAAAAATTCAGTAAGTTGTTGGGAGGGCCACTTTTTCAAGAATTTTTACAATGAATGGCAGATTCCATATTCGATTTGGGCGATAATTTTGAAGTCCCGCAGGATCCAGACTGCTCTTTTTTAGGGAGGTCTTATGACTGATGTTTTGGGGGGCTTTTGGAAATGTCTGACGACAGTGACATGTTTACTATTTGTGTCAGTGAGGTAACAAATGCTCAGGACGGACTTCAGAAAATTTAGAGGGCAAATATATCCAGGGATTTCATGGGGAGGAGCTCTGACTCATGATTATCTTTTTGACAGTGTCAGTATCCACAGGGCATAGTGAGTTGCTCAAAAAGCTTCTCTTGCTGTTGCATTGTTTATACGTGTGTGGAGGTGTTGTGTTTTTGTACTTGGATCTTTGTAATCGAAAAAACTGTGCGAACTCATTACACCTAGATATAGAGGAAATTTCAGGGGCAACTTTACAGGGGGGTTCGTTTATCTACCCAACTGTTGAAAAAATAACTCGAAAATTGTTACTGGCAAACCTCCAATAATGTCAGAAAAATACCATTTCTATTGTTCTTCGTAGATACCGGTTAAATTCACCCAATCTCATCTTTAAAGATTTCATAATCGGCCTGGCAAATTGGACTTTCGCCAATCTTCCGTTCGGCCCTCGGCACTCTTGCTTCTGTGCCCTGACCGAGTCTGCTTAGTCCATGGGGCCTTTTTATTACTGGTTAAACTATTTTAACCGTCACAGGAGCATGTGCGTCCAGAACATTCAGGAACACTGGTGGTGACAGAGTTATCAATTCAACAAACAGTAGCGAGCTGGAGTTTTTCTCAAAATACGGCATTTCCATGGAACTGTTCACCTGTGTTTTCATGGTATGTGTCATCTTCTAGCATTGTAAATTCAGCTGGTGGTTTGCTAGCTAAACACATGTCAAAAAATACCACAGAATATGTTTCTGACAAAGCCAACATACAAATACATTAACATTTGTTTACTTAAATCCCCCTTTGTAATAGCAGGTCAAGAAGTGTGCCTGCTTGTGCGGTGGGTCCACTCTATGTGCGAATGAAACCAAAGTCTCAGTACATGAAGCCAGCTCCTTTGCATTGTCTGTTAATCTTCATTATCAAATGTACATTAAAATCACTGTAATACTAAAAACTATCAAAAATCTGTGCACACGATGAAAGTGTTCAGTAAAATGGTCAAATAAAATCGCAACATGACTGTGGTGGCTGTTCAGGAATATATGAAGACATTTTCATCTTTCCTGGCCGAGTCAACTCTGTGATTTGTCACATGGGACCTCGGTGGATTCCTGCTGCAGGACCCTTCGGAGGGAGGCGGCGAGGAAGATCAGGGAACGACCCCGTCCATGAGGTGAGTGCGGTGCCCCTCTCAGAGGGTGGAGGTGATGAGGGGAGAAACGCCCTCAATTGGTGCGAGTGAGAGGGAGGTGATTGCCTCTGACAAGGCTGAAGTGGCTGGGGAAATACATCGCTCACAGCAGGCAGTAAGACTGCACAGTGACTGTTGTCACCATGCCCCCGCAGCAGGTGAACCCCCTCCTCCTGCTCAGACTCATGTCACCGCTGTCTGGGATGGCCATAGAGAAGGTTGTGCAGGCGGATCTTTGGAAAAGAGCAGCAGCCTCAAGAAATATAAACCCCACACAAAGAAATGCTTGTCTTGTGGCCTCAGCCAAAATCAAATATTGAGGGCGTAGCTGCTCCATCCACGAGTTTGTACCCGCGGGTCTACCAGGTATTTCTACTGCTCCTCCAAGGTCTATAACACCTATCGACACAGAGGGTTTGACCATCTCCAGGATGCCATTCCGAGACTTTATGGAACTGAGTTCTGCCCCAGAGAGAGCTGGAGGCACGCAGCAGAGAGTGAGATGAGCGCAGGAGAGAAAGGAACGAGTGATGAGTCTTCCTCCTCACAGGGAGAAAAGTGCGGTTCTGCAAACTGCAGCTGAAGCATTGGGGACCAGTCCTCACATTAATACACAAATTCCCTGGTCATGTTCAGGGAAAGTACTTCTACTGCCCTGCCAAAGTATTCTCCCTGTACAAGGGCACCAGGGGATGGAGACGCAGATGTCAGCAGTCTCCATTTATGACAGGGAGAGGAAAATGGTTGGCCGTGTAAATAAATGAGCTATCTGCTGTCTATTGGTTGCTATTTTATTATGAGTTACTGATATTTTACTGTATGTTCATAAATGTTATAAATATTTTATTATTATGTATATATATACTTAATATTGATTAAATCTAATTATATATTTCATTGTAAAGTCTGCATCTTCAGTTCTGTTTAGTCAGCTCTCAGCCGTTCACGTCACAGGGCCTAACACACAAATACTTGTTTAGAAGTTAAAAGTAGCATGTTGTTGTTTTTCTTCTATGTGTAATTCTTAATTTTGTAAATTCTCTTTTTTCATACTCGTTCACAATATATATATTATAAATGTCATAACATTATTGAAGTCTTTCTTTTTATTGATCATATTTCAGGGCAAACAACAGTATATTTGACTAACATTCTGTATAGAAAATAGAGTTTCAGTTCAGTGCCAATCACAATATGCCCACTATACGCAGGCTGGCCCCGCGGCCCGACATTGCTAGATTCCGGAGATCAGACGAGATCGGGCTTTCTCAAAGGTGGTAAGGCAGTCTAAAGAATCCGGGGGTTATGGAGCTGCGTGGCCTCATGACCCTGCGTGCTGTCGGCCTCTCATGCCCCCAGAATGAGCGCTCAGGCCTTTACAAAAAATACCGGGATCTTACAGTGTGCTGTCCTGATCATGCTGCAGACTTGACTGAAACGAGTTGTGCTGCATTGAGCAAAGTTGTGCACCCCCTCAACCCTGATTAGCTTTTCGGCCTGTATATTACAGTGAAACTTCTGGGATGTCGGCTGTTGGACGGTAGTTTGTTGTCCTCCTCCCTCCTCCACAGGGAGGCTTTAACATGTAAATGCAGGAGGCTGTGAGCTATACAATGCTAATCAGGGTTGTGGGGGGCACACTTTGCTCCCATGCTGCACAAACTCCTATCGTCAGTATGCAGCAAGTTCAGGTCAGCCACTGTAGACCGGATTTTGTAAAGGCCTGAGCGCTCATTCTGGGGGAGGAGAGGGACCGCTAGCAGCAGGGTCCAGGAGCACGCTGCTCCATACCCGTGCTTACGGCCTTACACACCTTGAGAATGCCGATCTCGTCTGATCTCGGAAGCTAGTGCAAGGTCGGGCGCGGGGGCCTGCCGCGTATAGTGGGCTTATTGTGATTGGCACTGAACTGAAACTCTATTTTCTACCTACAGATTGTTTTGTCAAATACTTACTGTTGTATGCCTGAAAATATGATCAAATAAAAAGAAAGGACTTCAATATTGTATGACATTTTAATATAATTTTATTGTGAACAGATGAAAAAAAGAGATATTTTCAAATTTAGAAATACCACTTAGAGAAAAAAAAAAAAAAAAAAAAAAAAAAAAACAAACAACATGCTTTCCTTTATCTTCTTAAAACTTAGCTTTTGATGTGTGAGCCTTGTGACTGGTGACGCTGAGAGCTGACTATACAGAACTGTAGAGGCAGACTTTACAATGAAATTTATATAATTCTAGATATAATCAATATTATAGGATATAGTTTAATAATAATTAATATTATAATACATTTATGAAATAGGACTGCTTTATATAGTAACTATATACAATGCCACAATAGACAGCAGGATAGCTCATTTCTTTTACACGCCACCTTTCCCTCTCCCGGTCAGAAAAAGGAGACTGCTGGAACATCTGCGTCCATCCCTGGTCCTTGGACAGTGGGAGAATACATTGGCAGGGCAGTAGATGATTTTCCTGACAGACCAGGGAATTGTGTATGAATGTGCAGGACTGGTCCCTGCTTCAGGCTGCAGTTGCAGAACCAGCACTTTTCTCCAGTGGAGGAGGAGACTCATCACTTTCCTTTTCTTCTCCTGCCGCTCTATTCACTCTCTGCTGGTGGCCTCCAGCTCTCTCTGCAGAAACTCGTGTCCATAAAGTCTCGGTATGGCATCCTGGAGTTGGTCAAACCCTCTGTGCGATAGGTGTTATTAGACTTGGTGGAGCAGTAGAAATACTGGTAGGACCCGGCTGGTAAAACCTCGTGGATGGTGCTGCCATCGCCCTCATATTTGGATTTTGGCTGGCCGACAAGAAGGCATTTCTTTGTGTGGGGTTTATTTGCTGGAGGCAGCTGCTGCTTTTCCATGATCCGCTGCACAACCTTCTCTATGGCCTCCTCAGACAGCGGTGACATGAGTGTGAGCAGGAGGAGGGGCGTTCACGCGGCAGGGGGCATGGGTTGACAACAGGCACTGTGCAGGTTTACTGCCTGCTGTGAGCGATGTATTCCCCCAGCACTTCAGCACGTGTCTGAGGCATCACCTCCTCTCCACTCGCACCAGAGTAGGGCGTTCTCCTCATCAATCCTCCCGTGAGGAGCACCGCACTCCCTATTGGACGGGTCGTCCCTGATCTTCCTCGCCTCTCGAAGGGTCCTGCAGCAGGAATCCCGTGGGCTTGTGAAAAATCACAGTGACGCGGGCCAGGGAAAGAATGAAAATGTCTTCATATATTCCTGTACACGGCCACCACAGTCCTGTTGCGATTTTATTGGATCCATTTTAATGTACTACTTTCATGCGTGTGCACAGGATTTGATTGTTTTAGTTTTACATGTGATTTTAATTGTACATGTTGATAATGTTGATGACAGAAATGCAAGGAAGCTGCTTATGTACTTGAAGACCTTTTGGTTTCATTCAGCACATGAGCTGGCCCCACCCACAGCAGGGGCACACTCTTGACCTGCTAAATACAAAGGGGGTTAATGTATCTGCAAATGTTAATGTAGTTGATGTTGCTTTTGTCAGATCATTTCTGTGTATTTTTTGACATGTGTTGTGCTAGGCAAACCACCAGCTGAATTTACAATTGCTGAAGAAGGACACTACATGAAACACAGGTGAACTGTCATGGAATGCTAAATTTTGAGAATCAACTCCATGCTCTACTGTTGATGGAATTGTATAACTCTGTCACCCACCTGTGTTCTGAAATGTTTGGACGCCATTGCTCCGGAGACGGTTAAATAGTTACCAGTAAGAAAAATGGCCCATGGACTAAGGAGATTCGGTTCAGGGCACAGAAGCAAGAGTTGCACCCGGAGGGCCGAACGGAAAGTGGCGAAAGTCCAATTTCCAGGGCGATTTGAATCTTAAAGATGAGTTGGGTGAATTTAAGGTTCTACGAAGAACAAGAGAAAATGTATTTTCTGACATTATTGGAGGTTGCAGTAACAATTTTCGTGGTATGTTTTCAACAGTTGGTAGATTATGTACCCCCTGTTATGTTGCCCCTAGAATTTTCCTCTAAAATCTAGGTGTAATGAGTTCGCACAGTTTTTCCGATGACAAAGTTCAGGATCAAAAACACTATCACCTCCCAGCACGGTATAAACATGCAACAGCCTGAGAAGATTTTTGAGATAACTCACTTTGCACTGTGGATACTGAAACTGTCAAAAGATAATATGAGTCTGAAGTCCTCACATGTAGCCTGGATTTATTGCCCTCTTAAATATCTGAAGTCCGCTGAGCAGTTTGTTACCTTCACTGACACAAATAGTATCATGTCTCTGTCGTCAGGGAAACAGTTCCTATGGCCATATAAAGCAGCAGTCATAAGACCTTCCTAAAAAGAGCAGTCTGGATCCTGCGGGACTTCAAAATTATCGCCCCATATCGAATCTGCCATTCATTGGAAAAAATCTTGAAAAAGTGGCTCCCAAAACTTACTGAAAGTTTAACAATGAATAATTCTTTTGTTATGGTTCCAGTCTGGGTTTAGACCCCACCACAGCACTGAGACCGCTTAGTGAAGGTAACAAACGACATTTCGACTTCACACTGATGCAGGTAAAGTCAACAGGTTTTGGTCTTGTTAGATCTTAGTTGCCGCGTTGTCGACACTGTCGATTCAGAGATCCTTCATGCAGAGATGGAGGGACTGGGTTGGTGTCACTGGCACAGCCTAGACTGGTTTAGGTCTTACTGGAGGATAGGATGTACTTTGTGGGAGATTGGTGACTGCGTCCTCAGACAGTGGCCCTGACCTGTGGAGTACATCAGGCGTCGATCTGGCACCTCTCCTATTTAACTCTTACATGCTGACGTTAGGTCTGTAATAAAAGAAATCTAAAGTGTCCTACACAATTACGCGAGACACTCAGATCTATGTCTCACTGACTGGCAGGAGAACTATGGAACCATGGATTTGCTCCTTCACTGTATCCAAACAGATCTTTGGTGGATGCAAAATTAATTTCCTCCAGCTAATGCAGACAAAACCGATAATCATTGTCTTTGGTTCCCAGAAAACAAAGAGAGGGCTGTATCTGTCAACTTCAGGTCTCTCTCCCTACTTCCTTCAGACAAGGTCAGAAATTGGGGGTAACGACTGGACTCAGGACCTTAAATTTCAATAGCCACATAAATCATTTAACATCAACAGCTTTGTACCATCTGAGGAAACATTGCCAAAAGTCAGATATATAGTGTCCAGGGCTGACTTGGAGATTCTTGTCCACGCATTTGTGCTCCGCTAGGCTAGACTACTGCTATGTCCTGCTTACAGGTCTGTCCAAACAGACCTGGAGCAGCTGCTAGTACATCAAAATGCAGCGATAGGAGTCCTGATCAGATCCAGGAGTATGACACCATATTACGTGCCGGTCTCAGGTCTCCTGCAGGCTCTGTGCTCAAAGAAATAGATTTTTAACAGCTTGCTTGTGTACAAGTCTCTCCATGGCCTGGCTCCAGAATACATTAGTGACATGTTGTGTTATATGAACCAGCCCGGACTCTGTGGAGCACAGGGATGGCCTCCTGCTGGTGCCCAGTGTGGAACCAAACATGGGGAGGCTGCGTTTCAGATCTATGCAGCTAAGATCTGGAACAATCTCCCTGAAAATGTGAGGAGGCGTATACTCTGTCAATGTTCAAATCCAGGTTAAAGACGTGTTCTGGTTGCCTGTGCATACAACGGAAGGGATTTTATCTCATTTGTAATTGCAATGCTGTCATTTTATTTATTTATTTTTTTAAATTTCTTGTGTAATTGAAAGTGGTAATGGTTTTATTCTTTTGTGTGCTTTTATTGTTTTTATTGTGTTTTAATCTTTTGTGTGTTTTTAATGTTTTAATTGTGATTATAGGTCTGTTTGTTTTATGTGATGATTTGTGATGGGACTGTGAATCGCTGGTGTTGCACTGTGCATGAAAGCGCTCTACTAATAAATTTGATTGATTGATTGATCATTATTGTCTTCCAACAACAAAAAGATCATAAAATACTCTAGCTATAGCATGATTAGAGGAAGTACTGCTTTAATGTATATATCTTTAGATAATAACAGAATAAAATTATTACATTTGCATTATAAAGAAGCATGAATCTGTATAATATAGAGATGACATATACAGTTGTATGTTTACTTCTGGCATTAGCAGCATGAGGCTCTGGGATACAGTTAAGATACAGGTTATTGATGGATTAATATGAACTGGTAATACACCTTATTCATTGTCGTAAACTACTGCAATATTATTCATTTTCATTCATTGTGTTGCTGGAACTATAGAAAGTGAAATACATATAGATGTACAACATCAACAATATTTAGCTACTAATTAATTTGCTAGCGCTGGATTTACATACTAAACCAGACGGACAACAAACTGGAATTACTGTATACAGTAGAATACAGTGATACAGTTTGTTTGTCACAAGCAGGTGAAGTGTTTTCTTTACAATATTGATCCAAACAGAGAGATCTTCGACGAGGCAGCAGCAAATAACATATGACACGGAGGTAAACAATCATAAAAGCGCAATCCACACTCGAGATTTTAAACTACAGACGTGTGTGAACGATCTACGCACATTTATGAGAGATTGAATTCGTTGTCTTCCCCCTTATTCGTGGTTATTTATTATGGAGTGGAAACTTAAAGAACGCCACAAAAACATTGTGTGTATCAGAGGAGGGACTTACCGAGTGCGTAGTTAATCCAGAATGAAGGAGAATAGACGGCTCTCTCTGTTTAAGAGCAGCGCCCACAAAGTTTTCCCATAGTACTTGGATGGGAGACCGCCTGGGAATACCTAGGTGCTGTATGCATTTTGCCCCTGGGTGCTCGGGCCTGGGGGCGAGCTCAACCAACAGCGACGAGTTGTGTCCGTGTAGTTGAGTTGAGTTGAGTGCAGCTTGATGTTGTTTCCGTCTTATAACACTCATCATTTCGGTAGCATATCAAACAAAATAATGGAAGTTGTTTTAGTCAGGGTTTTTTTTTTCGTTTCCACTGCATAGCAAAGAAATGGGTGACCCATATTTTCATTTAGAATGTTTTGATTTTCCTATTAATGTTTGAAAATGGAAATACAATCAAACAACCAAGTAATTTGTTTTTTGATTTTGTTTTGAAACGGAATAACTAATGATTTGAAGTGTACACGGATTGTACACGGATTATAAGGATTTGATTTTCCATTTGAATTAGAAAAGGAAAATACAATAAACGAATGAATATTTGTTTTTCTGTGGATTTTTATTGTGAAACGGAATAACTGATGATTGAAGGGTACACGGATTATTCTGAATACTATATTGTATTGATTAGCTATACAAAATTTAAACTTACATGTTACATATTAGCTTCCACTTAATTAAGAATTCTAAAATGCACAGGAGTAGCAGATCATTATGCATACATTTGCATTAACTTGCATATAAGGCATTTTAAGCGTCCTGCAATAGCACGGCTCATTCACTCAGCGCTCTTTAGTATTATCAGTGTTTTCTCCGAGCTGTGTGGCGTAGTGGGATGTCAAGTCTTTCGATTGGAAGATAGGTGCGAGCCCGGCAATCCTCAAATTTTATTAGCGGGGGGAGTTATATGAATCAGTTTACTCTGTTACTGACATTAAGGTTGCATTTTTTTCCTGCAGTTTCGGTTGGTGAGATTGTGAAGGTTTACAACAGTTTAATACAGTCTAGCAAACTTATTTTAAAATGTGTTGGCTAATTTCTAAGTTGTTATAGAAAAATTTAACGTCAACAAATCAAAGTCGTCGTAGACTGTACTTGAACCCGAGTCCTCTCACACCAGAGTCCACCTCTTAATCATTGAGCCTATAATAGCCACAGAAAGTTGTACGGGAACGTGAACATAGACCGATGTGAAGCAATTTTCCTAACCCTTGCCTCACAAGTGCCACTGGTGGTGTTCGGGTCATTGCAGCATCACTGGGGAAAAAATAAATCAAGAAGACGCTGTGAATCACACGTGAGTCTGGTGTGTTTCACGCGTGAAAGGCGTACCAAAACGAAGTGGGACCTACTGTAGCCACAGACGCAATTCCTAATAATGCAGATTGTTTAAAGTAGGTAGGTGGAGAGGATAGGGCTAAAATACATTACTTTTTCAGCTGACTTACTCCCTTCGCAGCATTGACGACAGTCAAAGTTGGTCATAGCACTTCCCTGCAGCCTTACCTTCCCTATTCATATGCTAACACTAAAGAACGACTGTTTTTAGCCTTACTTGAATGTGGAGGGGGGGGGACCAGTGTCGAACGAAGGAGAAAACAGCAGCAAGCCGGGCTTGGGCTAGCCCAGGATACAGCACCAAATTTTGTGGATTACACACCTAGTGTGTAAAACCAAAACCTGACAAACAACCTAACCATAGGCAATAATTGGTGCTACAGTGGCTAAAGAGTGTTTAGTCTGGCCTTGAATGTGGGAGCCGTATCTGCTTTCTTATTCCTCAGTTAAAGGGGCTTGGTAGCTAAATGCTTCTGCTGCTGACGTACTTTTGTTGATGTACTAGGAACCAACAGACGTCTGGCGTTTTGTGAGCACAGTGCTCGGTTTGGTTGATATAGCTCTAACGTGTTTGAAGATAAGTCGTGCCAGGCCATTCATGGCTTTGTATACTAAAAGAGGATTTCCGTGTCACTTTTAGGAGGTTATTCTTGGGGGGGATTTTGCGTTGTTCCGCAAGTGGAAAAAGTGTTTTAGTTGCTGGCGGTATATAAGCCTTGAGGAGTGGCACATCGAATTCCACTCCAGAATAAGGCGATGATTGTGATTTCAAATGACAAAGTGATACCGATCCGATAGATAGGATTAAAACCAGGCCAAGGAGCTGTTCTCTGAGACCTATATCACTTTCTAGCCTCAGCAGTTGAATTCTGGGTTGTCTATTGTGTTAAATGGTAGCACTTGGGTGTCCAGTAGGACCAACACTGACTCTTGTCCTATTAGCAGCTAGTTAGTATGTCATTTTTTACTTTGACTAGTGCGTTTCAGTTGCTATGATGAGCTCTGGGAATCCAATTGAATGGTTTTATAAAATATTATTTTCCTGAGGTGGAAGCAAAGCTGTTTGGCTCTAAGATTTTACAGGATTTTGTTTTCTTCAGAAGCGGTTTATTACCGCGGTTTTAAAAGCTTGTGGGACATCAGCCACATTGTATAGATGTGTTTATTATGTTTAAGATAGGCTCTTGTGGCCAAAGGAGTGTGTCTTGGAAGAGCCAAGCTCTTTAAAGTGACACATTAGGGGCGACGGGAGTTCAGTGGGTAGGAGCATTGCGACCCTTGAGCCTGATTAGGTCGTGGGTGGTACCCAGGTCTCCACTGACTCCCACTGATGTCCTGCTGTCGTTGTGTCCTTGGCAGTCACTTAACTAGGGCCTGATGCCACAGTGGGGCGGCTGTGCTGTAAAGTGGCAAACTGCCGTTGTGTCCTAGGGCAAGACACTTTCTCCTCCATTGACCTCGAATGAGTCTAGTGTGTGTTGAATGGTTGGTGGAGGTCTGGAGGGCCAATGGCACATACTGGTTGCCTAGCTTCTGTCAGTGTTGCCCCAGGCAGCGGTGGCTACAGTAAGCGTTATCCCACTGTGTATGAAGTGAATGAAATATGCAGCCGCGAAAATTCAAATTTGGTAGGACGTTAACCAAAATTACCACCTCCAGGCCGGTTCACATCCCCAGCCTATCGCTCAACAGCGCCCCCTTCCAATCACGTACCGAAACTACGCCAGCCGCATAAAAAAGGAGGAACTCCCACTCTCGGCCTCCGAAGCATTGCATGAAGGTTCTGAGGAATCGCTTTGTCTACTCAATGCTTTACTCCTGCGGTCCCCTGTGTCCTCTGTAGTGCTGCGTGTGGCCTGCTCTCCTCCGCGTTGCTGCACATGCTACGGGGTCTCGTGCTGTGGTCCGTGGGTCTTTGCCGCTCTCCTCCTTTCGGGCTCTTTCTGGAGGGGGGGGGGGGCGGGCCGGGAGGTGGGGGGGGGAGGGTTCGCCGCTGCTCGTCTCGTCGCGCGCTGCTGATGCATACGGCCGGTCTGGACCCGGTGCGGTGGGAGCCGTGCGCATCCTGCCTCTCGTGCCGGTACGGGTGGTCCCTTCCTTTTCCCCGTTGTGTTGTCCCTGTCGTCTGGCGTTGTGTGTAAGATATGCGCGCGGTTCTATTCCCCTAAGCATTGTACTGATGGGGCTCTGTTCGCCCGCGCTTTGTACTGCAGGATATAGTGGGCCCGTGCTTTGGTGGGCAAGCTTTCAGTTTAAGCCATCGCATTGTTCTGCAGGCTCTCTTAAACCCAAGCTCCGATTAAATCTTCACTCTGACTGCAAGCTATTCCTACAATTTTTTTTTTTTTTTTTTTTTTTAGACTGCAAGACCTCAGTTTAATCCCTCACATTGGACTGGTGCTCAGTTTAATCCTCACGTTGGCCTGCAGGCTCTCTTTAAATCCCTACTCTGGACTGCCTGAGCTCTGTTTTATTCCCTCTCTGGATTGCAAGGCCGTTTAAAGCCCTCTGGGTACTGCGGCTCCCAAATTGAATCTCTCATTGGACTGCGTGCTCCCAGGTGATTCCCGAACGGAACTGTTATATCTGGAAAATGATTATATCTGAGGACTGTTATACCGTAATGGAAACTGCTTCTATGCGAACTGCTTATATATGGAACTGCTATATAAGGAATGCTATATATGAAAACTGCTATTATGGAAACTGCTTATATATGGAACTGCTTATATATGGATCGGCTTGTATACGGAAATGCTTATATTGAACTGCTCATATTGGAATTGCTTAGGGTACTGCTTTTATCTGGAACCGCTTATATATAAAAAAATAATAAACATAAATATTAATATAAATAATTAATTTATTTATTTTTATATATAAGCGTTCAGTTATAAGCAGAAGGTACCATATATGAATCCAATATGAGCACTTTCCATATAAGCATGTTCCGTATACAAGCCTCGGGCTGTTCATATATAAGCAGTTCCATATTTAAGCATGTTCCATTATATAGAGTTTCATAGTTATAAGCAGTTCCATATATAGCAGTTACATATATATAAGCAGTTCAGCGATGAAGCAAGTTCCTAGGATACGGTCTTTATAACAGCTCCAGATATAAGCAGTTCAGAATATAAGCAGTTCCGTGCGGGTTTACCTGGGAGCTCGACAGTCCAAAGAGGGCAGGGATTCATTTGGGAAGCCGCAGTCCAGAGGGATTTAACGGGGTCTTGCAGTCCAAGAGAGGGTTTTAAAACAGAGCTCGCAGTCAGAGAGGGATTTCAAAGAGAGAATGCAGGCCAATGTGAGGGGATTAAAACATGGCACGCAGTCCATTGTGGAGGGGCATTAAACTGAGGTCTTGCCAGTCCACATGTGAGGATTTGCTGGCAGTCAGATTGAAGGATTTATCGGAGATTGGGTTAAGAGAGCCTGCAGAACAATGCGAGTGGCTTTAAACTGAGCTTGCCCACCAATGCACTGTGGCCACGAGCCTGCTGTACAAATCGCGGGGCGAACTGAGCCTTGCTGTACAATGCGGGAGGGGATTAAAACGTGCGACATACTTACCACAAGCAGAAGACAAGGGGACAACAAAAGGGACCACGCGTACCGGCACGAGGAGGGCAGGGATGCCGCTCGGCTTCCACCGCACCGGGCCATGACCGGCCGTATGCCGCGGCAGCCGCGAGAGTGGACGCAGCAGCGGCGGAAACCCGCAGAAGAGCCTGCAAAGGAGTGAGAGCGGCAATGAACCTCGGCCAACAGCACGATATCCCGTAGCAGGTGCGAGCAACGCGGAGGAGGAGCAGGCCACACGCTGCAAGACAGGAGGCAGCAGGGGAAGCAGGAGTAAGCGTGAGTAGACCAAAGCGATTCTCAAGAACGATTCATGAAAGGCTTCGGAGCCGAGCTAGTGCGGAGTTCCCTCCCGTTTTTATGCGGGCAGGCGTAGTCGGTACGGTGATTGGACATAGGGGCGTCTGTTGAGCGATAGGCTTGGGGAGATGTCGAACCGGCCTGGGAACGGGGGTAATTTTGGTTAACGTTCTACCAAAATTGAATTTTCGCGGGCTGCATTATTCATTCACTTCATACACTGTGGTGATAAAACGCTTACTGTAGCCACAGCTGCCCTGCGTCGTAGGGCACACTGGAAAGAGCGAACGGCACCTGTTATGTGCCATTGGCCCTCGACCATCACCAACCATTCACACACACACTAGACCATTCTAGGCAATGGAGGTGAAAGTGTTTGCCCTAGGACACAACGGCGTTTGCCACTTTACAGCCACAGCCGCCCCACTGTGCATCAGCCCTTAGGTTAAGGTGCTTTGCCATAGGACACAAACGACAGCAGACTCAGTGGGAGTCAGTGGAGTCCTGGGTTCCAACCCACGACTTCAGGATCAAAGGTCTATGCTCTACAAACTGAACCACGTCGCCCCTAATGTGTCTTTTATAGAGCTTGGCTCTTCCAAGACCCAGCTCCTTTGGGACACAATGAGCCTATCGCTTAAACTTAATTACACTTCTTTACAATTGTGGCACTTTGTACCACAAGCTTTTTAAACCGACGGTAATCAAACCCCTTCTGAAGAAAACAAAATCTGGAAAATCTTTGAGCAAACTGCTTGGCTCTCCATCCGGGTTTTCAGGGGAAAATAATAATTATGTTTGAAACCTTTCAATGGGATTAAGAGCTCATCTTAGCACTGTTACGGCACTAGTCAAAGTAAATAATGACATACTACTAGCTGTCAATAGTGGACAAGTGTCTGTGTTTGTCCTACTGGACCAAGTGTCATTTAACCAAATAGACTCAGAATTCTACTGCGCGAAGGCTGAATGTGTTATAGGTCTCAGAGGTAACAGGCTTGGCTGGTTTAAATCCTATTCTATCGGATCGGTATCACTTTGTCCAATTTGAATCACAAATCATCGCCTTATTCTGGGGGTGGAATTCGATGTTGCACATCCTTCAAGGCTTGATATAAGCCAAGCAACTAAAACAGCTTTTTTTCACTTGCGGAACATCGCTAAAATCAAGAATATCCTTCCTAAAAGTGACACGGAAATCCTTCTTTTAGTTTACAAAGCCTATGAATGGCCTGGCTCGTGTTCTTATCTTCAAGACACGTTAAGTGCTATATCAACCAAACCGGAGCACTGTGCTCTACAAAATCGCCAGCGTCTGTTGGTTACCTAAGTCTCAAAAAGTACTGTCTAGCAGCAGAGCATTTAGCTACCAAGCAACTGTACTGTGAATAGGAAGAGATTACGGTCTCCACATTCAAGGCCAGACGTAAAACACTCTTTTGCCCTTTAGCAACAATTTTGCCTATGGTTAGGTTGTTAGTCTGGTTTGGTTTACACACTTGGTGTTGTACAATCCACAAAATATTGGGTGCTGTAGCATGGGCTAGCCCTAGCCGCGGCTGATGCTGTTTCTCCCTTCGTGCGGACCACGTCTCCACATTCAAGGTTTAGGCTTAAAACAGTCGTCTTTAGTTTAGCATTATGGATGGAAGGTAGGCTCAGGAAGGTAGACATCTTTGACTGTCAGTCATGCTGCTAGGGTAGTAAGTCTGTGGGAAAAGTATCGGGATTTTAGCAACTATCCTCTCCTCCTTCCTACTTTAAACAATCGGATTATAGGATTTGCGTTCTGTGGCTTACAGTAGGGTCCCACTTCGTTTTGTCGCCTTTCACGCGTGAATCACACGTGACTCACGTGTGATCTCGCGTCTTTTATCTTATTGTTTTCCCCAGTGATGCGTGCAATGGACCGAACAACACCTGTGGGCCATTGTGTGCAGGGTTATGGAAAACTGGATTCTCATCGGTCTTTGTTCTCTGTTCACCGGACAACTTTCCTGTGGCTTTATAGCCTCAATGAGAAAGAGTGTGGGTCTATGTGTGACGGGACTCGGGTTTCAAGTACAGTCTACGACACTATGATTGTGTTGCGTTTAAAATTTTTTTCTAAAAACATACTTAGTAATTAGGCCAACACATTTAAAATAGTTGCTAGACTGTAGTAATGTTGTTTTAAATAACTTAAAATCTGCACCAACCAAACAGCAGGAAAAAAATGAACTTTATTCAGTAATGAGTAATCTGATTCATATACTCCCCCCGTAATATAATTTTGAGGATTGGCCGGCGGCTCAGAACCCTGATCTTCCAAGCGAAAGACTTGACAATCCCACTACGCCACACAGGGCTGGAGAAAACACTGGATCTAATACTAAGAGAACGCGGTGAATGAGCCCGTGCGTATGTGCAGGACGCTTAAATGCTTATATGGCAAGTTTATGCAAATGTTTGCCATATGAATTCTGCTACTCCTGTGCATTTTAGAATTCCTATTAATGGTTAGTATATGTTAACATGTGTAGTTTAAACTTTCTTTTATTGCTAATCCTATACAATATTGTTTATTCTGGATAATCCGATGTACCCTTCAATCATCTATTATTCCGTTCATTAAATAAAATAAGAAGAAAAACAATTTTCCATTCGTTTATTGTTATTTTTCATTTTCTAATTCATATTGGAAAATCATATCCTTTATAATCCGTTGTAAAATCCGTGTGTACCCTTCAATCATTAGTTTTCGTTTCAAAACGAAAATCAGGAAACTAAAATTACCGTGGGTTGTTTTTTGTATTTCCATTTTTCAAATTAAATTGGAAAATCAAAACATTCTAATGAAATATTCACCCAATTCTTTGCTATGCCAGTGGTAACATCTCACTCTACTTAAACAACTTCCATTATTTTTTTTGATATGCTACGGAAATGGATGAGTGGTGAGAGCGTAACACTTCAAGCTGCACTCAACTCAACTCAATACACGACAACAACTCGCCGGGTTGTGAGCCGCCCCCAGGCCGCAGCTCAGGGGCTATATGCTTACAGCACCTGGTATTCCCAGGCGGTCTCCCCATCAAGTACTTTGGGGAGAAAAAACTCTCGTGGGCGCTGCTCTTAAACAGAGAGTGCGGCTTTCTCCATTCAGTCTGGATTACATACGCAATCGGTAATGTCTCCTATGATTAACACAATGTTTTGTGTCTGTTCTTTTTAGTTTCACTCCATAAAGCTCTCATATTGTGCGTAGATCGTTCCTCACACGTCTGCTACGTTAAAATCTCGAGTGTTGTAGCTGGCTGTTTAGGATGTTTACACTCCGTGGTTCATTGTTATTTGCTGCTGCTCGTAGATCTCTCTGTTTGGATAAATATTGTAAAGAAAACACTTTCTCCTGCGTTGTACAAACAAATCTGTATTCACTGTATTCTACTGTATTACAGTATTCAGTTTCTGTTTCCGTCTGGTTGTAGTGTATTTCCAGCGCTAGCTAATTATTATTAGCTAATTATTGTTGATGTGTGTACTATCTATTGTTTTCACATAGTCTATAGTTCAGCAAAACTTTGAGGTTGAAAATGATTTATATTGCAGTTAGTTTGACGACAATGTATTAGTGTTTTACCAGTTCTTATTTTTACCTTCTATAACTGTAACTTATGTATCCCAGAGGCTCATGCTGCTATGTCCAGGATGTATACATTACAATGTTATATGTCTTCTCTAGATTAACAGGATTCAGCTGCTTTATAATGCAAAATGTATAATTATTTTATTCTGTATTTGGCTAAAGACTATATACATTATACGTACTTCTTATAATGCGTATAGTGATATTTTTATGATCTTTTTTGTTGTTGCATGACAATATGATTCAAATCATCAATCAAAGTTTATTTGTAGAGCGCCTTTCATGCACAGGGCACCACAAAGCGCGTCACCAGTCCCACTATCACAATCTCTAATAAACCAAACACCAGAAATCACAATTAAAACATTAAAATCACACAAAAGATTAAAACACAATAAAAAACAATAAAATCACACAATAAGAATAAACCATTACTTTTCAAAGTTACACAAGAATTTTAAAAAAACAAATAAATTTTTGACTGCAGTGCATTACAATATGGAGATACAATCCTTCAGTTGTATGCACAGGCAAACAGAACAGTCTTTAACCTGGATTGGAACATTGACTAGAGTAGCGGCTCCTCACATTTTCAGGGTGATTGTTCTCAGATCTTTGATGCATAGATCTGGAAACGCAGCCTCCCCATGTTTGGTTCTCTCTCTGGGCACAGCAGGAGGCCTGTCCCTGTGCTCATCAGAGTCGGGCTGTTCATATTGACACCAACATGTCACTAATGTTATTTCTGGTGCTGGCCAGGGAGAGACTTGTACACAAAAGAGCTGTTTTAAAATCGATTCTTTGAGCAACTGCGCAGCAAGTGCCAGAGACCTGAGGGACCGGACTAATATGGTCATTACTTCCTGGTTCCTGTCGGACTCTAGCTGCTGGCATTTTGGATGTACTGCAGTGCTTATCAGGTCTGTTTGGACAGACTGTAAGCAGGCCATGTGCGTAGTCTAGCCTGACTGGAGACAAAATGGTGGACAAGAATCTCAAGTCTGCCCTGGACACTATATTTTATGACTTTGGCAAGGTTCTTCAGATGGTTAAAAGCTGTTGGATGTTTTGATTTTATGTGGGTATTTGAATTTTAGGTCTGAGTCCAGTATTACCACCAAATTTCTGACCTTGTCTGAGAGAAGTAGGGAGAGAGACTGAAGTTGACAGATGACGCCTCTCTTTGTTTCTGGGACCAAGACAATGATTTCGGTTTGTTGCATTTAGCTGGAGGAAATTATTTGCATCCACTCACTGATCTGTTGGATACAGTGAAGGAGCAAATCAGTGGTCCATGTTCTCTGCAGTCAGTGAGACATAGATCTGAGTGTCGTCGGCCGTAATTGTGGTAGGACACTTTGTTTCTTTGTATTAACTGACCTAAACGGGCAGCTTGTAGAGTTTAAATAGGAGATGGGTCACCAGGATCGTCCCCTGTGGTAACTCCACAGGTCTTGGGGCACATGATTGAGACCGCAGTCTCCATCTTCAAGAGTACTTCCTTATCCCCATGTTAAGTCCTAAACTGTCTAAGGGCTGTGCAGTGACACCAACCCAGTTCCAACAGTCTCTGCCATGAGGATCTCATGGTTCGGACAGTGTCGAACGCGGCACTAAGATCTATCATGACCAAAACTGTGACCTTTACCTGAAATCAGTGTGATGTCGAATGTCGTTTGTTACCTTCACTAGAGCGGTCTCAGTGCTGTGGTGGGGTCTAAACCCAGACTGAACATATCAAAAGTATTATTCATTGTTTATAAAAATTCAGCATAAGTTGTTCGGGAGGCCACTTTTTCAAGAATTTTTCCAATGATGGCTGATTGTTAATGGGGCGATAATTTTGACGTCCGCAGGATCCAGACTGCTCTTTTTTAGGAGAGGGTCTTATGACTGCTGCTTTTAGGGCCATAGGAAATGTTCCTTGACGACAGAGACAAGTTTACTATTTGTGTCAGTGAAAGGTAACTAATACTGCTCAGGACGGACTTCAGAAATTTAGAGGGCTTTATATCCAGGCTACATGTGGAGGAGCTCAGGACTCATGATTATCTTTTTGACAGGGTCTGTAGCCGAACAGGGGCAAGTGAGTTAGTCAAAAAAAGCTCTATGGCTGGTTGCATTGTTATACGTGCATGTGGGGTGATTAGTGTTTTTGATTCCTTTGTTACTGTGTCATTCGAAAAAAACTGTGTGCGAAATCCCATTACTCCTAGATTTTAGAGGAAAATTCTTTGGGCAAACTTTACGAGGGGGGTTCGTTAAATCTAACCAAACTGTTGAAAACATTAACACGGAAATAATTGTTACTGCAACCTCCAATAATGTCAGAAAAATACATTCTCTGTCTGTTACTGCGTAGAACCCGGTATAAATTCACCAAACTATCTTTTAGATTTCATTATCAGCCTGGAAATTGGGACTTTCGCCACTTCCGTTTCGGGACCTCGGCACTCTTGCTTCTGTGCCGCTGAACGAGTCTGCCTTAGTCAATGTTTTGGGCCTTTTTCTGTACTGGTAACTATTTTAACCGTCACAGGAGCAATGGCGTCCAGAAACATTCAGGAACACTGGTGGACCTCAGAGTTATACAATTCATCAACAGTAGAGCATGGACGTTTTCTCAAAATTTAGCTTTCCCATGGAACAGTTAACCTGTGTTTTCATGGATGTGTCTTCTTCTAGCAATTGTTAAATTCAGCTGGTGGTTTGCTAGCAAAACACGATGTTCAAAAAAATACACAGAAAGGATCTGACAAAGCAAACATCAACTAATTAACTTTTGATACTTAACCACCTTTGTAATTAGCACGGTCAACGAGTGTGCCCCTGCTGTGGGTTCGGGGCCACTCAGTGCTGAAATGAAACCAAAGGCTCGCAAGTTACAGAAGCCAGATCCTTTGCATTTCTGTCATCATACATTATAACAGTACATTAAAATCACCTGTAATAACTAAAACTATCAAAATCTGGTGCCACACGAATGAAGAAGTTCAGTAAAATGGTCAATAAAAATTCGAAACCATGACTGCTGGTGGCCCTGTACTGGAATCTATGAAGACATATTCATCTTTCCTGGCCGCGTCACTGTGATTTTTAACATGGGACCTCGTGGATTCCTTGCGCAGGAACCCTTCGGAGGAGGCGTGGGAAGATCAGGGAAGACCCGTTCCATGAGGGCGTGCGGTGCTCCTCAGAGGGAGGAGGGTGGGGATGAGGGAGAACGCCCTCACTTATGGTGCGAGTTGAGAGGAGGGTGGCCTAAGACATGGCTGAAGTGTGGGGGGAAGTACATCGCTCACTGCAGCAGTTAAGACCTGCACAGATGCCTGTTGTCACCATGCCCCTGCAGCAGTGGAACCCCCTCTCCTGCTCTGGACTATGTCACGCTGTTGAGGAGGCTTAGTGAAGGTTTGTGCAGCGGATCTTGGAAAAGCCAGCAGCAGCATCCAGCCAATAAACCCCACACAAAGAAATGCCTGTCTTGTGGCCAGCCACAAATCCAAATATGAGGGCGATGGCAGCTCCATCACGAGTTTACCAGCCGGGCCTCCAGGTATTTATACTGCTCCACCAAGGTCTATAAACCTATCGCACAGAGGGTTTGACCAACTAAGGATGCCATTCACGAGACTTTAGGACCACTGAGTTCTCGCCAGAGAAGAGCTGGAGGCCACGCAGCAGACGAGCATGCCACCCCCGGTGACTGATGAGCGGCAGGAGGAAGAAAAGGAAGAGTGATGAGTCTCCTCCTCCACTGGAGAAAGGGCTGGTTCTGCAAACTGCAGCTGAAGCAGGGACCAGTCCTCACATTCATACACAATTCCTCCTGTCTGTCAGGAACAATACATCTACTGCCCTGCCAAGTATTCTCCCTGTACAAGGACCCAGTGGATGGAGACGCAGATGTCTCCACAGTCTCCTTTTTATGACGGGAGAGGGAAAGGTGCGTGTAAATACATGAGCTATATGCTGTCTATTGGTGCTATTGTATATAGTTACTATATTATACTGGTCTGTTCATAAATGTTTTATATATATTTTAATTATTATGTAAATTTAACTTAATATTGATTATATCTAATTAGTATAATTTCATTTGTTGTAAAGTCTGCATCTACAGTTCTGTTAGTCAGCTCTCAGCCGTCACAGTCACAAGCTCATCACACAAATACTAGTTTAAGAAGTTAAAAGATCGCATGTTGTTGTTTTTCTTATAAGTGTATTTCTTAAATTTGTAATTATCTCTTTTTTCATCTGTCACAATAAATATATTATAATGGTCATACTTTATTGAATACTTGCTTTTTATGTGATCATATTCCAGGGCAAACAAACAGTAGTATTTGACAAAAAAACAATCTGTTATAGAAAATAGAGTTTCAGTTCAGTGCCGAATCAACAATATGCCCACTATACGCGGCTGGCCCCCGCGGCCCGACTTGCCTAGCTTCCGAGATCAGACGAGAACGGGCTTCTAAGGTGGTTATGGCCGTAAGCACGGGGGTATGGTAGCAGCGTTGCCTCTCTGACCCGGCTGACTGCGGTCCTCTCCTCCCCCAGAATGAGCGCTCAGGACCTTTAAAATCAGGCGTCTTCACGTGTGCTGACCTGATCATGCTGCAGACTGACAGAAAGGGAGTTTGTGCAGCATTGAGCAAAGTTGTGCACCCCACTCAACCCTGATTAGCTTGCGGCCTGTATATTACAGTGAAAATTCTGGGATTCTGGCTGTTGACGGTAGTTTTGTTGCCCCCTCATCCCTCCTCCACAGGAGGCTTTAACATGTAAATGAGAATGCTGTGAGCTATTACAATGCCTAATCAGGGTTGAGGGGGTGCTCAACTGTGCTCCAATGCTGCACAACTCCTTGCAGTCAGTCTGCAAGCATGATCAGGTCTGACACTGTAGCCCGGATTTTGTAAATAGGCCTGAGCGCTCATTAGGCCGGGAGGAGAGGACCGCAGCAGCTGGGTCAGTGGTCACGCCTGCTCCACTACCCCGTTGCTTACGGCCAATGATCCACCTTGAGATTGCCCGATCTGATTCTGATCTCGGAAAGCTAGGCGATGGTCGGCCGCGGGGGCCAGCCCGCGTATAGTGGGCATATTGTTGATGGCACTGAACTGAAACATCTATTTTCTATACAGATTGTTTTGTCATATACTACTGTTGTTTGCACTGAAATATGATCAATAAAAAGAAAGACTTCAATAATGTGTATGACATTCATAATATATTTATTGTGAACAGCTGGAAAAAGAGTTATTTACAAATTTAAGAAATACACTTTGAAGAAAAAACAACAAATGCTATCTTTTCTTCTTAAACTAGTATTGTGTGATGAGCCTTGTGTACTGTGACGGCTGAGAGGACTATACAGAATGTAGATGCAGACTTTAAAATGAAATTATATAATTAGATATACTCATATTAAGTATATATTTCATAATAATTAATATATTTATAATAGTTATGAACAGACAGGTATAATATAGTAACTATATACAATTGCACAATAGGGGAACAGCAGATAGCTCATTTATTTACACGCCACCTCCCTCTCCCGGTCATAAAAGGAGACTGCTGGAACATCTGCGTCTCCTCCCAGGTCTTGTACAGGGAGATTACTTTGGCAGCAGGCAGTAGATGTATTTCAGACAGACCAGGGAATTGTGTATGACTGTGAGGGACTGGTCCCTGCATTCGCTGCAGTTATTGCAGAACCAGCACTTTCGCCCAGTGGTGGAGGAGACTCATCACCTACTTCCTATTTCTCTCCTGCCGCTATTCACTCTCTGTTTTTTTTTTTTTTTTCTGCGTGGCTCCAGCTCTCTTGGGGCAGTTACTTCAGTGTCCATAATGTCTCGGAATGGCATACTGGAGTTGGGCAAACCTCTGTGGATAGGTGTTAGAGTCCTTGTGGCGCAGTAGAAATTCCTGGTAGGACCCGGCTGGTAAAACTCGTGGAATGGAGCTGCCATCGAGCCGATCATATTTGGATTTTTGGCTGGCCCACAAGAACAGGCATTTCTTTGTGTGGGGTTTATTTGCTGGAGCTGCTGTGCTTTTCCAAGATCCGCTGCACTACCTTCTCTATGGCCTCCTAGACAGAGGTGACATGAGTCTGAGAAGGAGGGAGGGGGGTTCACCTGGCTGAAGGGGGCATGGTGTCTACAGGCACGTGCAGGTCTAATGCCTGCTGTGAGCGATGTATTCCCAGCAACTTCAGCTTGTCTGAGGATCACCTCTCTCACTCGCACAGATTGAGGCAGTTCTCCCTCATCTACCTCCTCCATTGAGGAGCACCGCACTCCCTCATGGACGGGTCGTCCCTGATCTTCCTCGCCCTCCTCCGAAGGGATACCTGCAGCAGGATTCCACGTGGGCCCTTGGTGAAAAATAACTGTGACCGCGGCCTCAAGGAATGAATGAAAATGTCTTCATATATTCTCTGTACAGGCACCACAGTCATGTGCGTTTTTATTGACCATTTTACTGAACTACTTTCATTCGTGTGCACAGATTTTGATAGTTTAGTTATTACAGGTGATTTTAATGTACATGTTGATAATGTTGATGGACAGAAATGCAAATGGAGCTGCTTCTGTACTGAGACCTTGTTTTTTTCTTTAGTTTCCATTCAGCACATGAGTGGCCCCACCCACAGCAGGGGCACACTCTTGACCTGCTAATTTACAAAGGGGGTTAATGTATCAAATGTTATGTAGTTTGATGTTGCTTTGTCAGATCATTTTGTGTATTTTTTGACATGGTTTTGCTTACAAACCACCAGCTGAATTTACAATTGCTAGACAGAAGACACATACATGAAAACACAGGTGAAACTGTTCATGGAATGCTAAATTTTGAGAAAAACTCTGCTCTACTGTTGATGAAAATGTATAACTCTGACACCACCAGTGTTCTGAGATGTTCTGGACGCATTGCTCACTTGTGACGGTTTAAAATAGTTTCAGTATAGAAAAGGCCCCATTGACTATGGCAGACTCGGTCAGGGCACAGAAGCAAGAAGTGCCGGAGGGCCGAACGGATGTGGCTGAAAGTCCAATTTCAGGGCGATTATGATTATCTTTAAAGATGAGTTGGGTGAATTTAACGGGTTTACGAAGAAACAAGTGATAAGGTATTTTTCTGGAAATATTATTGGAGGTTGAAGTGATCAATTTTCGTGTTTTGTTTTCAACCGTTGGTAGATTAACGAAACCCCCTGTAAAGTGGCCCTAGAATTTTCTCTAAATCTTAGGGTGTATGAGTTTTTTCCCCACAGTTTTCGATGACCAAATACAAGGATCAAAAACATATCACCGCCACAGCACGTATAACATGCAACAGCCAGAGAGCTTTTGAGCTAACTCACTTTGCACCTGTGGATACTGAAACAAATGTCAAAAAGATAATCATGAGTCTGAGCTTCCGCCACATGTTAGCCTGGATATATGGCCCTCTAATTTCTGAAGTCCGTCTGAGCAGTTTGTTACCTTCACTGACCAAATAGGTAACATGTCTCTGTCGTCAGGAACATTTCCTATCGGCCCTAAAAGCAGCAGTCATAAGCCTCTCCTAAAAAAGAGCAGTCTGGATCCTGAGGGACATTCAAAATTATCGCCCCCATATCGTATCTGCCATTCATTGGAAAAATTCTTGAAAAAGTGGCCTCCCAACAACTTACTGATTTTTAAAATGTATAATTCTTTTGATATGTTCCAGTCTGAGGGTTAGTCCCACCAACAGCACGAGACCACTCTAGTGAAGGTAACAAACGTCATTCGACTTCACACTGACTGAAGCGTAAAGTCACAAGTTTTGTTCATGTTAGATCTTAGTGCCGCGTTCGACAACTGTCGACCATGGGAGATCCTCATGCAGGACTGGAGGAACTGGGTTGGTGTCACTGGCCCGCCCTTGACTGGTTTAGGTCTTACTGGAGGATTAGGAAAGTACTTTGTGGAGATTGGAGACTGCGTCTCAGATCATGTGGCCCTGACCTGTGGAGTACCACGAGGGGTCGATCATGGGACCTCTCCTATTTTAATCTCTACATGCCTGCCGTTAGGTCAGTTAATACAAAGAAACAAGTGTCCTACCAACAATTACGCCGCGACACTCAGATCTATGTCTCACTGACTGCAGGAGACATGGACCATGGATTTGCTCTTCCACTGTATCCAACAGATAGTGAGTGGATGCCAAAATAATTTTCCTCCAGTAATGCAGAACAAAACCGAAATCATTGTCTTTGGTTCCACAGAAACAAAGAGAGGGCGTCATCTGTCAATCTTCAGTCTCTCTCCCTACTTCCTTCAGACAAGGTCAGAAATTTGGGGGTAATACTGGATCAGACACTAAAGTCAATAGCCACATAAATCATATAAAACATCAACGCTTTTTTACCATCTGAAGAACATTGCCAAAGTCAGAAATTATAGTGTTCCAGGGCAGACTTGGAGATTCTTGTCACAGCATTTGTTCCAGCAGCTATGACTACTGCAAATGGCCTGCTTACACGGTCTGTACACCAAAAAGAACTGTATGCAGCTGCAGTACATCCAAAAATGCAGCAGCTAGAGTCCTGACAGGAACCAGGAAGTATGACCATATTAGTCCGCTCCTCAGGCTCTCTGCACTGGTTCCTGTGGCTCTAAAGAATAGATTTTTAAAAAAAGCTATGCTTGTGTTACAAGTCTCTCAATGGCCTTGCACCAGAATCAATGTAGTTGACATGTTGGTGTCATATGAACCCAGCCCGACTCTGTGGAGCACGGGAATGGCCTCCTGCTGGTGCCGAGTGAGAACCCACACAATGGGGAGGCGGCGTTTCAAGATTCTATGCAGCTATAGATCTGGAACAATCTCCCTGAAAAATGTGAGGGAGGCGTCTACTCTCGTCAATGTTCAAATCCAGGTTAAAGACGTTCTGTTTGCCTGTGCTTACAACGGAAGGATTTAACCCCCCTATCTCCATTTGATAATGCAATGCCTGTCATTTATTTATTTATTTTTTTTAAATTTTTGTGTAACTTTGTAAGTGTTAATGGTTTTATTCTCTTTGTGTGATTTTTATTGTTTTTATTGTGTTTTGAATCTTTTTGTGTGATTTTAGATGTTTTAATTGTGATTATGGTGTTTGTTTTATGTGGAATGATTTGTGATGTGGACTGTTGAAGCGCTTTGTGTTGCCCTGTGCATGAGGCGCTCTACAAAATAAACTTTGATTGATTGATTGATTCATATTGTCTGCAACAAACAAAAAAGATCATAAAATATCTAGCTATAGCATGATAGAGAAGTATGTTTTAATGTATATATCTTTTGCATAATACAGAATAAAAATAATTACATTTAAGCATTTTAATGAAGCATGAATTCACTGTTTAATCTAAGAGAAGAAATATACAGTTGTATGTGTACATCGGGACATTGCAGCATGAGGCTCTGGGATACAGTAAGTCAGTTATAGTATTAGAAAATTTGTACTGGTTTAAATTCACTAATACATTGTCGTAAAACTAACGCTATAATTCATTTTCAACTCAATGTGGTGCTGAAACTATGAAATGTGAAATAAATATAGTAGTTACACACATCAACAATAATTAGCTAATAATTATTAGCTAGCGCTGCAAAAGTACATAATACAACCTGACGTAAACAAACTGAATTACTGTATACGTAGATTTCAGTGAATCACTGTTGTTTGTACCAACGCAGAGAAAGTGTTTTCTTGTACATTAAGATACCAACCAGAGTGATCTTCGAGCCAGCAGCAACATAACTTATGACAGGAGGTAAACACTTCATATAAAGCGCACTACACACTCGAGATTTTAAACTACAGACGGTGTGTGAACGATCTTAGGACATATATGAGAGTATTTATGGAGTGAAACATAAAGAAACGACCACAAAAATTATTGTGTTTATCAGAGGAGGGAATTACCGTGTGCGTTTGTAATCCAGAATGAATGGGAAAGCCGGATCTCTCTGTTTAAGGAGGGGGGGGGCAGCGCCCACAAAGTTTTCCCCATAGTACTTGGATGGAGACAGCAATGGGAATACAGGTGCCTGTAAGGCATTTTGCCTGGAGCTCGGGCTGGGGGCGAGCTCAACAACAGCGCGAGTTGTTGTCGTGTAGTTGATTGAGTTGATTGTGCTGCCTTGGAAGTTCGTTTCCGTCTCTAACCAATCATCATTTCCGGTAGCTTATCAAACAAAATAAGGGAAGTTTTTAGTAGTGGTTTGTTTCCACTGCATAGCAAAGAAATTGGGTGAATTTTTCCATTTAGAATGTTTTGATTTTCCAATTTAATTTTGAAAATGATAATACAATAAAACAAACCCACGTATTTGTTTTTCTGATTTGTTTTGAAAAACGGAATAAACTAATGACTTGAAGGTTAACGGATTGTACACGGATTATTAAGGATTTGATTTCCAATTTGAATTAGAAAAGTGGAAAATAACATTAAACGATGGAAAATTTTGTTTTCTGATTTTATTTTGTAACGGAATAACTGATGATTGAAGGGAGTTACACGGATTATTCTGAATTACTTATATTGTATTGATTAGCAATTACAAAAAAATTTAAACTACACATGTTTCATATAGCTACCTTAATTAGGATTCTAAAATGCACAGGAGTAGCTGATCATATTGGCTAAAACATTTGATTTACTTGATATTAAGGGCATTTTAAGGTCCTGCACATACGCTCGGCTCATTCATCAGCGCTCTTTGTAATGATCAGTGTTTTCTCCTGCGCCTGTGTGGCGTTGTGGGTTTTTGTCATAGTCTTTCGCATTGGAAGATCAGGGTTCGGAGCCCGGCCATCTAAAATTTTTATTAGCCCGTGTATGCGGCTGGGGGGGCGGGGGGGGAGGAGCCGGGAGGCCCAGGGGTGGGGGGGGGGCGGGGCGGATGGGGGGGGTGGTCGTGGGAGGGGGGAGTATTATGAATCAGATTACTCTGTTACTGAATAAAGTGGATTTTTTCCTGCAGTTTGGTTGTGCAGATTGTGAAGTTTACACAGTTTTACTACAGTCTAGCAATATATTTTAAAATGTGTTGGCCTATATTACTAAGTATGTTTTAGAAATAATTTAAACGTCACAAATCAAAAGTGTCGTAGACTGTACTTGAAACCCGAGTCCTCTCACACAGAGTCCTCTCGTTATCATTGAGCTATAAAGACCAGAAAGTTGTCGGTGAACAGGAGAACAAAGACCGATGAGAAAGCCAATTTTTCCTAACCTGCTCACAAGTGCCACCTGGTGGTTGTTAGGGTCATTGCTAGCATCATGGGGAAAAAATATATAAAGACGCGGTGAATCACACCATGAGTCTCGTGTGATTCACTCGTGAACGGCGACAAAACGAAGCTGGGACCTACTGTAAGCAACAGAACGCAAGATCATAATATTGCAGATTGTTTTAACAGTGGAAGGAGGAGAGGATAGTGCTAAAATACATATTTTCCAGCAGACTTACTCCACTACGGCAGCTTGACTGTCAGTCAAAGCATGTCTAGCCTTCCCTGAGCCTTACCTCCTATCCATTTGCTAAACTTAAAGACGACTGTTTTAAGCCTTACCTTGAATGTGGAGGACCGTGTCCGAACGAAGGAGAAAACAGCAGCAGCCGCGGATGGCTTGCCCAGGCTACAGCACCAAATATTTGTGGATTAACACCCAAGTGTGTAAAACCAAACCAGACAAACAACCTAACCATAGGCAAAATTATTGCTAAAGAGGCAAAAGAGTGTTTTAAGTCTGGCTTGAATGTGGAGACCGTATCTGCTTCCTTATTCCACGTAAAGGGGCTTGGGAGCTAAATGCTCTGCTGCTGACAGTACTTTTTGAGACCTTAGGTACACAACAGAGTCTGGCGTTGTGTGAGCACAGTGCTTCGGTTTGGTTGATATAGCAATAACGTGTCTTGAAGATAGAAAGAGCCAGGCCATTCATGGCTTTGTATACTAAAAGAAGGAGTTCCGTGTCACTTTTAGGAAGGATATTTTGATTTTTGCGATGTTCCGCAAGTGGAAAAAAGCTGTTTTAGTTGCTTGGCTTATATAAGACTTGAAGGGTGTGCCACATCGAATTCCACTGCCAGAATAAGGCGCATGATTTGTGATTCAAATTGACAATGTGATACGATCGATAGATTGGATTTAAACCAGCCAAGGGCTGTTCCTCTGAGAACCCACCATATAGCACATTCTAGCCTCCGCACAGTTAGAATCTTTGGTCTTACTTCTGTTAAATGGAGAACTGGGGTCAAGTAGGTCCAACACTGACATTGTCACATATTAGCAGCTAGTAGTTGTCATTTTTTACTTTGACTAGTGCCGTTTCGTGACATATGATGAGCTTTTTTTTTTCTTGTATCCCAATTGAAGGTTTCATAAACATATTATTTTCCTGACGGTGGAAGCAAAGCTGTTTGCTCTATGATTTTCCAGGATTTTGTTTTCTAGAAGGGGTTTGATTTACCGCGGTTTTAAATGCTTGTGGGGACATAGGCCACATTGTATAGATGTGGTTTATTATGGTTAAGATAGGGCTCTTGTGTCTACGGAGCTGTGCCTTGGAAGGAGCGCCACGCTCTTTAAAGGGACTCATTTGGGTCGACGGTGGTTCAGTTGGTCGAGCATTGACCTTTGAGCCTGAACGGGTCGTGGGTTCGGAACCCAGTCTCCACTGACTCCCACTTGATGTCTGCTGTCGTTGTGTGTCCTTGGGCAAGACACATTACCCTATGGCCTGATGCCACAGTGGGGCGGCTGTGGTGTAAAGTGGCATTACTGCCGTTGTGTCCTTGGGCCTAGACACTTTCACCTCCATTGCTAGAATGAGTCTAGTGTGTGTGTGAATGGTTGGTTAGGTGGTCGGAGGGGCCAATGGCACATACTGGTTGCCTCGCTTCTGTTCAGTGTGCCCCAGGGCCGCTGTGGATACATTAGCGTTTATCACCAATGTGTTATGAAGTGAATGAATAATGCAGCCCCGCGAAAATTCATTTTTGTGTCGTTAAACAAAATTACACCCCTCCAGGCCGGTTCACCATCCCAGCCGATCGCTCAACAGAGCCCCCTTCCATTCACCGTAACGACTACGCCAGCCGCATATAAAATGGAGGAACTCCACTCGAGGCCTCCGAAGCCGTGCATGAATCGTTTGGAGGAATCGCTTGGTCTACTCACGCTTACTCCTGCGGTCCATGCTGTCCTATGTCTTGCTGGGTGTGGCCTGCTCCTCCTCCGCGTTGCTGCCACCTGGCTACGGGTCTCGTGCGGTGGTCGTGGGTCTTAGACGCTTCCTCCTTTGCGGGCTCTTTCTGCGGGTTCGCCGCTGCTCGTCTCGTCGCGCCTGCTGCTGCAGTACGGCCGAGTTCTTGGCCCGGTGCGGTGGGAGCCGTGTCGCATCCCCTGCCTCATCGTGCCGGTACGGCGTGGTCCGTTGTGTTGTCCTTCGTCTTCTGCGTTGTGTGTAAGTATGCGGACGGTTTTTTCCCTCGCATTGTACTGCAGCTCAGTTCGCCCCGCGCTTTGTACTGCAGGCTCAGTTGGGCCCGTGCATTGGTGGGCATAGCGTCAGTTTAAGCATCGCATGTTCTGCAGGCTCTCTTAACCAAGCTCCGTTTAAATCATTCACTCTGGATGCAAGCTATTCCTCAAAAAACAACATTGGACGCAAGACTCAGTTTAATCCCTCGACATTGGACGGCGGTGCTCGTTTTAATCCCCTCTTTGGCCTGCAGGCTCTCTTTTATTCCCTTCTGACTGCGTGCTCGTTTAAAATCCTCTCTTGGACTGCAAGCCCCGTTTAAATCCCTCTGGACTGCGGATACCAAATTGAATCCCTTCATTGGACTGCGAGCTCCCAGGTTATCCCGCACGGAACTGCTTATATCTGGAACTGCTTATATCTGGAGATGTTTACCGTACCTGGATGCTGCTTCATGGGATCTGACTTATATATGGAACTGCTATATAGGAAATGCTATATTGTAAACTTCTTTATATGGAACTGATTTTAGTTGGAACTGATTTTATATGGAACGGCTTGATACGGAACTGATTTTAGGAACTGCTCTTTTGGTAATTGATTATATGTACTGTTTTATCTGGAACGCTTATATATATAAATATATAAACATAAATCAATTATAAATTATATATATGTATTTCATTGTTTATTGTATATAAGCGTTCAGATATTAGCCAGTACCTATTTATGCAATTCCAATATGAGCAGTTCCTATAAGCAGTTCCGTAATAACAAGCCGTTCCTATATTAAGCAGGTCCATATATTAAGCTAGTTCCATATATAGCAGTTTCTTTTATAGCAGTTCCATTATATAGCAGTTCCACTATTAAGCAGTTCATGGACCATGAGCAGTTCAGGTACGGTTTATAACGTCTCCAGGATTTAAGCAGTTCCAGATATAAGCAGTTCGTGCTGGGATTAACCTGGGTGCTCGCCAGTCCAATGAGAGGGATTCAATTTGGGAGCGCAGTTCCAAGAGGGATTTTTAAACGGTGGGGGCTTGCAGTCCAACGAGAGGGATTTAAACAGAGCTCGCAGTCAGAGAGGGATTTTAGAGAGCTGCAGGCCAAGTGAGGGGATTAAAAATGAGCAGCAGTCCAATGTGAGGGATTTTATTAAAAACTGAGGTCTTGCAGTACAATGTGAGGAATAGCTTGCAGTCAGGAGTGAAGGATTTAACGGAGCTTGGTTAAGAGAGGCTGCAGAAAATGCGAGGGCTTTTTTAAACTGAAGATTGCCTCACCAATGCACGGGGCCACTGAGGCGGCAGTACAAAAGAGCGGGCGAAATGAGCCTGCAGTACAATGCGGTGAGGGGAATAAAACGTCCGCATACTTACCCACAACGCCCGAAGACAAGGAGGACAACAAAACGGGACCACGCCGTACCGGCACGAGACGGCCAGCGGAATGCGCACGGCTCACACCGCACCGGGCCAGTCCGGCGCTATGCAGCAGCAGGCCGCGACGAGACGAAACAAAGCAGCGGAGAACCGCAGAAGAGCCCGCAAAGGAGGAGGCGCCGGCAAGACCCACGGACCACAGCACGAGACCCGTAGCAGAGTGCGACATACGGGAGGAGGAGCAGGCTACACGACAGCAAGACAGAGGACAGCAGGAGGGACCGCAGGAGTAAGCGGTGAGTAGACCAAAGACGATTCATCCAGAACGATTCATGCAAGGCTTCGTGAGGGGCGAGTAGAGGGAGTTCCTCGTTTTTATGCGGCTGGCGTTTATCAGTCGCGTACGGTGATGGAGGGGCGTCTGGTTGAGCGATAGGTGGGGATGGTGAACCGGCCTGGAGGGGGTTTAAATTTTGGTTAAAGTCTACCAAATTGAATTTTCGCGGGCTGCATTATTCATTCACTTCATACACAGTGTGATAAACGCTTATGTAGCCACATGTGCACTGGGCACACTGACAGAAGCGAGCATAAAACCCAGTATGTGCCATCTGGCCCCTTCGACCACCACCAACCATTCACACACACACTACTGACTCATTCTAGGCTAATGGAATGGTGAAAGTGTCTTTGCCCTAGGACACAACGCAGTTTGCCACTTTACAGCACAGCCGCCCACTGTGGCATCAGGCCATAGGTTAAGGTCTTGCCAAGGACACAAGACAGCAGACCATCAGTGGGAGTCAGTGGAGCCCGGGTTCCAAACCCACACGACCTTCAGGCTCAATGGTCAATGCTTACCAACTGAACCACCGTCGACCCTAATGTTGTCTTTAAAGAGCTTGGCTCTTCCAAGACACAGCTCCTTTGACACAAAGAGCCTTTCTGTAAATAATAAACACACATCTTTACAATGTGGCTATGTCACACAAGCTTTTAAATAACCGCGGTGGTATCAAAAACCCTTATGAAGAAAACAAATCTGGAAAATCTTTGAGTCCAAACAGCTTTGCTTCCAACCGTCAGGGAAAATTATATGTTTGAAACTTTCTACTGGGGATTCATGAAGCTCATCTAGCTCTGCTAACAGGCACTAGTCAAGGTTAAAAAATGAATACTACTAGCTGCTAATAGTGGACAAGTGGTCAGTGTTGGTCCTACTGGACCCCAGTGCTCCATTTAACACAATAGACCTCAGGAATTCTTTCCTGCGGAGGCTAGATAGAAGTGATATATGTCTCAGCGGAGGAACAGCCTTGGCTGGTTAAAATCCTATCTATCGGATCGTATCACTTTGTCATTTTGAATTCAAAATCATCGCCTTATTCTGGAGTGTGATTTCGATGTGCACACTCCTTCAAGGCTTTTATAAGCCAAGCAACTAAAAAAGTTTTTTCCACTTGCGGAACATCGCTAAATCAAGAATATCCTTCTAAAAGTGACACGGAAATCCTTCTTTTAGTATACAAAGCCATGAATGGCTGGACTCGTTCTTATCGTCAAGACCGTTTAGTGCTATTATCAACCAAAACCGAGGCACTTGTGCTCACAAAACGCTGACGGCTGTTGGTTCCTAAGGTTCAAAAAAAGTACTACAAGTCAGCAGCAGAGCATTTTAGCTCCAAGCCTTTATGTGGGAATATGGATAGCAGATACGGTCTCACATTCAGGCAGATCTGTAAACAACTTTTGCATCTTTTGCAACAATTTGTATGTTAGGGTGTTTGTCTGGTTTGGTTTACACACTTGGTGTGTTAACCACAAATATTTGGTTGCTGTAGCCTGGGCTAGCCTAGCCGCGGCTTGACTGCTGTTTCTCCTTCGTTCGGACCGGTCTCCACATTCAAGGTAAGGCTTAAAACAGTCGTCTTCTAGTTTGCTTATGGTAGGAAGGTTAAGCTCAGGGAAGGCTAGACAATCTTTGACTGTCAGTCAAGCTGCGTTGGGAGTATAGTCTGCTGGGAAAGTATGGTATTTTAGACTATCCTCTCCTCCTTCTACTTTTAAAACAATCTGCATATATTTGGATTTGCGTTTCTGTGCTTACAGTAGGTCCACTTGTTTTGTCGCCTTTCACGCGTGAATCACACGAGACTCACGGTGATTCACGGTCTTTTATTTTATTTTTTTTTCCCCCACCCCCCCCCGTGAGGCGTGCAATGACCCGGATCAACCACTCAGGTGGCCATTGTGAGCAGGGTTAGGAAAATTGGCTTCTCAGCGGTCTTTGTTCTCTGTTAACGGGGACAACTTTCTGTGGCTTTAGCTCAATGATAAAGAGGTGGACTTCTGGTGTGAGTGGACTCGGGTTTTCAAGTAAAGTATACGACACTTTGTTTTGTTGACGTTTAATCTTTTTTTCTAAAACATACTTAGTAATTAGGCAACACAATTTTTAATTTAGTTGCTGACTTGTTGTAAACTGTGTAAACTTCACATTCGGCACCAACCAAACTGCTAGGAAGAATAAAAAATTGCAACTTTATTCAGTAACAAGAGTAATCTGATTCATAGATCCCCCCGCTAATAAAATTTGTGGATTGGCCGGGGCTCGAACATGAGTCTTCAAGCGAAAAGACTTGGACAATCCCACTACGCCACACAGCGCTGGAGAAAACACTGGATCTTATAACTAAAGAGCGCTGATTGTGAATGATACGTGAGTTATGTGCAGGACGCTTAAAATGCGCTTATATGCAAGTTAATGCAAATGGTTTGCATATGATCTGCCTACTCCTGTAGCATTTTTAGAAATCCTAATTATATGGTAGCTATATGTAACTTGTGTAGTTTAATTTTTGTATGCTAATCAAGTACAATATAGTATTCTGATTAATCCGTGTACCCTTCAATCATCGTTTTTTCCGTTTCAAAATAAAATCAGAAAAAAAATTTTCCATTCGTTTTAATTTTTTGTTATTTTCATTTGATAATTTCATATTGGAAATCAAAATCTTTAATTCCGTGTCAATCCGCTGTACCCTTCAATCATTAGTTATTCCGTTTCAAAACTAAATCAGAAAACAAATTACGTGGTTGTTTTATTTTATTTCCATTTTCAAAATTAAATTGAAATCAAAACATTCTAAATGAAATATTCACCCATTTCTTTGCTAATGCAGTGGAAACAAACTATACTAAAACAACTTCCATTATTTTGTTTGATATGCTACCGGAAAATGATGAGTGGGTGAGAGACGGAAACCACTTCAAGCTGCACTCAACTCAATACTCAACTACACGACAACAACTCGCGCTGTTGTGAGCTCGCCCCCAGGCCCGAGCTCCAGGGCAAAATGCTTACAGCACCTGGTATTCCCAGGCGGTCTACCATCCATAGTAATATGGGAAAACTTCTTTTGGCGATGCTCTTAAAAGAGTGCGCCGGCTTTCTCCATTTCATCTGGATTACATACGCACTCTGGTAAGGTCTCCTCTGATAAACACAATGTTTTTGTGGTTAGCGTTCTTTGCTTTCCACTCCCCTAAAATCTCTTTCCTATTGTGCGTAGATCGTTCCACACGTCTGTAGATTAAATCTTCGGTGTGGTAGTGCGCTGTTTATGATCCCGGGGTTTACCTCCGTGTCATCTGTTATTTGCTGCTGCTAGTAGGTTCTTCCTGTTTGGTTGGTGTTTGGAATCATAGTGTATAAGAAAACACTTTCTCTGCGTGGTACAAACAATCTGTATTCACTGTATTCTACTGTTTACAGCTATATTCAGTTTGTTTACGTCGGGTTTGTAGTTGTATTTCCAGCGCTAGTAATTATTATTAGTATTATTGTTGATGTGGTGTACTATCTATATGTATTTCAAATTTCTATAGTTTCTAGCAAACACATTGAGTTGAAAATGAATTATATGCAGTTAGTTTACGACAATGTATTAGTGTTTTTACAGTTCATTATTTTCCTTCTTTAACTGGACTTAATGTATCCCAGGAGCCTCATGCTGCTAATGTCCAGATGTAAACATTACAACGGTATATGTCTTCTCTAAGGATTTTACAGGATCATGCTTCTTTATAATGCTAATGTAATTATTTTATTCTGTCATATGCTAAAGTATATACATTATACATTTCTCTATCATGCTATAGCTAGATTATTTTATGATCTATTTTTTGTTTGTGCAGACAATATGAATCAATCATCAATCAAAGTTTATTTGTAGAGCGCCTTTCATGCACCGGGCAACACAAAGAGCTTCACAGTCCACATCAGATCATCACATAAAACAACACAGAATCACAATTAAACATTTAAATCACACAAAAGATTAAAACACATAAAAACAATTAAATCACACAAAGAATAAAACATCGAACACTTTCAAAGTTACACAAGAAATTTTAAAAATAAATAAATAAATGACAGCAGTGCATTACAAATGGAGATAAAAATACTTCAGTTGTATGACAGGAAACAGAAACAGGTCTTTACCTGGATTTGAACTATTGACAGAGTAGTCGCCTCCCTCACTTTTTCAGGGAGATTGTTCAGATCTTAGCTGCTTTGATCTGAAACGCAGCCTCTCCCCATGTTTGGTTCTCACTCTGGAGCACCAGCAGGAGGCCCCTGTCCCTGTGCTTCCTCAGAGTCCGGGCTGGTTCATATGCACAACATGTCACTAATGTATTCTGGTGCAAGGCCATGGAGTGACTTGTACACAAGCAGAGCTGTTTTAAAATCTATTCTTTTGAAGCCACAGGAAAAGCCAGTGGAGACCTGAGGACGGACTATAAGGTCATACTTCCTGGTTCTGTCAGGACTCTAGCTGCTGCATTTTGGGTTGTACTCTGCAGTGCTTACAGTCTGTTGGACAGACCTGTAAGCAGGCCATTGCAGGTAGTCTAGCGCTGTGGAGACAATATGCGTGGACAAGAATCTCCAAGTCTGCCCGGGACACTATTTTCTGACTTTTGGCATGTCTTCAGATGGTAAAAAGCTGTTGATTTATTGATGTTAGGTGGCTATGAAATTTAAGGTCTGAGTCCAGATATTACCCCAAATTTTCTGACCTTTGTCTAAGGAAAAGTAGGGAGAGAAGATGAAGTTGACAGATGACGCCCTTCTTTGTTTCTGGTGGGACCAAAGACAATGATTTCGGTTTTGTCTTGCATTTAGCTGGCTGGAAATATTTTGCTTCCACTCCTGTATCCGTTGGATACAGTGAAGGAGCAAATCCAGTGGTCCAGGTTCTCTGCAGTCAGTGTGACATAGATCTGAGTGTCGTCGGCGTAATTGTGGTAGGACACTTTGTTTTCTTTGTATTAACTGACTTACGGCAGCATGTAGAGATTAAAATAGGAGAGGTCCCAGGTTCGACCCCTGTGGTTAATAACAGGTCAGTGGCCAATGATCTGAGCGCAGTCTCCAATCTCCACAAAGTACTTTCCTATCCTCAGGTAAGACCCTAAACCTAGTCGAGGGCTGTGGCACACAGTGACACCTAACCCAGTCCTCCCAGTTCTGCGTGGAGGGATCTCATGGTCGACAGTGTTCGAACGCGGCACTCTAAGATCTAACATGACCAAATCTGTGACTTTTCCTGCATCAGTGTGTAGTCGAATGTCGTGTGTTAACTTCACTAGAGCGGTCTCAGTGCTGTCGGTGGGGGGTCCCTAAACCAGACTGGAACAATCAAAAGGAATTATTCACTTGTTTAAAAATTCAAGTAAGTTGATTGGGAGGCCCACTTTTTCAAGAATTTTTCCATTGAATGGCAGATTCGAAATTATGGGCGCGATATTTTGATAGTCACGCAGGATCCAGACTGCTCTTTTTTTTAGGTGGAGGTCTATGACTGCTGCTTTTAGGGACCATGGAAATGTTCCTGACGACAGAGACATGTCTATATTTGTGTCAGTGAACGGTAACAAAACTGCTCAGGACGGACTTCAGATTTTTAGAGGGCATATATATACCAGTCTTACATGTGGAGGAGCTCGAGACATCATGATTATCTTTTGACAGTTTCAGTATCCACTAGGTCGGCAATGTGAGTTAGCTCAAAGCTTCTTCTGGCTGTTGCATTGTTTATACGTGGCTGTGGAGTGATAGTGATGTGTTTTAGATTCCTTGTACTTTGTCATCGAAAACTGTGCGAACTATTTACACCTGATTTAGTGGAAACATTCTAGGGGCTACTTTACAGGGGGTCTCGTTAACTACCAACTGTTGAAAACAAACACGGAAAATGTTACTGCAACATCCAATAATGCCAGAAAAATACATTTTCTTGTTCTTCGGTAGAAACCGGTTAAATTCACCAAACTCATCTGTAAAGATTTATAATCGCCCTGGAAATTGGACTTGCGCACATTCACGTTCGGCCCTCGCATCTTTGCTTTCTGTGCCCCGGTGATCGAGTCTGCCTCTAGTCCATGGGTGCCTTTTTTTAAGAGGTACTATTTTTAACAGTCACAGGAGCAATGGCGTCCAGAACATTCAGAACACTGGTGGTGACAGTAGTTATACAATTCATCTACTAGTAGTGCATGGAAGTTTTCTCATAAATTTAGCATTCCCATGATACAGTTCACTGTGTTTTCATGTATGTGTCTTCTTCTAGCAATTGTAAATTCAGCTGGTGGTTTGCTAGCAAAAACATGTCATAAAATACACAGAAATGATCTGACAAAAGCAACATCAACTACACTAACATTTGATACATTACCCCCTTGGTAATTAGCAGGTAAGGAAGTGTGCCCCCTGCTGTGGGTGGGGCACTCATGTGCTGAATGAAACCAAAGGTCTCATGTACAGGAAGCCCAGCTTCCTTTGCATTTCTGTCATCAACTTTATAAACTTGTACATGTTAAAAATCTCTGTATAACTAAACTATCAAAATTTGTGCACATACGATGAAAGTAGTCAGTAAAATGGTCAATAAAATCGCTACATGACTTGTTGGTGCCTGTACAGGAATATTGAAGACCATTTTCATTCTTTCCTGGCCGCGTCACTGTGATTTTTCACAAGGGCCACGTTGATTCCTGCTTGCAGCAGGAACCCTTCGGAGGAGGCGGATGTCAGGGTCGACCGGTCATGAGGGAGATGCGGTGCTTCCTCAGAGGGACAGGTGAGGTGATTGTATGTGGGAGAACGCCCTCTCACTCTGGTGCGTGTGAGAGGGGTGATGCCTAAGACAAGGGCCTGAAGTGCTGAGGGGAATACTCGCTCACAGCAGGCAGTAAGACCTGCACAGTGCCTGTTGTCACCATCCCCCTGCAGCAGGTGAACCCCCCTCCTCCTGCTCAGACTCATGTCACCGCTGTCTGAGGAGGCATCGAGATGGTTGTGCAGGCGGATCTTGGAAAGCAGCAGCAGCCTCCAGCAAATAAACCCCACACAAAGAAATGCCTGTTTCGTTGGCAGCCAAAATCAAATAGGAGGCGATGGCAGCTCCATCTCGAGTTTTACCAGCCGGGTCCTACCAGGTATTTCTACTGCTCCACCAAGGTCTATAAACACTATCGCACAGTGGGTTTGACAACTCCAGGATGCCATTCCGAGACTTTAATGGACACTTGAGTTCTGCCAGAGCGCGCTGGCGGCCCACGCAGCAGAGAGTGATTTAATGAGCGCGGAGAGAGAGAAAGGAAGTAAGAGTGATGAGTCTCATCCTCCACTGGGAGAAAGTGCTGGTTCTGCAAACTGCAGCGGAAGCAGGGTGACCAGTTCTCACATTCATACCCAATTCCTGGTCTGTCAGGAAATACATCTACTGCCCTGCCAAGTATTCTCCTGTACAAGGACCAGGGATGAGGACGCAGATGTTCAGCAGTTCCTTTTATGACCGGGAGAGGGAAGTGGCGTTGTAAATAAATGTGCTATCATGATGTCTATTGGTGCTATTGTTTATAGTTACGATTTTATAACTGTACTGGGTTTTTTTTTTCATATAATGTTTATAATATTTTTAATTTTTTATGTAAATTTATACTTAATATTGATTATATCTAATTATAATAATTTCATTTGTAAAGCGGCATTATAAGTTCTGTATAGTCAGATCTCAGCCGTCACAGTCATCAAGGTCATCACAAAAATATCTAGTTTAGTAAGATAAGATAGATGGTGTTGTTTTTCATTCTAAGTGTATTTCTTAATTTGTAAATATCTCTTTTTTCATCTGTTCCAATAAAGATATTATAATGTCATACATTATTGAAGTGCTTTTCTTTTTATTGATCATATTAGGGCAAACAACAGTAGTATTTGACAAACATCGTATAGAAAATAGAGTTTCAGTTCAGTGCCAGAATTCAACAATATGCTCCCACTATACGCTGGCTGGCCCAGCGGCCCGACCTTGCCTAGCTTCCGAGATCAGACGAGATGGGCATTTTCAAGGTGGTATGGCCGTAAGCCGGGGGTATGGAGCAGCGTGCCTCCTGACCTGCTGCTGCGCGGTCCTCTCTCCCAGAATGAGCGCTCAGGCCTTTCAATTCCGGGTCTACAGTGTGCAGGACCTGTTCAGGTGCTGCGACTGACTGAAAGGAGTTGTGCAGCAGTGAGCAAGTTGTGAACCCCCTCTCACATGATTAAGCTTTCTGCCCTGTATATTACAGTTGAACTTCTGGGATTCGGGCTGTTGACGGTAGTTTGTTTGTCCCCTCCTCCCTCCTCCACAGGAGGCTTTAACATGTAAATGGAATGCTGTGAGCTCTACAAATGCTAATCAGGGTTGAGGGGTGCAAAACTTTGCTCAATTGCTGCACAATCCTTTCAGTCAGTTGCAGCATGATAGTGTCAGCACACTTAGACCCGGATTTTGTAACAGGCCTGAGCGCTCATTTCTGGGGGAGGAGGAGGACCGCAGCAAGCAGGGTCAGGGAGGCACGCTTGCTCCATACCGTGCTTACGGCCATACACCTTGAGAATGCCGATCTCGTCTGATCTCGGGAAGCTAGGCAAGGTCGAGGCGAGGGGGCCAGCCGCGTATAGTGGGCATATTGTTGATGGCACCTGAACTGAAACTCTATTTTCTATACAGATTGTTTTGTTAAATTCTACTGTTGTTTGCCCTGAAATATGATCAATAAAAAGAAAAGACTTCAATATGGTATGACATTTATAATATATTTATTGTGATCAGTGAAAAAGAGATATTTACAAATTTAAGAAATAACCATTAGAAGGAAAAACAACAACATGCTATCTTTTATCTTCTTGTAAACTAGTATTTGTGTGTGAGCCTTGTACTGGACGGCTGAGAGGGACTATTACAGAACTGTTGATGCAGCTTACGATATGTCATTATATAATTTGATATAATCAATGATTAAGTATATATTTAATTAATAATTAAAATATTTATAAACATTTATGGAAACCTGGACAGGTATAATATAGTATAAACTATATACAATAGCACCAATTGACAGCAGAGAGTCAGTTATTTCACGCCACCTTTCACTCTCTCCGGTCATAAAAAGGAGACTGCTGGAACATCTGAGTCTCCATCCCCTGGTCCTTGTACTGGGAGATACTTTGGCAGGGAGTAGATGTATTTTCCTGTCAGACCAGGGGGAATGGTGTATGAATTGTGAGGAACTGGTCCTCGCTTCAGATGTTTCAGTTTGACAGAACCGCACTTTCTCCAGTGGAGGAGCGACTATCACTCTCCTTTTCTTCTCCTGCCGCTCATTCACTCTCTGCTTGCGTGGCCTCCACTCTCTCTGGCAGAACTCAGTGTCCATAAAGTCTGGAATGGCATCCTGGAGTGGGTCAAACCTCTGTGCGATAGGTGTTATAGACTTGGTGGAGCAGTAGAAATACCTGGGTAGGACCCGGCTGTAAAACTCGTGGATGGAGCTGCCATCGCCCTCATTATTGGGATTTTGGCTGGCCACATGACAGGCATTTCTTTGTTGGGGTTTATTTGTGGAGGCTGCTGCTGCTTTTCCAAGATCCGCTGAACAACCTTTCTCTATGGCTCCTCAGACAGGGTTGACATGATGTCTGGCAGGAGGAGGGGGGTTCACTGCTGCTGGGGGCCTGGTGACAACAGGCACTGTGCAGGCTTACTGCTGCTGTGAGCGATGGTATTCCCACTGGCACTTCGGCCTTGTCTGAGGCATCACCTCCTCTCACTCGCACCAGAGTGAGGCGTTTCTACCTCATCACTCCTCCTCTGTGGCAGCACGCACTCACCTCATGGACGGGTCGTCCCTGATCTTCCTCGACTCCGAAGGTCCTTTGCAGCAGGAATCCACGTGGGCCCCTTGTCGATAAATTCACAGGGTCGCGGCCAGGAAAGAAATGAAAAATAAAACAATTGTCTTCTTATATTCCTGTACAGGCCACCACAGTTCATGTTGCGATTTTATTGCCAATTTTACTGAACTACTTTCATTGTGTGCACTGATTTTGATAGTTTAGTTATTAAAGGTGATTTTAATGTTACATGTTGATTATGTTGATGACAGATAATGCAAAGGAGCTGGCTTTGTAATTGAGACCTTTGCGTTTCATTCAAGACACATGAGTGGGCCCACCCACAGCAGGGGGCTCTCTCTTGACTGCTAATTACAAAGGGGGTTAATGTATCAAATGTTAAATGTCGTTGATGTTGCTTTGTCAGATCATTTCTGTGTATTTTTTGACATGTGTTTTGCTAGCAAACCACCAGCTGAATTTACAATGCTAGAGAAGACACATACATGAAAACAAGGTGAAGCTGTTCATGGAATGCTAAATTTTGAGGAAAACTCATGCTCTTACTGTTGATGAATTGTTATTAACTCTGTCACCACCAGTGTTTCTGAAATGTTCTGGACGCCCAGTGCTCCTGTGACGGTTTAAATAGTTACCAGTAAGAAATGGCCCATGGGACTAAGGCAGACTCTGGTCAGGGCACAGAAGCAAGAGTGCCCGGAGGGCGAACGGAAGTGGCGAAAAGTCCAACTTTCAGGCGAGTCTGAAATCTTAAAGTTGAGTTGGGTGAATTTAACGGGTTCTACGAAGAACAAGGAAATGTATTTTTCTGAACATTTTATTGGAGGTTGCGTAGTAACAATTTTCGTGTTATGTTTTTCAACAGTGGTAGATTAAGAACCCCCCTGTAAAGTTTGCCCCTAGAATTTTTCCTCTAAATCTTGGTGTAATGAGTTAGGCACAGTTTTTCGTTGACAAAGTACAAGGAATCAAATCACTTCACCTCCACCAGCACGTATAACAATGCAACAGCAGAGAAGCTTTTTGAGTAACTACTTTGCACCTGTGGATACTGAATGTCAAAGATATTAATGAGTTCTGAGCTCCTCCAAATTAGCCTGGATTATATGGCCCTCTATATTTCTGAAGTCCGTCCTGAGCAGTTTGTTACCTTTCACTGACACAAAGAGTAAACATGTCTCTGTGTCAGGAACATTTCCTTTATGGCCCTAAAGCAGCAGTCATAAGACCTCTCCTTAAAAAGGCAGTCTGGATCCTGCGGGACTTCAAATTAATCGCCCATATCGAATCTGCCATTCATTGGAAATTCTTGAATAAATAAAAAAAAAAAAGTGCATCCAAACAAACTTACTGAATTTTTAACAATGAATAATTCCTTTTGATATGTTCCAGTCTGGGTTTAGACCCCACCACAGCACTGAGACCGTCTAGTGATAGGTAACAAACGCATTCGACTTCTCACTGATGCAGGGAAAGTCACAGTTTTGGTCATGTTAGATCTTAGTGCCGCGTTCGTTAGACACTGTCGACCATGAGATCCTATGCAGAGACTGAGGACTGGGTTGTGTCACTGGCCAGCCTAGACTGGTTTAGGCTTCTTACCTGAGGATAGGAAGCCTAATTTGTGGGATTGGAGTCTGGTCTCAGATCATTGTTGCCCTGACTGTGGAGCTACCACAGGGGTCGATCCTGGGACCTCTCCTATTTAATCTCTACATGCTGCCGTTAGGTCAGTAATTCAAAGAAACAAAAGTGTCCTACCACCAATCTACGCCGACTGACACTCCAGATCTATGTTCACTGACTGCAGGAGGAACATGGACACGGATTTGCTCCTTCCTGTATCCAACAGTTCAGTGAGGGGATGCAAATAAATTTCCTCCAGCTAAATGCAGACAAAACCGAATCATTGTCTTTGGTCCCCAGAAACAAAGAGAGGGCGTCATCTGTCCAACTTCAGTCTCTCTCCCTCTTCCTTCAGACAAGGTCAGAAAATTTGGGGGTAAATATGGACTCAGACCTAAATTTCAATAGCCACATAAATCAATAACATCAACTGCTTTTTACCATCTGAAGAACATTGCCAAAGTCAGAAATATAGTGTCCAGGAGACTTGGAGATCGTGTCCACGCATTTGTCTCCAGCAGGCTAGACTACTGCAATGGCCTGTTACAGGTCTGTCAACAGGACCTGTAAGCAGTCTGGCAGTACATCCAAAATGCAGGGGGGGGGCAGCTAGAGTCCTGACAGAATCCAGGAAGTATGACCATTTAAGTCGGTCCTCAGGTTCTCTGCCACTGGCTCGCCTGTGGCTCACTAGAATAGATTTTAATACAGCTCTGCTTGTTACAAGTCTCTCCATGGCTTGCACCAGAATACATTTAGTGACTGTTGGTGTATATGACCAGCCCGGACTCTGAGGTGCACAGGGGACTGGCCTCTGATGGTGCCCAGAGTGTGAACAAAACATGGGGAGGCTGCGTTCAGATCTATGCAGCTAAGATCTGGACAATCTCCACTGAAATATATGTGAGGGAGGCGTCTCACTCTGTCAATGGTTCAAATCCAGGTTAAAGACTGTTCTGTTTGCCTGTGAATACACTGAAGGATTTTATCTCCATTTGTTAATGCACTGCTGTCATTTATTTATCTTTTTTTTTTAATTTTCTTGTGTACTTTGAAAGTGTTAATGGTTTATTCTTTTGTGTGATTTTATTGTTTTTATTGTGTTTTAATCTTTTGTGTGATTTTATTGTTTTCAATTGTGTTATGGTGGTTTGTTTTATGTGTGATTTGTGATGTTGACTGTGAAGCGCTTTGTGTTGCCCTGTGCATGAAAAGGAGCTCTACAAATAAACTTTGATTGATTGATTGATTCATATTGTCTGCAAACAACAAAAAAAAGATCATAAAATTTCTAGGCTATCAGCATATAGAGAAGTATGTATAATGTATATTTCTTTAGCATAATACAGAATAAAATATTACATTTGCATATAAGAAGCAGAATCCTGTAGTAAGTCTAGAGAAGACTTATACAGTTGTATGTTTACATTGGACTTTTGCACGCATGAGGGCTATGGGAGTACAGTAAGTACAGTTATAGAAGGAATATCCTGAACTGGTAAAAACACTAATACATTGTCGTAAACTAACTGCATATAATTCATTTTCAACTCAAGTGTTGCTGAACTATGAAATGTGAAATACATATAGATAGTAACACATCAACAATAATTAGCTAATATAATTAGCTCGCGCTGGAAAACTACTACAACCCAGACTTAAAACAAAACTTGAATTACTGTATACAGTAGAATACAGTGAATACAGAATTGTTTGTACAACGCAGTGAAAGTGTTTTCTTCTACAATATTGATCAAACAGAGAAGGATCTACGGCAGCAGCAAATAACATATGACACGGAGGTAAACAATCATAAAAGCGCCATAACACACTCGAGATTTAAACTACAGGACGTGTGGTGAACGATCTACGCACATTATGAGAGATTTATGAGTGAAACTATAGAACGACCACAAAAACCATTGTGGTTTATCAGAGGTGGAACTTACCGAGTGGTATGTGAACAGAATGAATGGAGGGGGGGAATGGGCCCGGGCTTTCTCTGTTTAAGAGCAGCGCCACAAGGTTTTCCCCATAGTACTTGGACTGGAGACCGCACTGGGGGAATACCAGGTGCTGTAAGAATTTTGCCCATGGAGCTCGGGCCTGGGCGGAGCTCAACAACAGCGCGAGTTGGTGTCGTGTAGTGAGTTTGAGTGAGTGCAGCTTGCAACGTGTTTCAGTCTCTCACCACTCATCAATTATCCGGTAGCATATCAAACAAAAATGGAAGTTGTTTTAGTAGTGTTTGTTTCCACTGCATAGCAAAGAAATGGGTGATTATTTATTTAGAATGTTTTGATTTTCCAATTTAATTATTGGAAACATGGAAAATACAATAAATACAACCACGTATTTGTTTTTCTGATTTTGTTTTGAAACGGAATAACTAATTATTGAAGGGTACACGGATTGTACTCGGATATAAGGATTTGATTTTCCAATTTGATTAGAAAAGAAAGAATAACAATTAAACGATGGAAAATTTGTTTTTCTGATTTTATTTGAACGGATTAACTGATGATTGAAGGTACACGGATTAATCAGATACTATATTGTATTGATTAGACAATACAAAAAATTTAAACTACACATGTTACATATAGCTACCATTAATTAGGAGATTTAAAATGCACAGGAGTAAGCTGATCTATGGCAAACATTGACATTAACCTGCATAATATATGCATTTTAAGCGTCCTGCAATACGCTCGGCTCATTCACTCAGCGCTCTTTAGTATTAGATCCCAATGTTTTCTCAAGCGCCTGTGTGGCGTAGTGGGATTGGTCCAAGTCTTTCGCTTGGAAGATTCAGGGGTGCGAGCACGGCAATCCTCAAAATTTTAGTTGCGGGGGGTGTATATGAATCAGCTTACTTGTTACTGAATTATAAGTTGCATTTCTTTCCCTTGCAGTTTGGTGGTGCGATTGTGAAGTTTACAACAGTTTACTACAGTCTAGCAACTATTTTAATGTGTTGGCCTAATTACTTAAGTATGTTTTAGAAAAATTTAAACGTAACAAAATCAAAAGGTCGTAGACTGTACTTGAACCTGAGTCCTCTCACAACCAGAGTCCACCTCTTTATCATTGAGCTATTTAAGCCACAGAAAGTTGTCCGCGTGACAGAGAACAAAGACCGATGAGAAAGCCAATTTTCCTAACCCTGCTCAATTGCAACCTGGTGGTTTGTGGTATTGCAGCATCACTGGGGGAAAAATAAATAAAAGACGCTGAATCACACGTGAGTCTCGTGATGATTCACGCGTGAAAGGCGACAAAAACGAAGTGGGACCTACTGTAAAGCCACAGAACGCAATCATAATAATGCAGATTGTTTAAAGTTAGGAAGGAGGAGAGGATAGTGATAAAATACCATACTTTTCCCGAGCAGACTTATTCCCTACGCAGCTTGACTGACAGTCCAAGATGTCTAGCCTTCCCCGCGCCGCTTAATTCCATATCCATATGTAAACTAAAGACGGACTGTTTTAAGCCTTACCTTGAATGTGGAGACCGTGTCTCGAACGAAGGAGAAACAGCAGCAGACCGCGGCTAGGCTAGACCCAGGCTACAGCACAAATATTTGCTCTCTCTGGTCTCTCTCTGGTCTCTCTCTCTCTGGTCTCTCTCTGGTCTCTCTCTGGTCTCTCTGGTCTCTCTCTCTCTGGTCTCTCTCTCTGGTCTCTCTGGTCTCTCTGGTCTCTCTGGTCTCTCTCTGGTCTCTCTCTCTGGTCTCTCTCTCTGGTCTCTCTCTGGTCTCTCTTTGGTCTCTCTCTGGTCTCTCTCTGGTCTCTCTCTCTGGTCTCTCTCTCTGGTCTCTCTCTGGTCTCTCTCTCTGGTCTCTCTCTGGTCTCTCTCTCTGGTCTCTCTCTGGTCTCTCTCTGGTCTCTCTCTGGTCTCTCTCTGGTCTCTCTGGTCTCTCTCTCTGGTCTCTCTCTGGTCTCTCTGGTCTCTCTCTCTGGTCTCTCTCTGGTCTCTCTCTGGTCTCTCTCTGGTCTCTCTCTCTGGTCTCTCTCTGGTCTCTCTCTGGTCTCTCTCTGGTCTCTCTCTCTGGTCTCTCTCTGGTCTCTCTCTGGTCTCTCTCTGGTCTCTCGCTTTGGTCTCTCTCTGGTCTCTCTCTGGTCTCTCTCTCTCTCTGGTCTCTCTCTCTGGTCTCTCTCTGGTCTCTCTTTGGTCTCTCTCTGGTCTCTCTCTCTGGTCTCTCTCTCTGGTCTCTCTCTCTGGTCTCTCTCTCTCTCTGGTCTCTCTCTCTGGTCTCTCTCTGGTCTCTCTTTGGTCTCTCTCTGGTCTCTCTCTGGTCTCTCTCTCTGGTCTCTCTCTGGTCTCTCTCTCTGGTCTCTCTCTGGTCTCTCTCTGGTCTCTCTCTGGTCTCTCTCTGGTCTCTCTCTCTGGTCTCTCTCTGGTCTCTCTCTGGTCTCTCTGGTCTCTCTGGTCTCTCTCTGGTCTCTCTGGTCTCTCTCTGGTCTCTCTCTGGTCTCTCTCTGGTCTCTCTCTCTGGTCTTTCTCTGGTCTCTCTCTGGTCTCTCTCTCTCTGGTCTCTCTGGTCTCTCTCTGGTCTCTCTCTGGTCTCTCTCTCTGGTCTCTCTCTGGTCTCTCTCTGGTCTCTCTCTCTCTGGTCTCTCTCTGGTCTCTCTGGTCTCTCTCTCTGGTCTCTCTGGTCTCTCTCTCTGGTCTCTCTCTGGTCTCTCTCTCTGGTCTCTCTCTCTGGTCTCTCTCTGGTCTCTCTTTGGTCTCTCTCTGGTCTCTCTCTGGTCTCTCTCTCTGGTCTCTCTCTGGTCTCTCTCTCTGGTCTCTCTCTGGTCTCTCTCTCTGGTCTCTCTCTGGTCTCTCTCTCTGGTCTCTCTCTGGTCTCTCTCTGGTCTCTCTCTGGTCTCTCTGGTCTCTCTCTCTGGTCTCTCTCTGGTCTCTCTGGTCTCTCTCTCTGGTCTCTCTCTGGTCTCTCTCTGGTCTCCCTCTGGTCTCTCTCTCTGGTCTCTCTCTGGTCTCTCTCTGGTCTCTCTCTCTCTGGTCTTTCTGGTCTCTCTCTGGTCTCTCTCTGGTCTCTCTCTGGTCTCTCTGGTCTCTCTCTCTGGTCTCTCTCTGGTCTCTCTGGTCTCTCTCTCTGGTCTCTCTCTGGTCTCTCTCTGGTCTCTCTCTCTGGTCTCTCTCTGGTCTCTCTCTGGTCTCTCTCTGGTCTCTCTCTCTCTGGTCTCTCTGGTCTCTCTCTGGTCTCTCTCTGGTCTCTCTCTCTGGTCTCTCTCTGGTCTCTCTCTGGTCTCTCTCTCTGGTCTCTCTCTGGTCTCTCTCTCTCTGGTCTCTCTCTGGTCTCTCTCTGGTCTCTCTCTGGTCTCTCTCTGGTCTCTCTCTGGTCTCTCTCTGGTCTCTCTCTGGTCTCTCTCTGGTCTCTCTGGTCTCTCTCTGGTCTCTCTCTCTGGTCTCTCTGGTCTCTCTCTGGTCTCTCTCTCTGGTCTCTCTCTGGTCTCTCTCTGGTCTCTCTCTCTGGTCTCTCTCTGGTCTCTCTCTGGTCTCTCTCTCTCTGGTCTCTCTCTGGTCTCTCTCTGGTCTCTCTCTGGTCTCTCTCTGGTCTCTCTCTGGTCTCTCTCTGGTCTCTCTGGTCTCTCTCTCTGGTCTCTCTCTCTGGTCTCTCTGGTCAATCAAGATTAAAAATACCTGTGATTTTATCTATTCATTGTTAAAACCAGGAGGAGGCGGGGCCAACAACTCGCCGCTGTGGCCGCAGGTAAAGATCGAACCACACGACGGAGATGACGGCCAAGGATCCAGCCATCACCACAGCGTCCTGGGGGGAGATGTGTTTGAGGAGGGGGGGCCAATGTCCACCATGAGCGAGTCTGCGGGGGCCATGGCTGCGTCTCCCGGGGGCGCCGCCTCTGAAGCCAGTTATGGATCTCAGTCCCCGGACTCTCTGATGGGGCCCTCTCCAGTCTTTAACCAGAGGCCCCGGAAACGCAGGAAGATGTAGCATTCATTTACTTATTTACTTATTTTTTATACTGTTTTTTTTCTCCAAGGACTCAGTGTTTGGGACTGAAAAGTTGTCAAGTCTTCAGAATGTATTTGTATGTGATAGAATCTCAAAACAAAATCTTGCCGTCATCATTTGTTTCATAAAGGTTAGAATTCAAAGTCACAATGTTGGGATTAATCGGATAAATGATAATAATATAATGATAATGCCGCTTTTCTGGATTCTTTAAGTCTCAAATCATTAATCTCTCTCTCCAAACACGGTGCTGATAAACTACTGTAGCCACAGCTGCCCCGGGGCACACTGACAGAAGCGAGGCAACCAGTCTGTGCCATCGGCCCCTCCCACCACCACCAACCACTCACACACACACCAGACTCATTCTAATGTGGGGGAAGTGTCTTGCCCAAGCCGCAGCCGCCCCACTGTGGCACCTGCTGTTCCCAGAGGTTTAGTGTCTTGCCCAAGGACACAACCGCAGCAGACATCAGTGGGAGTCGGTGGATAAAGTTTTGTGGTGGGCTCGAACCCATGACCTTCAGGCCCAAAGGCGATGATGTTCAGTGCAGAGTTTCTCCCTGGGTCTCTCCTCTCACAGACCAAGGGCAGTAGAAACCCTCTCCTCTGAGGGTTTGAGGCCCACAAGAGTTTTGCTTGAGTCCCATTTGGTTTGAGTTTGTGGAAGAGGTAGATTAACAAAAATGGCTGTTTTAAAATAATATAAACTTATATTTCTGTAGGGAGAAGGAACCACATTTTATTATATGTATTTTATTGTATTTAGTCTTAATTACAAAAACAACACATACATAATTTTAGAGGTTGAGATTCAAATCCAAAAGCAGAATGAGCTTTGTATGATCTTATTTGGGTTGCCAGTTCAATGATCAAATCCAGCCCTTTGCCTCACGAGAGCAGCTGCAGACAAAGACAGTGTTTTGGTCTAATTTTACTGCAGGACGTTTGGACAGTTTAGAATTCTTAAATAATTTATCCTTTTTTGTGATACAGAAAAAGGTCTTGCTCCAAAACTAGTGTTTGCTTAAAAACATGAACAAATATGTATGCAAGAAAACAGATAGAATAAAATATGATACAAACATTTATTTAAAGAATATTTTTGTTAAGTATGTGTTTGTGGAAAGGTTCCAGTAGAAAACCTCTCATTACCTTGTTTTACCCTCGGGTCAGAAAACCACCGCTGATGATTAAAAGTCAAAGAAAAATACCCGAAATTATGGTGTAAATGACTGAAAATTTACAAAGGTACAGAATGTTTGCATAATTTACTTTTTGTTATATTTTGTACCTACGTTTCTTGTGATTAATTTGTACTAATTATTTCTCACTTACTTGCTACGTACATAACAGAAAAGTCAGCTCAAAATACAATGTTGCAGGTGTTTTTTAACCTCTGTGATTGGTCAGTTTTGAGAACAGAGATCTAATAAAGAAATATTGTGCATAAGTTCTGGTCATTAAAGATTATCAAACTATATATTGCCTGGATCTGGATTTTATTTCACATTTAAAAGTTTGTGTTTTTGTAATAGTTTTGTTTCAAAGTGGGATGTTACCGGACGGACACCGGAGGTTTTTAGTCAAATCTTTACGCCAGAAGTTCCTGATTTTAGCGTCTGTTTTTAGGCACAACGTTGGAATACGGTAAATGTCTTCTTTAAGTAAACCTCTGAAAGAAACGCGACCTTAAAGGAGCAGTAAGTGATGTTGTTAGCTTAGCCGTAGCACCAACTGGAAACCACTCCCCCCTCCCCTCCCTCTCCACCAAACCAAACATCCAGCATTTTCTTTCCTTTGTCACAGGGAGAGTGAAGCAAACGTGAAATTGGCATTTTCTGTTCAGCCATTTTAGGTTTTAGAAAATCCGATACCTCCGGTGCACTCAGAGAAACAGGAAGAGGCTGAAGGCGGTAAACACATCCCATTGGTGTGTTGGAGATGAACGAATCCCATTGGTTCATTTTTATCTGTCCGCTCCAAAATATGTTTAACTTATTTTTGTAGACTATAGACATCTGGTCAATTTCATTACTATTTGAAGACACATGATACTTGATACTTTTAGGGTTTAGGGACATTTTCCACAATATTTAAAATAATGTGTCTGGAAAAATCACTGCCTGCATCTTTAAGTTAATGTGTTAATAACTTTGGCCTCTACAATGTTTTCCACAACAAACAATGCACAACAAAACCTCTGCACTTATCCCATTTCCATATGAATTACTAATTGCCTCCAAAATCCCGATGAAAAAAAGCGTAGCCATTTGTTCTCACTCCCTTTATTGCCTGAAGAGCGCTCTCATGTTACTTGTGGCTTGATTTCAGTTGTTTCTTTGTGCAAAAAAAAAAGCTCTTTCAATTAGCTTAATGAATCGTAGAACAAGGGAATAAAAAGATTTAGACGCAACTTATTTTGTCGAGCAAGCTAATACATCTCTGAACGCCTTGTTTTCTCCAGCTATTAACTCTGCCTTTCTTCAAATACCAATTAGCGCTGATACAAATCAAGCCTACGCAAGTCCCCGGCGTTGTTTTTATGATTTTTTTTCCCCAGAATAGTTCAGATGTAGCGCTGCAGCTGCTGTCAACCTGGAGCTGCCCAAACAAATCTGTTTCAGTAATGAGACAGAGCTGAGGAGGCAACACCAGAGGCAATGATAGGCTGTGTGTCCCACCGCTTCACCGACACCACCTCTTCACCGACACCACCGTTTCACCGACACCACCGCTTCACCGACACCACCTCTTCACCGACACCACCGCTTCACCGACACCACCGCTTCACCGACACCACCGCTTCACCGACACCACCGTTTCATCGACACCACCGCTTCACCGACACCACCCCTTCACCGACACCACCGCTTCACCGACACCACCTCTTCACCGACACCACCGCTTCACCGACACCACCTCTTCACCGACACCACCGCTTCACCGACACCACCGCTTCACCAACACCACCTCTTCACCGACACCACCTCTTCACCGACACCACCGCTTCACCGACACCACCGCTTCACCGACACCACATCTTCACCGACACCGCCTCTTCACCGACACCGCCGCTTCACCGACACCACATCTTCACCGACACCACATCTTCACCGACACCACCTCTTCACCGACACCACCTCTTCACCGACACCACCTCTTCACCGACACCACCTCTTCACCGACACCACCGCTTCACCGACACCACCTCTTCACCGACACCACCGCTTCACCGACACCACCGCTTCACCGACACCACCGCTTCACCGACACCACCTCTTCACCGACACCACCGCTTCACCGACACCACCTCTTCACCGACACCACCGCTTCACCGACACCACCGCTTCACCGACACCACCGCTTCACCGACACCACCTCTTCACCGACACCACCTCTTCACCGACACCACCGCTTCACCGACACCACCGCTTCACCGACACCACCGCTTCACCGACACCACCGCTTCACCGACACCACCGCTTCACCGACACCACCGCTTCACCGACACCACCTCTTCACCGACACCACCGCTTCACCGACACCACCTCTTCACCGACACCACCGCTTCACCGACACCACCGCTTCACCGACACCACCGCTTCACCGACACCACCGCTTCACCAACACCACCGCTTCACCGACACCACCGCTTCACCGACACCACCTCTTCACCGACACCACCGCTTCACCGACACCACCTCTTCACCGACACCACCGCTTCACCGACACCGCCTCTTCACCGACACCACCGCTTCACCGACACCACCGCTTCACCGACACCACCTCTTCACCGACACCACCGCTTCACCGACACCACCGCTTCACCGACACCACCGCTTCACCGACACCACCGCTTCACCGACACCACCGCTTCACCGACACCACCTCTTCACCGACACCACCGCTTCACCGACACCACCGCTTCACCGACACCACCGCTTCACCGACACCACCGCTTCACCGACACCACCTCTTCACCGACACCACATCTTCACCGACACCACCTCTTCACCGATACCACATCTTCACCGACACCACATCTTCACCGACACCACATCTTCACCGACACCACATCTTCACCGACACCACCGCTTCACCGACACCACCGCTTCACCGACACCACCGCTTCACCGACACCACCGCTTCACCGACACCACCTCTTCACCGACACCACCGCTTCACCGACACCACCTCTTCACCGACACCACCGCTTCACCGACACCACCTCTTCACCGACACCACCGCTTCACCGACACCACCGCTTCACCGACACCACCGCTTCACCGACACCACCGCTTCACCGACACCACCTCTTCACCGGCACCACATCTTCACCGACACCACCTCTTCACCGACACCACATCTTCACCGACACCACATCTTCACGGACACCACCTCTTCACCGACACCACCGCTTCACCGACACCACCTCTTCACCGACACCACCGCTTCACCGACACCACCTCTTCACCGACACCACCGCTTCACCGACACCACCGCTTCACCGACACCACCGCTTCACCGACACCACCTCTTCACCGACACCACATCTTCACCGACACCACCTCTTCACCGACACCACCGCTTCACCGACACCACCGCTTCACCGACACCACCGCTTCACCGACACCACCTCTTCACCGACACCACATCTTCACCGACACCACCTCTTCACCGACACCACATCTTCACCGACACCACATCTTCACCGACACCACATCTTCACCGACACCACCGCTTCACCGACACCACCTCTTCACCGACACCACCGCTTCACCGACACCACCGCTTCACCGACACCACCGCTTCACCGACACCACCGCTTCACCGACACCACCTCTTCACCGACACCACATCTTCACCGACACCACCTCTTCACCGACACCACCGCTTCACCGACACCACCGCTTCACCGACACCACCGCTTCACCGACACCACCTCTTCACCGACACCACATCTTCACCGACACCACCTCTTCACCGACACCACATCTTCACCGACACCACATCTTCACCGACACCACATCTTCACCGACACCACCGCTTCACCGACACCACATCCATCCCAATGACTCAGTTTGAATACGCAATGAAGAGCCAGTCAGGGTTAAATATGTGTGATTTATGTTTGTGTGCGACTGTTCCGTTTGTGTGCGACTGTTGCGTTTGTGTGCGACTGTTGCGTACTCACTATTAGTCCGGTAATTGGGTGTGTATTCAACAAAGTACAACGGGCATTTGGAATTAGCATAAAGAGGTCCTTTAAAGAGGATATATGTACGATCTCCATGTCCAGTCATCATCAAAGGGCCCTAATCTGGTCATCATCAAAGGGCCCTAATCTGTCCTCATTAAAGGGCCCTAATCTGTCATCATTAAAGGGCCCTAATCTGTCATCATTAAAGGGCCCTAATCTGTGATCATTAAAAGGCCCTAATCTGTCATCATTAAAAGGCCCTAATCTGTCATCATTAAAAGGCCCTAATCTGTCATCATTAAAGGGCCCTAGTCTATCATAATAATTAACTGCTCTTTTCCAATACTTTAACTGATAACAGTAGTTCAGAGATATTTGAATTTCTAAATTACTTTTCCAGCCTCTAAATCTTGTTATTGTTTTCATTTACTTCAGTCCTGGGTCCACACCCTCAGTCTCAGAAAACTGTTGTGATTTAAAGCGATACAAGAATAAATTGAATTGAAATCAAGTTTATAATGCATCGTGACATCACTGATCTCCTCTCCCTGATATCGTCTCCAATCCTTTTCCATCTTCTGTGTTTCTCCTTGAGCTCATTTCAGCAGCACAAGGCCCTGCTCAGGGGAGCCGGCCGTTTGAAGGTAGTTTGTTAATGTGTCAGAAAAGGGCTCTGGGGAGGTTCTGCGAAGGTAAGAGCCCTGATTGGTGAGATGCAGAGGATGTGGATTGTGTACTTTGCAAACACCCGGGATCGAGATAGCAGTGAGACTTTAGGAAATATGCAACAACACTGAACAGCAGCAGCAGATCCAAATCACAGTCAGACGAGACATGTTTTCTATCAGTCACTCCAAGTCTACTCAAAGGCATCAGGAAGTCTGGGTAGGTCCCTTTAATAATAATAATAATAATAATCATGAAAATGCATTTGGGCTTTTCGGGACTCCCAAAGACGCTTCACATGTTTTTATTCACTCACTACTACCAAAATACTACTGTAGCCACAGCTGCCCTGGGGCGCACTGACAGAAGCGAGGCAACCAGTCTGTGCCATCAGCCCCTCCCACCACCACCAACCATTCACACACACACCAGACTCATTCTAATGTCGGGGAAGTGTCTTGCCAAAGGACACAACCACAGTTTGGCACTTTACAGCCGCCCCACTGTGGCAACCCAGAGGTTAAGTGTCTTGCCCAAGGACACAACAACAGCAGATATCAGTGAGAGTCGTGGAGAAAGTCTTGTGGTGGACTTGAACCCACAACCTTCGGCCAGTGCTCCGTTAACAGGTGGGAGGCGTTAACTCCTTTTGCAGATTGAAACGATTGGATCTGAGTTTACTGAGACGTATGTAATGAGCCAGAGTGAGTCGTTAGCATTTAGCCTAGCTTTAGCATGTAGCCTAGCTTTAGCCATCTCCTTTGCCGCTAACGGAGCCCGTGGGGAGTAGAGCCACAACATCTTTGCTTCAATAACATTTACTAAACATTCCTCTTGCTCCGGCTTCAGTTTCTTGATATTTGGATTGAACCAGAACAGATTATTTTACTATCACATTCTCCGACAAACTACAACCAGTAAATTCAGCACAAACTCTTGACGTCACCGACACCGACCTACAACACCCGCCTCCCCCGCTCTCTGATTGGTCGGAGGGGATTCAACCGAGGAAACTGCAGCCAATAGGATCAGACCCAGACGTACATGTAGGAAATGATCATGGACCAGAGTTTACACATGGTAAGACCAGACGTACATGTAGGAAATGACCATGGACCAGAGTTTACACATGGTAAGACCAGACGTACATGTAGGAGATGATCATGGACCAGAGTTTACACATGGTAAGACCAGACGTACATGTAGGAAATGATCATGGACCAGAGTTTACACATGGTAAGACCAGACGTACATGTAGTAAATGATCATGGACCAGAGTTTACACATGGTAAGACCAGACGTACATGTAGGAAATGATCATGGACCAGAGTTTACACATGGTAAAACCAGACGTACATGTAGGAAATGATCATGGACCAGAGTTTACACATGGTAAGACCAGGCTTTATCAAAAGTTACTCAAATCTTGAATAAAACGTGAATCAAAATCAATAGTATCTCTACAATATTCATTTTTTCTCAGCTCAGCTCGCCCCACATGTGCTCCTCTCTCCCCGCTTACCTGGCGCCCCGTTCAGACTTTAAAAGGGCATAAAATCAATGGCATAAGTAGTATGTCATGTCTGCTGAGTGCAAAATATCTGTCACTATAATATCGTAGATGTAAGAGAGTGAGAGTGGAGGGAGGCGGCCTTGAGTCAATGTAAGGTTCAAAAGAAAAGGTTAAAGCTGCCAAGTACAGAAGAGCAAAGAGAGCTGCAGATCAGTGAGGACATGAGGAGAAACTGACAAGTGCAGAAGATTAAAGCTGCCTCAACTTTTCTGTTCAAACGTCAATATGTCTGAGCGAGGACGGCTGGAGTACGCCCAGTCAGGAGGGCGTTTCAATCTGCAGGGACTGGAACACACAAAACATGGGTGTTATCAGATTAGTGCAGTGCAGAGGCGTCAAAGTCAAGCCCTTGAGATGAATTTGAATTATTATATTAGATGGCAGCATTGATGGTATAAGGCGACAATGGCGTGTTACCCATGACTAAGAAAACAGCCATAAAACTTTATTCCATAAGAAATGTTAAGCCGACATGTAATTAGTATTAGTTAGTATTATTATTTTGTATGTTTATTATGTTTACGAGTCTTCAATTACATTTTTAAAGATATAAAGGAGGTTTAACCAATTTTCTTAGGATAGAACCGCCCTCTCCACTTTTTGAACCAAACTCTCTGGTCTTATTGGACGAGCACGAATCACCAGAATGATTGACAGTTGGGAGGACCAATAGTTTTGATGATCCACCCAAAAGTAGAAAATCTTCCATATTTGGTCCAGTTTTGGTTCAGTCCACAGGAACTGAACTAATTCTAATCAGAAAAGAATGTCCAATCCAACTAATGTGAAACAAGTCATTTATATACAGTAGAAACCTTCATATTATAAAAAACCCACTTATTCTTTCAGCCCATCGCAGCCCTTTAATTTTTTATTTGGTCCTCAACCAAAATAAGTTTGACAGTAAATAATAAAATAATAATAACCAAAATAAGTTTTACTGCCAGTTTGGCAGTAATCAGACACTACATAAATGACACATACATGATATATTTTCAACATTACATTTATGGTGCTGTAGAGACTGTGGTTAGGATTTGGCCTTTGACCCCAGCAGAGACCTGTGATGAGGCAGAAGGGGAAAGAGATTATGAGATCCCCCGGGGCCTAGACCTCATTAAAGGGCCCTAATCTGTCATCATTAAAGGGCCCTAGTCTGTCATCATTAAAGGGCCCTAATCTGTCATCACTAAAGGGCCCTAATCTGTCATCACTAAAGGGCCCTAATCAGTCATCATTAAAGGGCCCTAATCTGTCATCATTAAAGGGCCCTAATCTGTCATAATACTAAGTTTCTCTTTTCCAATACTTCATTTTGATGTCCCGCCCTCCGCTGTTTCACCAATCAAAAAGTCTGTGATCCGGGCGCCAGAACTCACCGCGTGGAGCTAATCTCACTGGTAAAGTACCATGTGGAGCTAATCTCACTGGTAAAGTACCATGTGGCACAGAACTAAAAAAAGGTCTCGTTATGATTCTCAAATCATTAACGACAAAACAAGGAATAAAACCAGGATTTCTATCTTTGTGAAAAAGGTGTTGGTTATAGATTTGTTGTTGACAAAACTCTTGTCTTGGATTCGTCTGCATATCTGGCAACCTGAGTCAGGGAGAGTGGGAGAGGCTGCAGTACCACTTTTGGCCACATGTTTACACACTGCTCCTTTAACATAGACGCCTGTTAATACAAAGAACAAGATCAAAAACATTGATCTTTTCAGCAAATTAAGCAAAAGTGAAAGTACGGTCCAATTACGCTCGTCCTGAGACAATGTGACCTTGTCCGTTCGTAAACAGCTGCTGAGCGGAAGCACGGGACAGAACAGGTGTAATTACAAAAATGTCAAGATGTTTTTGAGCAGGGTCCAGTGTGAGTCAGAGCAGGAGCGCCGCAATAATGGGACCTCAGGAAATGATTAATTACCCACAGTGCATTGCATGTCATCTCTCCAGCTCCAGTTGTGAGTTTGTGAGTGGAATGAAAATGCGTTTAATCTCCACACAATAGAAGTTCCTCAGGGTCAAGCAATTTTCTGTTTACACACTTTGAAAGCCAGAACGCAGCGGCAGCGTAACGTCATCCGAGAATTCAATAAACAATGAATAACGAGACGAGATGTGAGCGCGGGGAAGATGCGGCGGCGAGAATTCACGTGTGATTTATTGCGAACACGGTGTTATTACGACTCGCTGAGATTCACAGATGAGAGCGGTGATTGCCGAGAGTCTGGATCAATCATTGGGCCTTTTCTATTATATGTTTTCTACAGAAAGCACTGGATTGTGAGACTCTAATCTGTCAGACATCCCCTTTAACAGGTCTAGTTATAGTCATACATCCCCTTTAACAGGCCTAGTATAAGTCAAACATCCCCTTTAACAGGTCTAGTAATAGTCAGACATCCCCTTTAACAGGCCTAGTTATAGTCAGACATCCCCTTTAACAGGCCTAGTATAAGTCAAACATCCCCTTTAACAGGTCTAGTAATAGTCAGACATCCCCTTTAACAGGCCTAGTTATAGTCAGACATCCCCTTTAACAAGCCTAGTATTAGTCAGACATCCCCTTTAACAGGCCTAGTCAAACATCCCCTTTAACAGGCCTAGTTATAGTCAAACATCCCCTTTAACAGGCCTAGTTATAGTCAGACATCCCCTTTAACAGGCCTAGTATAAGTCAAACATACCCTTTAACAAGCCTAGTATTAGTCAGACATCCCCTTTAACAGGCCTAGTTATAGTGAGACATCCCCTTTAACAGGCCGAGTAATAGTCAGACATCCCTTAGTTATAGTCAGACATCCCCTTTAACTAGCCTAGTTATAGTCAGACATCCCCTTTAACAGGCCTAGTCATAGTCAGACATCCCCTTTAACAGGCCTAGTCAGACATCCCCTTTAACAGGTCTAGTTATAGTCAAACATCCCCTTTAACAGGCCTAGTTATAGTCAAACATCCCCTTTAACAGGCCTAGTTATAGTCAGACATCCCCTTTAACAGGCCTAGTATAAGTCAAACATCCCCTTTAACAGGTCTAGTAATAGTCAGACATCCCCTTTAACAGGCCTAGTTATAGTCAGACATCCCCTTTAACAAGCCTAGTATTAGTCAGACATCCCCTTTAACAGGCCTTGTTATAGTCAGACATCCCCTTTAACAGGCCTAGTTAGAGTCAGACATCCCCTTTAACAGGCCTAGTTAGAGTCAGACATCCCCCTTAACAAGCCTAGTATTAGTCAGACATCCCCTTTACCAGGCCTAGTTATAGTCATACATCCCCTTTAACAGGCCTAGTATAAGTCAAACATACCCTTTAACAAGCCTAGTTATAGTGAGACATCCCCTTTAACAGGCCGAGTAATAGTCAGACATCCCTTAGTTATAGTCAGACATCCCCTTTAACTAGCCTAGTTATAGTCAGACATCCCCTTTAACAGGCCTAGTCATAGTCAGACATCCCCTTTAACAGGCCTAGTCAGACATCCCCTTTAACAGGCTTAGTTATAGTCAGACATCCCCTTTAACAGGCCGAGTAATAGTCAGACATCCCTTAGTTATAGTCAGACATCCCCTTTAACAGGCCTAGTCAGACATCCCCTTTAACAGGTCTAGTCAGACATCCCCTTTAAGAGGCCTAGTGATAGTCAGACATCCCCTTTAAGAGGCCTAGTGATAGTCAGACATCCCCTTTAACAGGCCTAGTAATAGTCAAACCCAGAGGATACTCAACCTCTGCTGCTGTGACCTGAAGGGCTGTTGCTGATTATTACTATTGTTAGCTTTTTAGAATGATCAATTTTTTTAAATTTTGTTTTGCTGCTACTGGACACCTGGATTTCTCTGACTGGGATCAATAAAGTATCTATCTATCTATCTACAGTATCTATTAATGTGTAGTAATACTGCATATGTAACAATTTCTATGTATCCAAGTGTCCATCGGGGGGCAGTGTTGCTCTGTCACATATTCCCGTCCATTTGCTGTGTTTACCAAAGGGACACAGACCATAAAACATCTATGACATGGGCTCTCTCTGATCTTCTGTGTCAGACATGATGCATTAAAGGGGTGGTTGTAGTATTTTCATTACTTTACATGTTTTTATACGTGTCCCTAGATGATTGGGCAGCTTGTGCAACTCTTTTCGGACCTTTTCTGAACTGAAAAACATTTTCAAGTTGAGTTTTTCTTAATTAAAATGACAATGTAATGATATTTTATGTTTATGGTTTTCAAGGAGGGTTCTAATTAGAAATCAGATTGAGCCCCTCGTGTGGGTTGTCAGTTTGTTAGTTCCAATGTTGCTGGTTTTGGCTCTTATGTTAACTATAATAACAATATGCTCAAGCAAAATGATATCACATATTCATGATATCACACGTTTTTTTTTTATGTACTTGACTTGTGCACTCTGGGGACATTTGCAAATGGCTTGTAAAGTTGGATAATAAATGTAATTGTCCTGCTTAAAACGGCAGAGTCGGTCAGAGCGCCTGCATACGGTGCTTTATGGTTAGATATGTGTCTGTAATGTAGATGTCAGTCCGACTTAAGGTCATGTGACTCCTGGGAATATCATGAAACCAGTTCGGCTGCAGTCGGAGGAGTCAGGGGTGAAGAGGACTGTACCGCTTGCATGGACTACAAACTGTCTGCATGGACTACAAACTGCCTGATTGGACGACAAACTGCCTGCATGGACTACAAACCTCCTGCATGGACAACAAACTGCCTGATTGGACGACAAACTGCTTGATTGGACTACAAACTGCTTGATTGGACTACAAACTGCTTGATTGGACTACAAACTGCTTGATTGGACTACAAACTGCTTGATTGGACTACAAACTGCCTGCATGGACTACAAACCGCCTGCATGGACTACAACCCGCCTGCATGGACTACAAACCGCCTGCATGGACTACAAACCGCCTGCATGGACTACAAACCGCCTGCATGGACTACAAACCGCCTGCATGGACTACAAACCGCCTGGACTGCATTCCCCATAATGCAGAGGGGTCATGAGTCCCTGGAGAGTGGCTGATTGGAGATGTTTGTTTGGTTGTGTTCATTTGCTTCATCATTGATTTAGATAAAGAGAGAGAGAGAGAGAGAGAGAGATAGATAGACAGATAGATAGCAGCAGAAACACATCCATCCAAACAAACAAAACAGGTCACAGCAGCAGAGCACAGAAATGTAAACCCTATTGTACGCTCATGATACTTGGCGGTGGTGGTGTGTGTCAGTGGGAGGTGGACACAGCAGCGCTAACACAGTTTAATTCAGTTTTTATCGAAGCTCTAAAGTCTCACGATCTCAAACATTTCTTCAAATGACTTTTTTTAGACCACTCATCGGGCAGATTACATACCGTCCTTTAAATATGTTCTTTCTAATGTAACAATATGAAAAATCAGACCAGTGTGGGCAGGTCCCGGCTCCAAAAGGTCCATGAGCTGGTGGGGGTGTACCCGGAAAGGGAATTACTCAATGCTTTTGTATGGCGTCTTCTTTCCTCTCAAAAACGTCTTAACAGGATGGTCCAAAAGTGGGTCTTGGTCCTCTTCGTTCCAGATCCTGTCAATGTTGAGGAGAGTATATAATTTTTGGACCAGCCTAGTTTAGCTGCTGTGGACTTCAGAATGCACTTGTTAAATGAATGGGGCCAGGGCAACTCATGCACAAATGCGTTTCCCCACAGCCATTTAGAAAAAGCCACAGAAGACAAACGTGATGTCACATTAGTTTAAATGATGGAGATAATCGTCACTACGTCTGTTAATATTTACAGTCTATAAATCAGACATGTGGCCCTGCTTTTTCAAAATGGTTCTGTATATTTCCGAGCTTTTTCCTCAAAGGTGGTGCACCCGGCATCACTTTATCCTGATATCTTAATTACTTGTCGGTAGCAGCAGTGGGTTGTTGTGGTAAGTGGTTTTCTCACATCTGCCGTGTTGCCAGCACAGAGGACGGGATAACCAATTAGACATTCTGCATGTAGCCAGGAGCCAGCGTTCAAAAATAGCAAGACCATTTTCTCATTCCACTTCACCTCAATTTGATGCAACCGTGGGTTATGGCTTCCCGTCAGGCGTTGGGAGCGGCGGAGATGATGGTGTTGATGTGGTAAAAGAGCCGTCAGATCCTTATGCGTTTCATAGTGTACTGTGACTGTCTTTTCACTCAAATAGTTCGGATTTAAGTGTACTTTCTGACATTTAGTCTTCCAGTATATTTGAGCCAGAGATAGAATTGTTTTTGACACCCTCTGAGTTAAGCATGGTTCACACGGCGGGATAATTAGACTGATTTAAGACCCGATTTACCGGCAAGGTGGCTGAGTGGATAGCACTCTCGCCTCTCAGCAAGAAGGTCCTGGGTTCGAATCCCAGTCGGACCAGGGCCTTTCTGAGTGGAGTTTGCATGTTCTACCCGTGTCGGCGCAGGTTTCCCCTTCCACTAAAAATATGTACAATAGGTCTGGGATGTGCCTCCTGTACTGGCCCCGGTCCCATCTCTGTGTGGAGTGAGAGGACAAGTGCCCAAAAATAACAATTGTAAACCACTTTGTGACTCTAGTCTTTGAAAGGCGGTATATAAATAAAGATTATTTACCCCTAACGACAATCTTAAGAACGCTCTGATTTTCGTTAAAAAAAATCTGATGGGTATTCCATGTGTGGTGTGTTAAGACTGCACTCGTTGCTCAGAAGGACTTCTCAAATTGAGAATATGTTTTGGCCCAATTTCTCTTTGTGTGAGGTGTTGGGGACAGACGAGTGATGAAACACAGGAAAGAAATCATAACAGTCAGCGGCATGACGCATAAATATATAGTGGGGCAAAAAAGTATTTAGTCAGCCACCGATTGTGCAAGTTCTCCCACTTAAAATAATGACACAGGTCTGTAATTTTCATCATAGGTTCACTTCAACTGTGAGAGACAGAATGTGAAAAAAAATACAGGAATTCACTTAAAGAATGTATTTGTAATTTATTTGTAAATTATTATCAACTCAATACTTTGTAGTATAACCTTTGTTGGCAATAACAGAGGTCAAACGATTACTATAGGTCTTTACCAGGTTTGCACACACAGTAGCTGGAATTTTGGCCCATTCATCCATGCAGATCTTCTCTCAAGATGTTTTGGGGCTGTCGCCGAGCAACACGGACTTTCAACTCCCTCCACAGATTTTCAGGGTTGAGGTCTGGAGACTGGCGAGGCCACTCCAGGACTTTCGTTGCCCGGGCGGTGTGTTTGGGATCATTGTCATGCTGGAAGACCCAGCCACGTTTCATCTTCAAAGCTCTCACTGATGGAAGGAGGTTTTGGCTCAAAATCTCACGGTACATGGCCCCATTCATTCTTTCCTTAACACGGATCAGTCATCCTGTCCCCTTAGCAGAAAAACAGCCCCAAAGCATGACGTTTCCACCCCCATGCTTCACAGTGGGTATGGTGTTCTTGGGATGAAACTCAGTATTCTTCTTCCTCCAAACACGACGGGTTGAGTTTATACCAAACAGTTCTACTTTGGTTTCATCTGACCACATGACATTCTCCCAATCCTCTGCTGTATCATCCATGTGCTCTCTGGCAAACTTCAGACGGGCCTGGACATGCACTGGCTTCAGCAGGGGGACACGTCTGGCACTGCAGGATCTGATTCCCTGTCGTCGTAGTGTGTTACTGATGGTATCCTTTGTTACTTTGGTCCCAGCTCTCTGCAGGTCATTCACCAGGTCCTGGTTCTGGGATATTTGATCACCGTTCTCATGATCATTTTGACCCCACGGGATGAGATCTTGCGTGGAGCCCCAGATCGAGGGAGGTTATCAGTGGTCTTGTATGTCTTCCATTTTCTGATAACTGCTCCCACAGTTGATTTGTTCACACCAAGCTGCTTGCCTATTGTAGATTCACTCTTCCCAGTCTGGTGCAGGTCTACAATTCTTTTCCTGGTGTCCTTTGACAGCTCTTTGGTCTTGGCCATAGTGGAGTTTGGAGTCTGACTGTTTGAGGCTGTGGACAGGTATCTTTTATACAGATAACGAGTGGAGGACAGAAGAGCTTCTTAAAGAAGAAGTTACAGGTCTGAGAGCCAGAGATCTTCCTTGTTTGAAGTGACCAAATACTTATTTTCCACCATAATTTACAAATAAATTCTTTAAAAATCCTACAAATTCCTGTAGTTTTTTTTCACATTCTGTCTCTCACAGTTGAAGTGAACCTATGATGAAAATTACAGACCTGTCATTATTTTAAGTGGGAGAACTTCCACAATCGGAGGCTGACTAAATACTTTTCTGCCCACTGTGTATAGTCCAAGCTTGCGTTTCTTTGATAACACTTTTTCTCTGTTAAAATCAAACAAACTATCGCCGCTGCCTCCTCTTGGTTCGCCTTGATTGTTTACTCTGAAGTCACGCTTGATCTCAAGAGATTTTGTGAGATTTCTGTCTGACCTGTGAATGCTCGGGGGTGAAATCGGTTTGTGTGTGATGTGTGTGGTTTGTGTGATTTTGTCGTGTGGCTGCACCACACACTGTATGACCCTTGATTTTTTATCTCTGTGTGTGAGGTATCTCAGGTTAGGAAAATCGGCCGACAATTTTTAAATCGTCTTGTGTGAACCAGGTTTTAGGCAAGACTAAGATCTTACTGTGTATAGCTGGATAACACAGTAAACAAATAGTTTGAATAGTCATTGAAAAGATACAGACTTATGACATCACCCGAACTTTTACTAAAGAAGTAAGTAATGTTTTTTAATGTAAAGAACAAATCAAATTGACATCACACATTGCACACTTGAACCAAGGCCAGTTCCAGCTCTATGGAAGACATGCCTGTGGGGGTGTACCCAGAAAGAGAATTACCCAATGCTTTTGGATGCCGTCTTTTAACCTCTCAAAAAAGTCTTTACAGGATGGTCCAAAACTGGCTCTGGGTTTAAAGCTACATCGTTGCTGAGGGGAATATATTCTTTGGACCAGTGCTAATGCACAAATGCGTTTTTTCACATTTTTTCTGCCCTGCGGCCATTTTGATAAAGCCACAGAAGCCAAAAGTGATGTCACATTAGTTTCAATGGGGGAGATAGGCGTGATTACGTCTGTTAATATTTACAGTAAGTAAGTAATGTTTGTTTACATAGCGCCTTTCTCAGACCAGAGTCATAAAGCGCTTTACAATTGTGGGCATTTGTCTCTCTCTCCACACAGATGGGAGCGGGGCCAGTACAGGAGGCACAGACCTATTGTACATGTTTTTAGTGGAAGGGGAATCCGGAGTACCCAGAGGAAACCTACACAGACACGAGGAGAACATGCAAACTCCACACAGAACATACCAGTGAAAGGAGTCATTAGCAGCACTCGTCTGGTTCTTCAAACACCAACAAAAGGTTCTTACAAACATGTGTTGTTTTGCTGCTTCTCCTGATTTCAAAGTTGTAGTTCTGCTAATTTATTAAAGGGAGTCTGGGAGAAGGGATTTCCTGCAGAGACAGAAGAGATATGTTTGAGGGGAGTCGAGGTTAGAACAGAATAAAAATCCTCATTAACAGCTCACCTTCTCTCTGAGCTCACTCCACATTCTGAGTGGAAAGAATATTGATCGCTAACAAGAGGATTTTAGTACTTTAAAGTATAAGTTTTGTCAATAATTGATTGACTGCGGAACCTTCCGCAGTCAACCATTGGTTTTGTATTTCTTTATTCCGTCATTTTTTTTGACACGTTTCACAGCTTTCACATTTTCAACAATTTCCACAAGTTATACATCAAAACGTTCCACATGTTTGGGAGATTATTGCTATTACTTTTGGGACTTCAGCGATTTCCGGTTTTTCCGCAATCGGACAAAAATCTGCATTGAGAATTCTGCAATGCATTTTAATAGGCCCATGCATTTTAATAGGACTTCAGCTCTTTCAGACATTTCTACAGTTTCAATGATTCAACAGTTTCAAGGATTCAACAGTTTCAAGGATTTCAGCAGTTTCAAGATTTCAAGAGTTTCAAGGACTTCAACAGTTTCAAGGACTTCAGCAGTTTCAAGGACTTCAGCAGTTTCAAGGACTTCAGCAGTTTCAAGGACTTCAGTGTAATCATGCAACCTAATAGGGATTTTTCCATGTAAACCAGTATAATGCAACTTAATAGGGATTTTTCCATGTAAACCAGTATAATGCAACTTAATAGGGTTTTTTCATGTAAACCAGTATAATGCAACTTAATAGGGTTTTTTTTCATGTAAACCAGTATAATGCAACTTAATGGGGATTTTTCCATGTAAACCAGTATAATGCAACTTAATAGGGGTTTTTACATGTAAACCAGTATAATGCAACTTAATAGGGTTTTTTCCATGTAAACCAGTATAATGCAACTTAATAGGGTTTTTTCCATGTAAACCAGTATAATGCAACTTAATAGGGTTTTTTCCATGTAAACCAGTACAATGCAACTTAATAGGGATTTTTCCATGTAAACCAGTATAATGCAACTTAATAGGGTTTTTTACATGTAAACCAGTATAATGCAACTTAATGGGGATTTTTCCATGTAAACCAGTATTATGCAACTTAATAGGGATTTTTCCATGTAAACCAGTATAATGCAACTTAATAGGGTTTTTTCATGTAAACCAGTATAATGCAACTTAATAGGGTTTTTTTTCATGTAAACCAGTATAATGCAACTTAATGGGGATTTTTCCATGTAAACCAGTATAATGCAACTTAATAGGGGTTTTTACATGTAAACCAGTATAATGCAACTTAATAGGGTTTTTTCCATGTAAACCAGTATAATGCAACTTAATAGGGTTTTTTCCATGTAAACCAGTATAATGCAACTTAATAGGGTTTTTTCCATGTAAACCAGTACAATGCAACTTAATAGGGATTTTTCCATGTAAACCAGTATAATGCAACTTAATAGGGTTTTTTACATGTAAACCAGTATAATGCAACTTAATGGGGATTTTTCCATGTAAACCAGTATTATGCAACTTAATAGGGATTTTTCCATGTAAACCAGTATAATGCAACTTAATAAGGGATTTTTCCTTGTAAACCACTATAATGCAACTTAATAGGGGTTTTTTACATGTAAACCAATAAGGATTTTTACATGTAAACCACTATAATGTAACCTAATAGGGGTTTTTACATGTAAACCAGTAAAAGCAACTTAATAGGGATTTGTACATGTAAACCAGTATAATGCAACCTAATAGGGATTTTTCCATGTAAACCAGTATAATGCAACTTAATAGAGATTTTTCCATGTAAACCAGTATAATGCAACTTAATAGGGATTTTTCCATGTAAACCAGTATAATGCAACCTAATAGGGATTTTTCCATGTAAACCAGTATAATGCAACCTAATAGGGATTTTTCCATGTAAACCAGTTTAATGCAACCTAATAGGTTGCATTATACCACCAGACCAAGACCCAAACGAAGACTCAGACCACCACCAGATAATGACCACAGACCAGGTTTCCTTAGTTACAGGAACCAAATTGTTTCAGCGGTGAGGGGATTTTTCAGTTTCAAGGACACTTTCAATACATTCAGTAGTTTCAAGGATTTCAACTGTTTAAGAATTTAACCAGTTTCAAGGATATCAGGAGGTTCAAGGATTTCAGGAGTTTCCACACTTTCAACAGTTTCCAGGTTTAAAAAAAGTTTCAAGGATTTCAGGAGTTTCAATGTTTCAACAGTTTCAAGGATTTCAGGAGTTTAAAGGTTTCAACAATTTCAAGGACTTCAGGAGTTTCAAATATCTATCAAGTATTTTAACAGTTTCAAGGCCTTTTAAAGGATTTCAAGGATTTTTTTTAGCAGATTTCCACATTAGATCTGTTCCGCAGTCAATCGCAATGGCTTCAGCCATTGCAAGTTTCTAGTTACTATATGATGATGTTTTTCCTTTCCAGTGCTGTACCGAGCAAAACACATGATACTTGATACTTTTAGGGTTTAGGGACGTTTTCCCACAACATTTAAACAAATGCATCTGGAGGAAAATCAATGCCTGCCTCTTAAAGACACAGCAGAATGTGCCGAGATCTCTTAATAATTCTGGATTCTGAGACCTCTTTAAAATCAAGTCAATCAAACCCAACGAATGGTATTGATTCTTGTGAGAAAGTGAGCGGGGAGACAGATGTGACGCCTTTATGCTTTTGATAAGTTGATTAGATAAGGTCAGAGTGATGATGGCTGACTCTTATGATCGCTTCAGTGCAGCTCCTGATGACTTTATAGAGTTTCATCTCAGCCTCAGATCGACACGAGACCTGGACTTATGATCGTCCTGTCTCCTCTGCCCTCGCCGTCCACGCTCTGAGGCCCTAACAATAGTCTACTTGAGCTCAATTAACTCCTGTCACGCTGTTTAATGGCGCTCATTGGGTCTCTGTGTTTGGGCCGTTCATGGAGCACTTCCTTTATGTAGGCTTGTCATTAAAGGTTCTGGGCTTTGTTTGCTCCTTCGGCTACAACAAATTATTCAATGACGTCTTTTTAAATGTGAGAAACAGAGATAGTGGTTTGGCAACGAGAGCCCAAAATTAAATTAACCTCAGAAAACTGCATGGCCTCTGCTTGTGTTATGATTTTCTATTAAAATGCTATCAAAGCTAAATGAATTCTGCTCATTCAGCCCCAAAAGACCTGGCACTTGCATCAACTCATTTCAGTGCGAGCAGGTAAACACACAGATGCTGCAGAGGGAGTTTGGTTACACATTTACAGGGTACAAACGGATCTCTGTTTGCAATCATGGAAACTAGTGACACGGCAATTTACTTCAAATTGAAAGGCACTTAGTAAAAGCTCTCTCCACAGCATGTTTCTGAGCACAGCGACCGGTACTAGTTTGGGCAAAAACTCTCATTTCATCATGTGGTGGTGCTTCCTGAGTGGGCGTGGCCAGTCTGAGTGACCCAAGAGGACATGGGACATCCTCCTCCAGAGACCACCGGTGAGAGGGGTCTTGTTTTGATTCATTTACGGTGTGGTGTTGACGGGAAGATCGAATACAGAAAGACTTTCTGAATCAAAATGTGTAAATAAATCTTCTGCTTTATTCGAGGGTCATGGAGACCGCGGTGATGCTCCGACTTCAATCCATAGATCCTCTGTAGTCCCTCCAAATCTGTAGTCCCTCCAAATCTGTAGTCCCTCCAAATGTCCCCTGGGCCCTCCCCTGGGCGCTCCCCTGGGTCCTCTCCTGGGTCCTCTCCTGGGTCCTCTCCTGGGTCCTCCCCTGGGTTCTCCATTGGGTCCTCTCCTGGGTCCTCCATTGGGTCCTCTCCTGGGTCCTCTCCTGGGTCCTCTCCTTGGTCCTCTCCTGGGTCCTCCCCTGGGTCCTCTCCTGGGTCCTCCCCTGGGTCCTCTCCTGGGTCCTCCCCTGGGTCCTCCATTCGGTCCTCCCCTGGGTCCTCCATTGGATCCTCTCCTGGGTCCTCCACTGGGTCCTCCCCTGGGTCCTCTCCTGGGTCCTCTCCTGGGTCCTCTCCTGGGTCCTCCCCTGGGTCCTCTCCTGGGTCCTCCCCTGGGTCCTCTCCTGGGTCCTCTCCTGGGTCCTCCCCTGGGTCCTCCCCTGGGTCCTCCATTCGGTCCTCCCCTGGGTCCTCCATTGGGTCCTCTCCTGGGTCCTCCCCTGGGTCCTCTCCTGGGTCCTCCCCTGGGTCCTCCATTCGGTCCTCCCCTGGGTCCTCCATTGGGTCCTCTCCTGGGTCCTCCACTGGGTCCTCCCCTGGGTCCTCTCCTGGGTCCTCTCCTGGGTCCTCCCCTGGGTCCTCTCCTGGGTCCTCCCCTGGGTCCTCTCCTGGGTCCTCCCCTGGGTCCTCCATTCGGTCCTCCCCTGGGTCCTCCATTGGATCCTCTCCTGGGTCCTCCACTGGGTCCTCCCCTGGGTCCTCCCCTGGGTCCTCTCCTGGGTCCTCTCCTGGGTCTTCTCCTGGGTCCTCCCCTGGGTCCTCTCCTGGGTCCTCTCCTGGGTCCTCTCCTGGGTCCTCTCCTGGGTCCTCTCCTGGGTCCTCCCCTGGGTCCTCTCCTGGGTCCTCTCCTGGGTCCTCTCCTGGGTCCTCCCCTGGGTCCTCTCCTGGGTCCTCCCCTGGGTCCTCTCCTGGGTCCTCTCCTGGGTCCTCTCCTGGGTCCTCTCCTGGGTCCTCCCCTGGGTCCTCCCCTGGGTCCTCCCCTGGGTCCTCTCCTGGGTCCTCTCCTGGGTCCTCCCCTGGGTCCTCCCCTGGGTCCTCCCCTGGGTCCTCTCCTGGGTCCTCTCCTGGGTCCTCCCTGGGTCCTCCCCTGGGTCCTCTCCTGGGTCCTCTCCTGGGTCCTCCCCTGGGTCCTCCCCTGGGTCCTCTCCTGGGTCCTCCCCTGGGTCCTCTCCTGGGTCCTCCCCTGGGTCCTCTCCTGGGTCCTCTCCTGGGTCCTCCCCTGGGTCCTCCCCTGGGTCCTCCCCTGGGTCCTCTCCTGGGTCCTCTCCTGGGTCCTCTCCTGGGTCCTCTCCTGGGTCCTCTCCTGGGTCCTCTCCTGGGTCCTCTCCTGGGTCCTCTCCTGGGTCCTCTCCTGGGTCCTCTCCTGGGTCCTCCCCTGGGTCCTCTCCTGGGTCCTCCCCTGGGTCCTCTCCTGGGTCCTCCCCTGGGTCCTCTCCTGGGTCCTCTCCTGGGTCCTCCCCTGGGTCCTCTCCTGGGTCCTCTCCTGGGTCCTCTCCTGGGTCCTCTCCTGGGTCCTCTCCTGGGTCCTCTCCTGGGTCCTCCCCTGGGTCCTCCCTGGTCCTCCCCTGGGTCCTCTCCTGGGTCCTCTCCTGGGTCCTCTCCTGGGTCCTCTCCTCCCTGGGTCCTCTCCTGGGTCCTCTCCTGGGTCCTCTCCTGGGTCCTCTCCTGGGTCCTCCCTGGGTCCTGGGTCCTCCCTGGGTCCTCCCCTGGGTCCTCCCCTGGGTCCTCTCCTGGGTCCTCTCCTGGGTCCTCTCCCTGGGTCCTCCCCTGGGTCCTCCCCTGGGTCCTCTCCTGGGTCCTCTCCTGGGTCCTCCCCTGGGTCCTCTCCCTGGGTCCTCTCCTGGGTCCTCCCTGGGTCCTCCCCTGGGTCCTCCCTGGGTCCTCTCCTGGGTCCTCCCCTGGGTCCTCCCCTGGGTCCTCCCTGGGTCCTCTCCTGGGTCCTCTCCTGGGTCCTCCCCTGGGTCCTCTCCTGGGTCCTCCCCTGGGTCCTCTCCTGGGTCCTCTCCTGGGTCCTCCCCTGGGTCCTCTCCTGGGTCCTCTCCTGGGTCCTCTCCTGGGTCCTCTCCTGGGTCCTCTCCTGGGTCCTCCCCTGCGTCCTCCCCTGGGTCCTCTCCTGGGTCCTCCCTGGGTCCTCCCCTGGGTCCTCTCCTGGGTCCTCTCCTGGGTCCTCTCCTGGGTCCTCCCCTGGGTCCTCCCCTGGGTCCTCCTGGGTCCTCTCCTGGGTCCTCTCCTGGGTCCTCTCCTGGATCCTCTCCTGGGTCCTCTCCTGGGTCCTCTCCTGGGTCCTCCCCTGGGTCCTCCCCTGGGTCCTCCTGGGTCCTCCCTGGGTCCTCCCCTGGGTCCTCCCCTGGGTCCTCTCCTGGGTCCTCTCCTGGGTCCTCTCCTGGGTCCTCTCCTGGGTCCTCTCCTGGGTCCTCCCCTGGGTCCTCCCCTGGGTCCTCCCGGTCCTCCCTGGGTCCTCCCTGGGTCCTCCCTGGGTCCTCCCCTGGGTCCTCCTGGTCCTCCCTGGGTCCTCCCCTGGGTCCTCCCCTGGGTCCTCTCCTGGGTCCTCCCCTGGGTCCTCCCCTGGGTCCTCCCCTGGGTCCTCCCCTGGGTCCTCTCCTGGGTCCTCCCTGGGTCCTCCCCTGGGTCCTCTCCTGGGTCCTCTCCTGGGGTCCTCTCCTGGTCCTCCTGGGTCCTCCCCTGGGTCCTCCCCTGGGTCCTCTCCTGGGTCCTCTCCTGGGTCTCCCCTGGGTCCTCCCTGGGTCCTCCCCTGGGTCCTCCCCCTGGGTCCTCTCCTGGGTCCTCCCCTGGGTCCTCCCCTGGGTCCTCTCCTGGGTCCTCTCCTGGGTCCTCCCCTGGGTCCTCTCCTGGGTCCTCCCCTGGGTCCTCTCCTGGGTCCTCCCCTGGGTCTGGGAGGTGTTTAGGAGGACCTGGCTCTCCTCTCTAAGGTCTTTCTCTGAGTTGGACTGAACAGTTCTTCTGAGGCAGTGCTCGGCCTCTCCACGGAAGGATCCTCATTTCCACTGCTTGTATCTTGTCCTTGAGGTTATTACTCAAAGCTCATACTGATAGAAGTCATCTACTGTTTTTATCCCCAAACATAAATAAAGAACCAATGACACTGAGGCGTCATTTCATTATTACGTTTTCATTTTTATTTTAGTTATTTTAGTTTCTTTGCTTGGACACTCAGTAACATACATTTCACCCCCACCACAGACTACATCAACAATAACAGTTTTAGAACTTTCAGGACGGCAGAATTGTTTTGGCGTGATACGAATTACCTCGGAGCCGAAGAATGACAGGTACAACAACCGTGGGCAGGAACTCCGGCACAACCAGGAAGTGGGTCTTGGTCCAAAGCTTCGTCCCAGATGCTGTCGAGGGGAGTATTTTTGTTGGACCAGTCTAGTTTAGCCGCTGTGGACTTTAGAATGCACTGGTTAAATGGCGTGTGTCAGACTCGCGGCCATTTTGAAAAGGTCGGCTGCAGGGAAAAGTGATCACACATGAGTTTGAACACACGGCGGAGAAAGTCGTCTCTATATCCAATGATATTTACAATCTATGGTAAAATGTGAAGCGGCTCCATCCTTTTTCTTCCGCTTCATCCGTTGCCGGGTTTTGTACCTTAAATGAAACCTAACACTGAGAAACATGAGTCGTGTGAAGAATCAAAAAAATCTGATTTTCTCTCAACAAAGTGCTATATACTCAACTTGAACTGTTGTTATTCTGGTTATTGTTTGTCACATCCCAAATTCTCATCTCAAACTCATGAGTAAAACACTTTAGGTTCTATTTTCTCTCGTTAGCCGTGGATATGGATTCTACATGATGTAAAATTAGCTGTTTTACATAAGGTGTAAAAGGTGTCAGAATTACACAAATGAGAAAAATAACAAAAGCTGCAGTCATTTAAAATTTCAAAATGTCTTAATAATTCTGAGCCACTTCCCAGATTATTTTTTCCATCATAAAATAATTGCATCTTGGAGAAATGAAGACCGCAGGCAAGAGGTAGAGTGATAATGATAATAGCAATACATCTTTAATTCATAAGCAATAACTCACCTTTCCAGAAGCGTCCGTGAGAAGGTAAAATACATAGAGTATGACAAATATCAAATATATATACTGTATATGTTTCCCATTATTGGCAGAGTTAACTTATATAGTTTACCCTGGTCTAAATGTTCTTTGATTTGGTTTGAAAAGGAAATGGAAATGCAACTTATACTGATCCAATCCCCTCCAAAGAGAGAGGCCGTGGCTGATTTCAGATACGTGCCCGTGGTAGAAGCCTGGCGCACACACAAGCACACTCGTCATCCCATAATATGACCCTGAGAATACATCTGTCGTCACAAGCTGTGTCGACCTGTAGCATAACAAGCTACATTTAGTGTTTGTGGGTTAGGGTTAGTATGTGCAGCAGCAGCAGAAACACATCCAAACAAACAATTAAACAACACAAATAAACAAATCATTCTAAAAGTATCTAACAATAATATTAAAATAACAACAGTCCTTCAGGTCACAGCAGCAGAGGTGGAGCTTGGTTCAGACCATTTTCTCTGCTCTGGTCCAAAGTCAAATGATAAATGCTTCATTAGTATTTTTCAAAAAGTTAGCATTCCTCCAGTGGATTTTCAACTGATCCACTTGGTTCGGACCATGAATCCTCTCTGCTCTGGTCTGGAATCCTCTCTGCTCTGGTCTGGACCAGTGTAAAACCATGAATCCTCTCTGCTCTGGTCTGGACCAGTGTAAAACCATGAATCCTCTCACAAGGCTCTTTGTGAAGGACTAAACCCGGAGACATTGCTTTTGACTTTATTCTGAGTGGGTTTTGGTAAATCCTGGTGGGTCCATTCCTTGAGCTCACCTATCAGACAGATAATAGGCCTGGGCTAACTTTAGCTCCTGTAGCCGTGGGTGAGGAAGAGGAGGCTCTGTGTCAGGAGGTTAATGGTGCTTGGCAACATAATTACTCAGTCTGCCCCCAAAGATCCAACAAAGGAGTTTTATCTGCCTTAACCATGAAGACAGTCAGGAACTCACCGCCCACAGCGGATGAAGAGTCGTAACATTAACAACCGCAGCACCTGAAAAGAACGAGGCCTCGAAAGTGACTGCTTCATGAATTATTCTGTTTCAATTACTTTAGATTTGGGCAAACGGATGAGACAGTGCTGTGTGGTCATGGTTTAGCTCTGGTTTAAGGAGCAAATTGGATCCTGGGTTTGGGTCAGTGCAAAATTATTGATATTCAAAAAATCAAAACACAGAAAATGAGCTAGAGTTGTTCTGAATGAACATTTTATGATCAATTAAATAACCAACTTTTCTTTAGATTTAGATTAATAATATAGTTTAGTATAATATAGTATTTGTTATGAGTGTGTTCACAGTAAAGTGTCAGTTAAAGTATCTGGATTTAAAAAGGTTATCACTTAAAAACTAAAATGACTTTCATAGATTGGAAAAAAAGATGTCAAACACAGACAGATCAAAGAGATCGTGTGGATACAATCAAAAGGAAAGATCAACAAATATATTTTTGGCGACATTTTAAAACCAGATCAGCCTCTGATTGGACCGTTCTACTGTGACTCAGTTACATAGAAAATAAAATGTCCTCAGTCTGAAAAAGCGGCAGATGAAATCCCACATTAATACGGTTAACACAACATCAGGAAGTCACTTGATATAAAAAGGAATCGTTAAATAATAAAAATAGATTAATTAATTAAATGACTCTTGAAAATGTAACGGAGTTGATGATTTCTGTCCATTTTTCTCTAAAGATTAAACTTGAGAAAAAAAAATCTGGTCTGTTTCACATTTAATTGTTTGACTAAATGAAATTATCATTTTGTTTCTACTTTGTGCAAAAAAATATAATCTCTGAATCAAATGTGGATCTGAAAATATGAAACTTCTGCAGCTCATTCTGTCAAATCATCACGTTACATAAAATAAACAGGGCCGCTACTGGACAGAGGAGGGATTTGAACCCATGAAAAACATAAGATATCTACTGATTGTTAAAATCACATTTTTGGCCTTTTGCCCAAATACATATGACCAAAACGTGATTCTGATTAATAAAACAGACTGAAATGTGCATTTTCCTGAACTACTTTTATCAGTTAAAGCAGTATTTGAAAAGACCCCATTTTATGAAAGTCTTTTGACAGATTAGGGCCATTTAATGATGCGCTGACATTAAGTAAGGGATAATGTACCGGAAAATAAGTACCTTCAGGGCGGAAGCAGACCCCTCCGCTGCGCGTCGGGGTCCACTTCGCCCTGTCGGTACTTATTTTCCGATAATGACCTGTATGCTATACATTATCCCGCTTATTATACTGCTTTGTACCAACTTAACATACAAAATAAACTTCAGATCACTTTTATGAATGCCAAAAGTTTATTTAATGACAACAAATAAAGTAGTCCCAAAAAGTTTTCCCGTTGCTCGGCAACCGCGGGCAGGCAGTGTGGCTTTGACAATTGTCATATCATGGATGTACTTTGCACCAAAGTACATCCATGATATGCTAGTCCCATATGAACCAGCCCGGACTCTGAGGAGCGCAGGGACGGGACTCTTGTTAGTGCCCAGAGTCAGGACTAGACAGGGGGAGGCTGCTTTTCAGATTTATGCAGCTAAAGTCTGGAACAGTCTTCCTGAGGATGTGAGACTGGCTGCCTCTCTGTCAATGTTCAAATCCATGTTAAAGACTTTTCTTTTTTCCTGTGCATACAACTAAAGAATTTTATCTTTTTAACACACCTTGTTATTTATTGTTGTAACTTTTTGTGTTTTTAACTATTTTATTGTTTTTAATTACTTGTGTGATTCTTATGTTTTTAAATTACTTATGTAATTTTAAGCTTTTTAATTACATATGTGTTTTTAATTGTATTTTAATGGTGATGATTTGTGCATTGTGTGGTGTGGACTGTGAGGCGCTTTGTGTTGCCCTGTGCAGGAAAAGCGCCCTATAAATAAAGATTGATTGATTGATTGTGGCTATGCTAGCAACAGTTAGGCTGGCAACTTCCAAACTAGAACTCTCTGGAACTGCATGAAAACTGAACAAAGAATTCTGAACATCAGCGGTGAGTGACCCAAACATAAACTTAACCTAAATCCATAATTCGATCCTTTGCAAATGTGTCCGAAAATATGCCGGTATCTACTTCCGGGTTTTTCGGGATCGCCTTTTCTCGCATTACATCAGTGTTTTTGTCATGAAAACGTAAACGGAAAATTCTGAAAACTTCCGTGCACTTGTATTAAGACTGGATTTGTATAATTCACTCTCCGATAAACATTTCATTGCGTTGATTGATTGGCATTTGCGTTTATTGAGCGGCCAGAACTACTTCCGGGGTTTTCACGATCGCTTTTTGACGCAGAGAAATAGTATTTTTGTCATGAAGACAAGACCAGAAAATTCTGAAAATTTCCGTGCACGTGTGTGAAGAATGTATATGTATAAGTATTCTCCGATTAACATTTAAGTGTGTTGATTGAGCGTGGCTAGCTCAGGAGTGGCCGGAACTACTTGCAGAGTTATCCACGCATCTGAAAGACAAGCAGAGAGTGCGTTGCCAAAGGGTATTTGGCATAAGGTCATTATTGTTTTGAGAGGTCCGTTATAGAAAATAATGACCGGTAGAACATTTTGAAATTACATTCAAATCAATGGAGCGTTCTACTGCTGTTGTGAGGAGCCGTATAATAAAATCTTATATATGACTCCTTTAAATAAGACTTTTTCTTTGTATTTGGCTTTTTTTAGGTTACCAGGCTCTTCAATCCCTCATCGAAGCTAACCTCTGACTTAAACCTTGATTTACTGTTTGCTGCGAAGATTTTCTACTGTCCTCTCTAGTGCCCTTTAAACGTCTCGAGGAGTGACTGAGGAACCAGAGAAGAAATGAAGGGACTGAGAGAATGAAATGTCATGACCACAGGAGGATGTTCCCGTCTGCACCCGAGGATTACAGGCTTTACAAGGTCAGACATACAGTGTTAGGTGTTACTATGACAACCTCCTGTGTCCTGTGTCCTGTGTCCTGTGTCCTGTGTCCAGTGTCCAGTGTCCTGTGTCCTGTGTCCTGTGTCCAGTGTCCAGTGTCCTGTGTCCTGTGTCCAGTGTCCAGTGTCCAGTGTCCTGTGTCCTGTGTCCTGTGTCCTGTGTCCAGTGTCCAGTGTCCAGTGTCCAGTGTCCTGTGTCCTGTGTCCAGTGTCCAGTGTCCAGTGTCCTGTGTCCTGTGTCCAGTGTCCAGTGTCCAGTGTCCTGTGTCCTGTGTCCTGTGTCCAGTGTCCAGTGTCCTGTGTCCAGTGTCCAGTGTCCTGTGTCCTGTGTCCAGTGTCCTGTGTCCTGTGTCCTGTGTCCTGTGTCCTGTGTCTTGTGTCCAGTGTCCTGTGTCCAGTGTCCTGTGTCCTGTGTCCTGTGTCCTGTGTCCAGTGTCCAGTGTCCTGTGTCCTGTGTCCAGTGTCCTGTGTCCTGTGTCCAGTGTCCTGTGTCCTGTGTCCTGTGTCCTGTGTCCAGTGTCCAGTGTCCAGTGTCCAGTGTCCAGTGTCCTGTGTCCTGTGTCCAGTGTCCAGTGTCCTGTGTCCTGTGTCCAGTGTCCTGTGTCCTGTGTCCAGTGTCCTGTGTCCTGTGTCCAGTGTCCAGTGTCCTGTGTCCTGTGTCCAGTGTCCAGTGTCCAGTGTCCAGTGTCCTGTGTCCTGTGTCCAGTGTCCTGTGTCCTGTGTCCAGTGTCCAGTGTCCAGTGTCCTGTGTCCTGTGTCCTGTGTCCAGTGTCCAGTGTCCAGTGTCCTGTGTCCTGTGTCCTGTGTCCAGTGTCCAGTCCTGTGTCCAGTGTCCAGTGTCCTGTGTCCTGTGTCCAGTGTCCTGTGTCCTGTGTCCTGTGTCCTGTGTCCAGTGTCCTGTGTCCTGTGTCTTGTGTCCAGTGTCCTGTGTCCAGTGTCCTGTGTCCTGTGTCCTGTGTCCAGTGTCCAGTGTCCTGTGTCCTGTGTCCAGTGTCCTGTGTCCTGTGTCCAGTGTCCTGTGTCCTGTGTCCTGTGTCCTGTGTCCAGTGTCCAGTGTCCAGTGTCCAGTGTCCTGTGTCCTGTGTCCAGTGTCCAGTGTCCTGTGTCCTGTGTCCAGTGTCCTGTGTCCTGTGTCCAGTGTCCTGTGTCCTGTGTCCTGTGTCCAGTGTCCAGTGTCCTGTGTCCTGTGTCCTGTGTCCTGTGTCCAGTGTCCTGTGTCCTGTGTCCTGTGTCCTGTGTCCAGTGTCCAGTGTCCTGTGTCCAGTGTCCAGTGTCCAGTGTCCTGTGTCCTGTGTCCAGTGTCCTGTGTCCTGTGTCCTGTGTCCAGTGTCCTATGTCCTGTGTCCTGTGTCCAGTGTCCTGTGTCCTGTGTCCTATGTCCTGTGTCCTGTGTCCTGTGTCCAGTGTCCTATGTCCTATGTCCTGTGTCCTGTGTCCAGTGTCCTGTGTCCTGTGTCCAGTGTCCTGTGTCCTGTGTCCTATGTCCTGTGTCCTGTGTCCAGTGTCCTATGTCCTGTGTCCTGTGTCCTGTGTCCTGTGTCCAGTGTCCTGTGTCCAGTGTCCAGTGTCCAGTGTCCAGTGTCCTGTGTCCTGTGTCCTGTGTCCAGTGTCCAGTGTCCAGTGTCCAGTGTCCAGTGTCCAGTGTCCTATGTCCTGTGTCCTGTGTCCTGTGTCCAGTGTCCTATGTCCTGTGTCCTGTCTCCTGTGTCCTGTGTCCAGTGTCCTATGTCCTGTGCAACCTTCCAGAGCTGAACACAAACTACCAAAGCTTTTCATTTCAAATACAAAATGCATTTCAACCCTGTCCTGGTCTAACCACACCATAGTACTCATTTCATCTGGTACTAAGGTCTGGATTTGCTCCATTGACTCCGTGAACAGGTGGGAGGGGCTAACTCCTTTTGCAGATTGAAACCATTGGATCTGAGTTTACTGTGACGTATGTAATGAGCCCGAGTGAGTCAGGCTTTAGCATTTAGCCTAGCTTTAGCATTTAGCCTAGCTTTAGCCATCTCCTTTGCCATTAACTGAGCCCGTGGGGAGTAGAGCCACATCATCAAAAGATGGATACGAGAGGAAGGCGGGACCATCAACAGAGACGACGGGGCCTTCACCTTGGCTCACACTTACTTCTCCAGAGACCACAAGGGGGCGTGGTCAGTTTGATGGGGCGTGGTCAGTCTGAGGGGCGTGGTCAGTCTGTATCTGTGAGATCTGTCACACCATACTTCTCTTTCCTTTTCTTCTTATTAAAATAACCTTCAAAGCCTCAAACAAAAGAAGACACATTTATTTTCTACCTACCAGTCTCTTCAGCCCAATGAAACTTGTAAATAAGTGGAAATAGCCGATGACATAGAAAAACCTCTTTTTGGACCGACCCTGAACACACAGTATTGAATATAAAAGCACTTTATCCCGTCTCCACAGTCATGAAAAATGTATTACCGTCGTCAGGTGGGAAAGTAGCCTATTTTAAATCCAAATGCCTGAAACTGTAAGTAGCGGTATCTGCAGCCTTCTTCCTCCTGACATTTGCAATAAAAATAATCTCGTCTTGGCATTTGGGGACGTGAACAACTGGATTTGAGCCAGTGCCAGGAGAGCGGGTTGGGCTGGATCCATCTCCGCCGCACGACGCTTCACTCGGTTTGAAGCAAAGTTGTCGATCGGCCGCACACTTTTAAACGTCGTAATTGCATTTCTTTAGAGGACTTTGCGATTGCTTGAGTTTGTCATTTCTGTTGTGGAACTAGGACAATGTTCAAAGTGTCAAATTGGAAAAAGATGTTGGAAGTTTTCTTGTTTTACTTTGGAAATTAAATTAAATTCGCTGTAGAAAATACCACTGTGCTTAGAAAAGACTGGATTTATCAATGAGCAGATTAAACTGTCAAAACACACTCAAATTAAGATAAATACGCCTTAAAAAACTGTTAAGATAATTGATTTTTGTGAAGGAAACATTTATAATTAGTGGCTGTCTTTGCAGTTTGCTAATTTCAGAAACTCTTACTTAATTACTGATTATTATTTTGAGAGTGCAGAGTTTGAGGTGTTTCAATGAAATGCAGTTTGCAAATCCACATAAGTGTCCGCATATGGTCGGAGTCGAACTACAGCCCATATTTAGATTCTCATTAATAAGCACGGAAGGAGAAGAAGAACTTAAAGGCCAAGTTTGACTGAAAACATTTGCTTGAACGTCTTAATATATAAAAACTTGTGAAAGCAGCAGTTAAAGGGGCCGTATGTGGTTTGCTCTGTAAAAGGTTAATTCCTAAATCTCAACAATCCCGACACAGATCAGAGAATCAGTCCAAACTCAAGAAAAGCAACGATAAAAGACAACATTTGGAGCCATTGGCAGATGACTAATGTCAATAAATATTAATAAAAGTCACATTGGGATCAGTCAATTCTGGGCGTCTCTGCTTAGACTGCTGCCCCCACGACCCGGCAACGGATGAAGCGGAAGAAAATGGATGGATGTCAAAATGTCTTGGAATGTCCTGGATCATCACCACTGACCTCAGACGCTGCTGTATCACCAAGGAACAACGGGGATGGGCTGTAGACCCAGGACTGAGGCTGTAGACCCAGGACTGAGGCTGTAGACCCAGGACTGAGGCTGTAGGGCTGTAGACCCAGGACTGAGGCTGTAGACCCAGGACTGAGGCTGTAGACCCAGGACTGAGGCTATAGACCCAGGACTGAGGCTGTAGACCCAGGACTGAGGTTGTAGACCCAGGACTGAGGCTGTAGGGCTGTAGACCCAGGACTGAGGCTGTAGACCCAGGACTGAGGCTGTAGACCCAGGACTGAGGCTATAGACCCAGGACTGAGGCTGTAGACCCAGGACTGAGGCTGTAGACCCAGGACTGAGGCTATAGCCCCAGGACTGAGGCTGTAGACCCAGGACTGAGGTTGTAGACCCAGGACTGAGGCTGTAGACCCAGGACTGACACTGTAGACCCAGGACTGAGGCTGTAGACCCAGGACTGAGGCTGTAGATCCAGGACTGAGGCTGTAGACCCAGGACTGAGGCTGTAGACCCAGGACTGAGGCTGTAGACCCAGGACTGAGGCTGTAGACCCAGGACTGAGGCTATAGACCCAGGACTGAGGCTGTAGACCCAGGACTGAGGTTGTAGACCCAGGACTGAGGCTGTAGACCCAGGACTGAGGCTGTAGGGCTGTAGACCCAGGACTGAGGCTGTAGACCCAGGACTGAGGCTGTAGACCCAGGACTGAGGCTATAGACCCAGGACTGAGGCTGTAGACCCAGGACTGAGGTTGTAGACCCAGGACTGAGGCTGTAGACCCAGGACTGACACTGTAGACCCAGGACTGAGGCTGTAGACCCAGGACTGAGGCTGTAGATCCAGGACTGAGGCTGTAGACCCAGGACTGAGGCTGTAGACCCAGGACTGAGGCTGTAGACCCAGGACTGAGGCTGTAGATCCAGGACTGAGGCTGTAGACCCAGGACCGAGGCTGTAGACCCAGGGCCGAGGCTGTAGATCCAGGACCGAGGCTGTAGACCCAGGACTGAGGCTGTAGACCCAGGACTGAGGCTGTAGATCCAGGACTGAGGCTGTAGACCCAGGACTGAGGCTGTAGACCCAGGACTGAGGCTGTAGATCCAGGACCGAGGCTGTAGACCCAGGACTGAGGCTGTAGACCCAGGACTGAGGCTGTAGATCCAGGACCGAGGCTGTAGATCCAGGACTGAGGCTGCAGATCCAGGACTGAGGCTGTAGACCCAGGACTGAGGCTGTAGACCCAGGACTGAGGCCGTAGATCCAGGACTGAGGCTGTAGACCCAGGACTGAGGCTGTAGACCCAGGACTGAGACTGTAGACCCAGGACTGAGGCTGTAGACCCAGGACTGAGGCTGTAGACCCAGGACTGAGGCGGCACGGTGGCTGAGTGGATAGCACTCTCGCCTCTCAGCAAGAAGGTCCTGGGTTCGAATCCCGGTCGGACCAGGGCCTTTCTGAGTGGAGTTTGCATGTTCTCCCCGTGTCTGCGTAGGTTTCCTCCGGGTACTCCGGTTTCCCCTACCACTAAAAATATGTCCAATAGTTCTAGCATGCGCCTCCTGTACTGGCCCCGCTCCCATCTCTGTGTGGAGTGAGAGACAAATGCCCAAAAAAATTAACAATTGTAAACCGCTTTGAGACTCAGATCTGCAGTGAAAAGGCGGTATATAAATAAATACTTACTTACTTACTTACTTACTGAGGCTGTAGATCCAGGACTGAGGCTGTAGACCCAGGACCGAGGCTGTAGACCCAGGGCCGAGGCTGTAGATCCAGGACCGAGGCTGTAGACCCAGGACTGAGGCTGTAGACCCAGGACTGAGGCTGTAGATCCAGGACTGAGGCTGTAGACCCAGGACTGAGGCTGTAGATCCAGGACCGAGGCTGTAGATCCAGGACTGAGGCTGCAGACCCAGGACCGAGGCTGTAGACCCAGGGCCGAGGCTGTAGATCCAGGACCGAGGCTGTAGACCCAGGACTGAGGCTGTAGACCCAGGACTGAGGCTGTAGATCCAGGACTGAGGCTGTAGACCCAGGACTGAGGCTGTAGACCCATGACTGAGACTGTAGACCCAGGACTGAGGCTGTAGATCCAGGACTGAGACTGTAGACCCAGGACTGAGGCTGTAGACCCAGGACTGAGGCTGTAGATCCAGGACTGAGGCTGTAGACCCAGGACTGAGGCTGTAGACCCAGGACTAAGACTGTAGACCCAGGACTGAGGCTGTAGACCCAGGACTGAGGCTGTAGACCCAGGACTGAGGCTGTAGACCCAGGACTGAGGCTGTAGACCCAGGACTGAGGCTGTAGATCCAGGACTGAGACTGTAGACCCAGGACTGAGGCTGTAGACCCAGGACTGAGGCTGTAGACCCAGGACTGAGGCTGTAGACCCAGGAGTGAGGCTGTAGACCCAGGACTGAGGCTGTAGACCCAGGACTGAGGCTGTAGGGCTGTAGACCCAGGACTGAGGCTGTAGACCCAGGACTGAGGCTGTAGACCCAGGACTCTACTAATACTGTAGACTTCATGTTCATTATATTTTAAGAACATCCAACTTTGATCTTTCATTCAAGAAATATGCAAATTTAAAGTGCCTTTTGCTTCTACCGACTGCTTTTTTTCAGTTTTTCTTTGTAAATATACAAATCTAATCTAACCTGCGCCATTGTGCTCAATAAATACATAAATAAGAATGACTACACTTTAAACAGTTATTCAGAAAAGTCCAAACATGATTCTAAAACATGCTGACGTTCTGGACACACATGTTACATACAGTGGCTTTAACAGATATCTGCAGCAGCTAAACCTCTGGGGTCTATTTACTCATTAATGTCACAAAAAATACTATTCTTAAACAAAAATATGGAAATATAAACGCACAAGCTCACTGAGAATAAGACTCACTAAGACAAGTGTTAATGCGTCCGAACCTGTGATGGGGGAAAACCGGTCTTGTTGTGGTCCCTGAAGCGTGTGTGAGGTGTGCTCAGAGCAGGTTCTGGTTCTGACCCGTGTCCGCAGAGTGACAAACATCCTCTAGTCCTGGCTCCGGTCCCTGCAGTCTCACTCTCACCACAGCCGTCCGGACTCAGAGAGACAAAAGCACAGTATCCAAGCGTTCGTTGGTTTTCTGTAGAGATGAGCACTATCCTCTCCTCCTTCCTACTTTATCTGTTTAGCATTATTAGGATTTTGACTGTAGTTTGTTCATTGCTATTCACCCGTTGTCCCATTGTCTGTTTCATGGTACGATGACGGGATCTCTGAGCCTGGCCTCTTCCATCTACACCTGCGGACTGCCCCGCCCGACCCGCCTGGGAGTGCTTCGGTCCTGCACCGGACCTGTCCACGTTCAGCGGCCACTGGTCCACGTTCTGTAGCTAGCTTAGGTCCTAGATCATTAGTCTGTCCGTCCGGAGGAGCGGATCCCTTTCTCATATGGGTCTCCCTCCCTGTGGGTTTCCCTAGTTCTCCTCCAAGGTTTCTCACTTTTTCCCACTGGGTTTTTTAAGAGTTGTTCCTTGTCGATGCAGGAGGGTCTTGTTGGACAGTTAGTGTCCAACAGAAAGGATTGGTGATGATCAGGACACTTTAGCATTCTACAACATGTATGGACATTTTCTTCTGTGTGTGCTTTATATTCTTCATGTGTTTTAACTGTTGATTCTCTGACCTGTGTTGGTGATTTCAATGGTTTTGTTAAGTCTCTGAGATGACTTCTGTTGTGACCTAGGGCTATACAAGAATAAATTGTATTGTATTGTATTGTATTGTATTAGGGGGCGACAGTAGCTCAGTTGGTAGAGCATTGGCCTTTGGGCCTGAAGGTCGTGGGTTCAAGCCCACCATAAGACCTACTTCACGACTCACACTGATGACTGCTGTCGTTGTGTCCTTGGGCAAGACACTAAACCCCACTTTGCCTGAAGCTCCCGCTGAAAGATCTCAGCTCCTGTGGACTCACCACCTGCAGAAGGATCAGTGAGGGGCTGGTGCTCTGTGACTGGGTGCAGCTCTGACTGCCACCCCCCCGACCCAGAAATGGATTAAGGGGAAGAAAATGGATGGATGGATGGATGGATGTATTGTATTGTATTGTATTGTATTGTATTGTATTGTATTGTATTGTATTGTATTGTATTGTATTGTATTGTATTGTATTGTATTGTATTGTATTGTATTGTATTTATGCAGCCAGCGAAAATTCAATTTGGTAGACGTTAACCAAAATTACCCCCTCCAGGCCGGCTCTCATCCCCAGCCTATCGCTCAGCAGACGCCCCCTTCCAATCATCTGTACCGACTCGCCAGCCGCATAAAAACGGAGAAACTCCCACTCTCGGCCTCTGAAGCCTTGCATGAATCGTTCTGGAGGAATCGCTTTGTCTACTCACGCTACTCCTGCGGTCCCTGCTGTCCTCTGTCTTGCTTCGTGTGGTCTGCTCCTCCTCCGCGTCGCTGCACCTGCTGCGGGTCTCGTGCTGTGGTCCGTGGGTCTTTGCCGCTCTCCTCCTTTGCGGGCTCTTTCTGCGGGTTTGCCGCTGCTCGTCTCGTCGCGGCCTGCTGCTGTGCGGGAGCCGTGCGCATCCCTGCCTCCCCGTGCCGGTACGGCGTGGTCCCGTCGTGTTGTCCCTTGTCTTCTGGCGTTGTGGGTAAGTATGAGATCTGCGGACGGTTTATTCCCCTCGCATTGTACTGCAGGCTCAGTTGGCCCGTGCATTGGTGGGCAAGCTTCAGTTTAAAGCCCTCGCATTGTTCTGCAGGCTCTCTTAACCAAGCTCCGTTTAAATCCTTCACTCTGACTGCAAGCTCCGTTTATTCCTCACATTGGACTGCGTGCTCTCAGTTTTAATCCCTCACTTTGGCCTGCAGGCTCTCTTTAAATCCCTCTCTTCGGACTGCAAGCGCTGTTTAAATCCCTCTGGACTGCGGCTCCCAAATTGAATCCCTCACATTGGACTGCGAGCTCCCAGGTTAATCCCGCACGGAACTGCTTATGTCTGGAAATGCTTATATCTGGAGCTGTTATACCGTACCTGGAACTGCTTCATGCGGAACTGCTTATATATGGAACTGCTTATACATGGGACTGCTATATATGGAACTGCTATATATGGAACTGCTATATATGGAACTGCTCATATTGGAACTGCATATATGGTACTGCTTATATCTGGAACGCTATATATAAAAATAAATAAATATAAATAAATATAAATAAATATAAATAAATATAAATAAATATAAATATAAATATAAATAAATATAAATAAATATAAATAAATAAATAAAAAATAAAAAACTGCAGGTTCTGTTGGATCCCTCACATCGTTTAACTCCCTCGCACCGGACTGCAGGCTCTCCGTTAGACGCCTCACTTGGACTGCGGGCTCAGTTTTAATACCTCACTTTGGACTGCAAGCTCTATTTAAATCCCTCACATTAGACTGCAGGCTCTGTTTAGGTCCCTCGGCGTCTCGTGTCCCGCAACCTCTTCCCGGCTCTCCGTGAGCCCCAAGTCGGCACGCGGCTCGGGCGCGGGAGGTGTCCGTGGGCTACGTCATTGGCCCCTTCTCTCCGTCTCGCTCTAACCCGATGGGCATCGCCACCCGCAAGCACTCCAGGAAGAAGCGTCTCATACTCGTCCTCTCCTGTCCCCGCTCCGGGCCCGCCCGAGCATCAACAGCCCCTTCCCTCCAGCGCCCTTCTCCCTGCAGTCCGCTACCGTGGACCACCCGATCAGGCTGATAAAGACTTTCGGCCCCGGCTCCTGGCTCTCCAAGGCCGTCATCCCGGACTCGTTCAAGCTGCTGCCATCCACCCCGACCACTGGCGCTGTTCAGGGGTCAAGTGGCGTCGGAGTTCTTCTTCGCAGTGCGCCTCACCTTTGACTGCCGGAGTAGTCCCTCTCTGTTCAACAATCTCTCGGAGGCGCCGTGTCGGATTCTGCTTAATTACGCGCGGCTCCCCTCTGCCTGCATTTCCCCGATAATTCCCTCGTAGTCAACCCACCCTCAGACTGCTCCGGGGGCTCTCTCCGCAAGCTCAGGCCCGCCTTCTCTGCCCTCGGATTCCTCCACTCCGGAAAGACCACAGGCCCCGCCAACGCTCTGGAGTTTCTCGGCATCCGCCTTGACACACGCGCCATGGAGGCCTCCCTCCCGCTGGACAAGCTCGAACGCATCTGCGCTTTCTCCCGGTCTGCCTTGGCCTTCCCGTCACTTCGAGGGGTCCTTGCTCTCCCTCCTTGGGCATCTTCATTATGCCGTCTGTATCATTCCCCAAGGTCGTTCTTTTAATTCCAGACTCCTTTCCCTCGCCGGCTCCGTCTCCTCCCTCGATGACGCGTCTGCCCGGACGCGGGGCGCCTCTCCGACCTGGCGTTCCGGTCCCGTCTGCAGAGCCGCTGGGATGGTGTATCTCTTTTTTTTTACAGTGACATCATCCTGTCTCAGATGCCCCGCGGTTCTTCACGGTAACCTGTCTCCCCATCTCTACACAGCTCACTCCTTCCGGATAGGCGCCGCCACGCGCGCCGCGTCCCTAGGACTCCCCCATTCTGCCCTCCAGCAGCTGGGCCGCTGGTCATCATCGGCCCTCTCCTCTTACATCAGGCCTGACACTTCGACCATTCTGACAGCCCAGCGCCTCTTGGCATCTCCATAAATCACTCACAAAACTTCCTGGTGGCGGCAGCAGCCGAGTATCCGCAAGTATTGATCACAGTAGATAGCGGTCACAGTATATAGCGATAGCGGTCACAGCATATAGCGATAGCGGTCACAGCATATAGCGATAGCGGTCACAGCATATAGCGATAGCGGTCACAGCATATAGCGATAGCGGTCACAGCATATAGCGATAGCGGTCACAGCATAGCGATAGCGGTCACAGCATATAGCGATAGCGGTCACAGCATATAGCGATAGCGGTCACAGCATAGCGATAGCGGTCACAGCATAGCGATAGCGGTCACAGCATATAGCGATAGCGGTCACAGCATAGCGATAGCGGTCACAGCATAGCGATAGCGGTCACAGTATATAGCGATAGCGGTCACAGCATATAGCGATAGCGGTCACAGCATATAGCGATAGCGGTCACAGCATAGCGATAGCGGTCACAGCATAGCGATAGCGGTCACAGTATATAGCGATAGCGGTCACAGCATATAGCGATAGCGGTCACAGCATATAGCGATAGCGGTCACAGTATATAGCGATAGCGGTCACAGTATATAGCGATAGCGGTCACAGCATAGCGATAGCGGTCACAGTATATAGCGATAGCGGTCACAGCATATAGCGATAGCGGTCACAGTATATAGCGATAGCGGTCACAGTATATAGCGATAGCGGTCACAGTATATAGCGATAGCGGTCACAGTATATAGCGATAGCGGTCACAGCATATAGCGATAGCGGTCACAGTATATAGCGATAGCGGTCACAGCATATAGCGATAGCGGTCACAGCATATAGCGATAGCGGTCACAGCATATAGCGATAGCGGTCACAGTATATAGCGATAGCGGTCACAGTATATAGCGATAGCGGTCACAGCATATAGCGATAGCGGTCACAGCATAGCGATAGCGGTCACAGTATATAGCGATAGCGGTCACAGTATATAGCGATAGCGGTCACAGTATATAGCGATAGCGGTCACAGTATATAGCGATAGCGGTCACAGCATATAGCGATAGCGGTCACAGTATATAGCGATAGCGGTCACATATGCGATAGCGGTCACAGATAGCGATAGCGGTCACAGTATATAGCGATAGCGGTCACAGCATATAGCGATAGCGGTCACAGCATATAGCGATAGCGGTCACAGTATATAGCGATAGCGGTCACAGCATATAGCGATAGCGGTCACAGCATATAGCGATAGCGGTCACAGCATATAGCGATAGCGGTCACAGTATATAGCGATAGCGGTCACAGCATATAGCGATAGCGGTCACAGTATATAGCGATAGCGGTCACAGCATATAGCGATAGCGGTCACAGCATATAGCGATAGCGGTCACAGTATATAGCGATAGCGGTCACAGTATATAGCGATAGCGGTCACAGTATATAGCGATAGCGGTCACAGCATATAGCGATAGCGGTCACAGTATATAGCGATAGCGGTCACAGTATATAGCGATAGCGGTCACAGCATATAGCGATAGCGGTCACAGTATATAGCGATAGCGGTCACAGCATATAGCGATAGCGGTCACAGTATATAGCGATAGCGGTCACAGCATATAGCGATAGCGGTCACAGCATATAGCGATAGCGGTCACAGTATATAGCGATAGCGGTCACAGTATATAGCGATAGCGGTCACAGCATATAGCGATAGCGGTCACAGTATATAGCGATAGCGGTCACAGCATATAGCGATAGCGGTCACAGCATAGCGATAGCGGTCACAGTATATAGCGATAGCGGTCACAGTATATAGCGATAGCGGTCACAGTATATAGCGATAGCGGTCACAGCATATATAGCGATAGCGGGTCACAGCATATAGCGATAGCGGTCACAGTATATAGCGATAGCGGTCACAGCATATAGCGATAGCGGTCACAGCATATAGCGATAGCGGTCACAGCATATAGCGATAGCGGTCACAGCATATAGCGATAGCGGTCACAGTATATAGCGATAGCGGTCACAGTATATAGCGATAGCGGTCACAGCATATAGCGATAGCGGTCACAGTATATAGCGATAGCGGTCACAGTATATAGCGATAGCGGTCACAGCATATAGCGATAGCGGTCACAGTATATAGCGATAGCGGTCACAGCATATAGCGATAGCGGTCACAGCATATAGCGATAGCGGTCACAGTATATAGCGATAGCGGTCACAGTATATAGCGATAGCGGTCACAGCTTAGCGATAGCGGTCACAGAATAGAGCAGTCACGACGTCTGTCCCCTCCAAACCAGGCTTCGAAAACTCCATCAACACGCAGCCTTTTTGGGGATTGTGCGCGCTCCATCGCAGGAGCCTTTCCGATCTGAAGGCCGCACCGGGACCTAGGGCGCCAAACCTCCTTTCATAAAATACTCAAAACTTCCTGTTTTCCCGTCTCTCCAAATTGAAATTGTATTGTATTGTATTGTATTGTATTGTATTGTATTGTATTGTATTGTATTGTATTGTATTGTATTGTATTGTATTGTATTGTATTGTATTGTATTGTATTGTATTGTAATGTATTGTATTGTATTGTATTGTATTGTAATGTATTGTATTGTATTGTATTGTATTGTAATGTATTGTATTGTATTGTATTGTATTGTATTGTATTGTAATGTATTGTATTGTATTGTATTGTATTGTATTGTATTGTATTGTATTGTATTGTATTGTATTGTATTGTATTGTATTGTATTGTATTGTATTGTAATGTATTGTATTGTATTGTATTGTATTGTATTGTATTGTATTGTATTGTAATGTATGTATTGTATTGTATTGTATTGTATTGTATTGTATTGTATTGTATTGTATTGTATTGTATTGTATTGTATTGTATTGTATTGTATTGTATTGTATTGTATTGTATTGTATTGTATTGTATGCAGTGATACAGATTAGAGTACGAGTGCCTTAAAGCTGGACCTCACTTTATTTTTGTATTCATTTGTAAATGTCAACCCATATCCGTGCAGTGCAGTGGGATAGACGTCCTTTTATTTTAGATCGAGTTTTTGAGCAACACAGAAGAGAATTTATTTTGAGACCAGATTTTTGACCAATCACAGCAGACCACTGGCCCCCACCTTCTTGAGAAAATCTACCGATGTCTGGTTAGCACAGACAGCTGAGGTAAAGAGCATCAAGGCGGAGGTGAACCTAAAACTTCCATTGTCTTCGTTACCGGTTACTGCTTATACAGCGAAGCAGACGCCATTTTGACGGCGCTTCTTCTTCTACTGAATCTCCGTGTACACCACTGGCAGACTGCATCGCCAGGGTCCGTCACGCTCGGTCCGGTCCTGTCCCACGTATGTCATTCGCGCCACTGCCCCAACGTCATATGAAACCCAAGAATACAATAGGCACAAAGAAATATCTCCGGTGCTAGCAAAGGTTACTCTGCGCGGTGGTGAGTTCGATCAAGAAGCTTGTGTTGGACGTGTTTGATTTGGAACCCAACACCTGCAGTTTTGTCTGAACACACAAAGTACAGTCCGCTTTACTCTCGTTTACTTAAAAAACTGCCGTACGCCCGACATGCGTTTGCCGCCTCCTTGCTAACCAACGCTGCTTAACGCTAGCTTGCTTCACGCTGCAGACTTCGGGAGATCACCATGGCAACATGTGGCACACAGCTTTCTTGTTTTATTTCTTTCTTTATGTCTTTTATTGTCTGTATTTGTCTGTGCACACTGGAGACTTTTGCTAATGTATTCCAATGTGGTTTTTTTTTTACTGCAAATGGCAAATAAACTGAATCTGAATCTGATAAAGTGATTTAAAAATATGGTATCAGTTTCCAGAATCCGGTCCTAGGGAATCGACCCAATACCCGACACCCGTCCTCAGTATCGGTGCGTCCCTAGTTTTCAGGGCACGTCTTCAGCAGCAGAGGTTTTGATGGGAGCGCTGCAAAATCCACTGCTCAGACCTTTTCCTCTGATAAGATGATGAAGTGTTATTATCTTGAAACTTAAAAAAAAAAAAAAAAGTGCCTCATTTATGTTACTTTTATGTTTATGTTTTTTTTTTTTTTTTAGCGGAGCGACAGTAGCTCAGTTGGTAGAGCAGTGGCCTTTGAGCCTGGAGGTCGTGAGTTCGATTCCCACCATGGGACCTACTCCAACTGCTCCCACTGATGTCTACTGTCGTTGTGTCCTTGGGCAAGACACTTAACCCCACGTTGCCTGAAGCTCCCGCTGAAAGACCAAGGCTGTGGCATCACTGACGGAGCAGCCATCTTCCTGTGGACTCACCCCCTGCAGAGGATCAGAGGGACTGGTGCTATGAGCGTTGGGGGCAGCTCTCATTGCCACCCCCCCCCCCCCCCCCCGACTCAGAAATGGACAATAAAGGGCTTGCAAATCAAATGAATGAAAATGTTACTTTTTATAAATAAATATTTCCAAGGTGTGACTTTTTTCAGTGCTTTAAGGATTTCCAAATCCATCCATCTCTCCTCAGACTCAGCTCGTGTCTTAGAGGCAAATAAACGTTGTCTTTATCGTGGTACAATCAACAGTTTTAGAGAAGCAGAGTCTATACGGCGAGCAGAGCGTCAGCAGAGAGAAGTGCTGATGCTACACACCAATAGCACTACATTAAAATGCAAGAGGAGTAGCGGCTAAAATCATTAGCATTCTGGGACGTTATCTTACTGTAAGTCACTCCGGGGGATTAGCTCTTCAGTATGCTAATGAACCATTCACTTATCCACAGGTGAGATACGATTCTGCAGATACAAGGCAAATATCAGGGCCATCTACACCCATAACATTACACAATTTCATTTATTAATACAACTACTATTTATGATTATTTCTGCCGTTACAGCCGCGTTGTCTTTGTCGGTAATTAAGCTTAAGCGCAAATTCAGACTGGAAGACAAAAGAACTAAGCCACTGCGCTCAAAGTCCTCCCACTGTTGCCCGCAGCATCTGTCAATCACAGTCAGCTGCTGCTCCACACTGCCCTCCCCTGGCAGCTTCAGGCACTGCCCGCATCAGCTTCATGTCGCGTAAAAGCTCCATTCAAGCAGCTGCTTCATTCATGCCACAACCCTCCTCCTCCCCGTCTCCGCCGTCGAGGGCAGTATACTTTTTTACATATAGCGTGTGAGCAGTTTGGGCAGGTCCCGGCTCAAAAAAGAGTGCCTTCAAAATTTCACAGCGACTAAACTAGACTAAGCTGGTCGTACCACACCATAGTACAGATTACATTTGGTACTAAGGTCTGGAGGTGCTCCGTTGACTTAGTTAACAGGTGGGAGGGGTTAACTCCTTTTGCAGATTGAAATAATTGGTTCTGAGTTTAACGTGAGGTATGTGAGTCGTTAGCATTTAGCCTAGTTTAGCATTTAGCCTAGCTTTAGCCATCTCCTTTGCCGCAAATGGAGCCCGTGGGGAGTAGAGCCACAACATCTTTGCAGAGATT
>OZ035834.1:2635786-2663286 GCA_964034765.1 Knipowitschia caucasica | reverse complement strand
GAGGGAGAGGAGAGAGAGGAGAGAGAGGAGGGAGAGGAGAGAGAGGAGAGAGAGGAGGGAGAGGAGGGAGCAGAGGGAGAGGAGAGAGAGGAGGGAGAGGAGGGAGCAGAGGGAGAGGAGAGAGAGGAGAGAGAGGAGAGAGAGGAGGGAGAGGAGAGAGAGGAGAGAGAGGAGAGAGAGGAGAGAGAGGAGGGAGAGGAGAGAGAGGAGAGAGAGGAGAGAGAGGAGGGAGAGGAGGGAGAGGAGGAGAGAGAGGAGAGAGAGGAGGGAGAGGAGGGAGAGGAGGGAGCAGAGGGAGAGGAGAGAGAGGAGAGAGAGGAGGGAGAGGAGAGAGAGGAGAGAGAGGAGGGAGAGGAGGGAGCAGAGGGAGAGGAGAGAGAGGAGAGAGAGGAGAGAGAGGAGGGAGAGGAGAGAGAGGAGGGGAGAGGAGAGAGAGGAGAGAGAGGAGGGAGAGGAGGGAGCAGAGGGAGAGGAGAGAGAGGAGAGAAAGGAGAGAGAGGAGGGAGAGGAGAGAGAGGAGGGAGAGGAGAGGAGAGGAGGGAGAGGAGGGAGAGGAGAGAGAGGAGAGAGAGGAGAGAGAGGAGGGAGAGGAGGGAGAGGAGAGAGAGGAGAGAGAGGAGGGAGAGGAGGGAGCAGAGGGAGAGGAGAGAGTGCAGAGAGAGGAGGGAGAGGAGAGAGAGGAGAGAGAGGAGGGAGAGGAGGGAGCAGAGGGAGAGGAGAGAGAGGAGAGAGAGGAGGGAGAGGAGAGAGAGGAGAGAGAGGAGGGAGAGGAGGGAGCAGAGGGAGAGGAGAGAGAGGGAGAGAGGAGGAGAGAGAGGAGGGAGAGGAGAGAGAGGAGGGAGAGGAGAGAGAGGAGAGAGAGGAGGGAGAGGAGGGAGCAGAGGGAGAGGAGAGAGAGGAGAGAGAGGAGAGAAAGGAGAGAGAGGAGGGAGAGGAGAGAGAGGAGGGAGAGGAGAGAGAGGAGAGAGAGGAGGGGAGAGGAGGGAGAGGAGAGAGAGGAGAGAGAGAGGAGGGAGAGGAGGGAGAGGAGAGAGAGGAGAGAGAGGAGGGAGCAGAGGGAGAGGAGAGAGAGGAGAGAGAGAGAGAGAGAGGAGAGAGAGGAGGGAGAGGAGAGAGAGGAGGGAGAGGAGGAAGAGGAGGGAGAGGAGAGAGAGGAGGGAGAGGAGGGAGCAGAGGGAGCAGAGGGAGAGGAGAGAGAGGAGAGGGAGCAGAGGGAGAGGAGAGAGAGGAGAGAGAGGAGGGAGAGGAGGGAGCAGAGGGAGAGGAGAGAGAGGAGGGAGAGGAGAGAGGAGGGAGAGGAGGGAGAGGAGAGAGAGGAGAGAGAGGAGAGAGAGGAGAGAGAGGAGGGAGAGGAGGGAGAGGAGGGAGAGAAGAGAGAGGAGAGAGAGGAGAGAGAGGAGGGAGAGGAGGGAGAGGAGAGAGCGGAGAGAGAGGAGGGAGCAGAAGAAGAGGAGAGAGAGGAGAGAGAGGAGAGAGAGGAGAGAGAGGAGGGAGAGGAGAGAGAGGAGAGAGAGGAGGGAGCAGAGGGAGAGGAGAGAGAGGAGAGAGAGGAGAGAGAGGAGGGAGAGGAGGGAGAGGAGGGAGAGGAGAGAGAGGAGGGGGAGGAGGGAGAGGAGAGAGAGGAGAGAGAGAGGGAGGAGGAGGGAGAGGAGGGAGAGGAGAGGAGGGAGAGGAGGGAGAGGAGAGAGAGGAGAGAGAGGAGAGAGAGGAGGGAGAGGAGAGAGAGGAGGGAGAGGAGGGAGCAGAGGGAGAGGAGAGAGAGGAGGGAGAGGAGAGAGAGGAGAGAGAGGAGGGGAGCAGAGGGAGAGGAGAGAGAGGAGGGAGAGGAGAGAGGAGGGAGAGGAGGGAGAGGAGAGAGAGGAGAGAGAGGAGGGAGAGGAGAGAGAGGAGGGAGAGGAGGGAGAGGAGAGAGAGGAGAGAGAGGGGGAGAGGAGGGAGAGGAGAGAGAGGAGGGAGAGGAGAGAGAGAGAGAGAGAGGAGAGAGAGGAGGGAGAGGAGGTAGCAGAGGGAGAGGAGAGAGAGGAGGGAGAGGAGAGAGGAGGGAGAGGAGGGAGAGGAGAGAGAGGAGAGAGAGAGGAGGGAGGGAGAGAGAGGAGGGAGAGAGGAGAGGAGGGGAGGGAGAGAGGAGAGGAGAGAGAGAGAGAGAGGAGAGAGGAGGGAGAGAGGAGGAGAGAGGAGAGAGGGAGAGGGAGAGAGAGAGAGGAGAGAGGAGGGAGAGGAAGAGAGAGGAGAGAGGGAGAGGAGAGAGAGGAGGGAGAGGGAGAGAGGAGAGAGAGGGAGGAGGGAGAGGAGAGAGAGGAGGGAGAGGAGAGAGAGAGAGGAGAGAGAGGAGGGAGAGGAGAGAGGAGAGAGGAGAGAGAGGAGAGAGGAGAGAGAGAGAAGGAGAGAGGAGAGGAGAGAGGAGAGAGAGGAGAGAGAGGGAGAGGAGAGAGAGAGAGAGAGGGAGAGAGAGAGGAGAGAGGAGAGGGAGGGAGAGAGGGAGAGGAGAGAGGAGGGAGAGGGAGGAGAGGAGGAGAGGGAGAGGAGAGAGAGGGGAGAGGAGGAGAGAGGGAGAGGAGAGAGAGGAGGAGAGGAGAGAGGAGGAGAGGAGGGAGAGGAGAGAGGGAGGGAGGAGAGAGAGGAGAGAGAGAGGAGGGAGAGGAGAGGGAGGGAGAGAGAGAGAGGAGGAGAGGAGAGGAGAGGATGGGAGGGAGAGGAGAGAGAGGAGGGAGAGGAGAGAGGGGAGAGAGGAGGGAGAGAGAGAGAGGAGAGGAGAGGAGGAGAGGAGAGGAGAGGAGAGGAGAGGAGAGAGAGGAGGGAGAGAGAGGAGAGGAGGGAGCGAGGGAGAGGAGAGAGAGAGAGAGAGAGGAGAGGAAGGAGAGAGAGGAAGGAGAGAGAAGAGGGAAGGAGGAGGGGAGAGAGAGAAAAGAGAGGGGAGAGGGAGAAGGAGAGAGAGAAGAGGGGAGAGGAGGAGAGAGGAGAGAGAGGGGGAGAGAGGGAGAGAGGAGAGGAGAGGGAGGAGAAGGAGAGAGGAGGAGAAGAGAGGAGAGGAGGAGACGGAGAGGGAGGAGGAGGGGGAGAGAAGGGAAGAGGAGAAGAGAGGGAGAGAGGAGGGAGAGAGAGAGAGGAGGAGGAGAGGAGGAGGAGGAGAGAAGGAAGAGAGAGGGGAGGAGGAGAGGAGAAGAAGGAGGAGAGGGAGAAGAGATGAGGAGAAAGCGAGAGGAGGAGAGAGGAGGACGAGAGGAGAGAGATGGAGGGAGAGGGGAGGCGAGAGGAGAAGGTAAGCAGAGAGAAGGAGGAGGAGGAGGAGGAGGGAGAGGGAGAGAGGGGAAGAGAGAGATGAGGTGGAATAGGCTGGAGAGAGATTAGAGGCGAGGGAGGCGCAGCTGTGAGTTGGAGAGGAGAGGGGAGGGTGCGGCCGAGGCTGTAGAGGGAGGGAGGAGAGGAGATAGGGAGGACGAGAGGTGGGGACATACACGACCAAGAGGAGAGGCATATGACGGGAGAGGATGAGGAGAGATGCGAGAGAGATCTTTGGACGAGAGATCCGGAGAGATGGCCCGACGAGGAGGGAACGGAGAAGAGAGTTGGTTATAAAGAGATGAGAGATGGGGTGGAAGAGACGGGGGAGGAACTGAGCGCTGAGAGGGGGCGAGATGAGGATGAGATACGAGGATATGAGGTGCAGAGAGATAAGGATTCCGAGAGAAAGATGCAGATGGATTGGGAGAGGGGGGTGACTTGAGCGCGGGGGGACACGAGAGAGAAGAGAAGCGAGAGGAAGGGAAGAGAGAAGGAGGATAAGGAAGGAGAGGGGGGGGTCGGGAGGAGGATGAGGGGGGACGCGGGAGGTGGGGACAGGACACCACTGCACGGGATTGAGGAAGAGACGGGAGGGACGCGCTGATGCGGCGCGAGTGAGAGTAAGAATGAGACGAAGCAGGAGAGGAGCGTTTTTATAAAGAGAGGAGGGGGGAAACTGACGAGGAGAGCGGGGGGAACTGGTATCCCCCAATTGATTAATGGTGGATGGATAGAGATATGACCGTTTTTGTTTGGGGCTTTGCTTGGTCCCACCCATCCAGAGGGACACTGAGCTTGTTTGTTTGTTGTATCTCTTTTGTAAGACCAGGATGAGGCTCCATTTTATTATTTTTGTAGAACCAGAGCTAGGATGAGGCTTTTGTAGACCAAGAGGATGAGGCTGTACTAGCACCAGGACCTATTCCTGAAGCTGTTAGACCCCGTAGGCTGAGGCTTCTTGTGTTAGACCAAAAAGCAGCTGCTGTAGAGATCCAGGACTGAGGCTGTAGACCCAGGACTGAAGCTGTAGATCCAGGACTAAGGCTGTAGACCCAGGACTGGAGGCTGTAGACCCAGGACTGAGGCTGTAGACCCAGGACTTAGGCTGTAGACCCAGGACTGAGGCTGTAGACCCAGGACTGAGACTGTAGACCCAGGACTGAAGCTGTAGACCCAGGACTGAGGCTGTAGACCCAAGACTGAGGCTGTAGATCCAGGACTGAGGCTGTAGACCCAGGACTGAGGCTGTAGACCCAGGACTGAAGCTGTAGATCCAGGACTAAGGCTGTAGACCCAGGACTGAAGCTGTAGATCCAGGACTAAGGCTGTAGACCCAGGACTGAGGCTGTAGACCCAGGACTGAGGCTGTAGACCCAGGACTGAGGCTGTAGACCCAGGACTGAGGCTGTAGACCCAGGACTGAGGCTGTAGATCCAGGACTGAGGCTGTAGATCCAGGACTGAGGCTGTAGACCCAGGACTGAAGCTGTAGATCCAGGACTAAGGCTGTAGACCCAGGACTGAGGCTGTAGACCCAGGACTTAGGCTGTAGACCCAGGACTGAGGCTGTAGACCCAGGACTGAGGCTGTAGATCCAGGACTGAGGCTGTAGACCCAGGACTGAGGCTGTAGACCCAGGACTGAGGCTGTAGATCCAGGACTGAGGCTGTAGATCCAGGACTGAGGCTGTAGACCCAGGACTGAGGCTGTAGACCCAGGACTGAAGCTGTAGATCCAGGACTAAGGCTGTTAGACCCAGGACTGAAGCTGTAGATCCAGGACTAAGGCTGTAGACCCAGGACTGAGGCTGTAGACCCAGGACTTAGGCTGTAGACCCAGGACTGAGGCTGTAGACCCAGGACTTAGGCTGTAGACCCAGGACTGAGGCTGTAGATCCAGGACTGAGGCTGTAGATCCAGGACTGAGGCTGTAGACCCAGGACTGAGGCTGTAGACCCAGGACTGAGGCTGTAGACCCAGGACTGAGGCTGTAGACCGAGGACTGAGGCTGTAGACCCAAGACTGAGGCTGTAGACCCAGGACTTAGGCTGTAGACCCAGGACTGAGGCTGTAGACCCAGGACTTAGGCTGTAGATCCAGGACTGAGGCTGTAGATCCAGGACTAAGGCTGTAGACCCAGGACTGAAGCTGCAGACCTTCAGTCCTGGGTCTGAAGGTCTCGTTACTGTGTTGTTACGATCTGTTTGTGTACTTCCTCGTTCAAAGCCAAGTATTTTACACGTCAGAGTGATTAAAGCTGAGGTACGTGACTTTCAAATGTTAAATCATGGAACTGTACAAACCACGTCTAGTTCCTCGCTCTCAGACCGGTCTGGTTCAGTCCGTTTGAACTCTGTCACATCTTTAGATCAGCCTCCGCTCTGGTCTCACTGGTCTATGTCTCTCTGGTCCCGGTCTCGCTCTGGTCTCTGATCTCCATCTGGTCTTATTCTGCACTCTCTGGTCTCTGAAATTTCCCCACTGTGGGGCGAGTAAAGGATCTCTAAATCTCTCTCTGGTCTCTCTCTCTCTGGTCTCTCTCTGGTCTCTCTTTGGTCTCTCTCTGGTCTCTCTCTCTCTCTGGTCTCTCTCTGGTCTCTCTGGTCTCTCTCTGGTCTCTCTTTGGTCTCTCTCTGGTCTCTCTCTGGTCTCTCTCTGGTCTCTCTGGTCTCTCTCTCTGGTCTCTCTTTGGTCTCTCTCTGCTCTCTCTCTGCTCTCTCTCTCGCTCTCTCTTTGCTCTCTCTCTGGTCTCTCTCTGGTCTCTCTTTGGTCTCTCTCTGGTCTCTCTTTGGTCTCTCTCTGCTCTCTCTCTCGCTCTCTCTTTGGTCTCTTTCTGGTCTCTCTCTGCTCTCTCTCTGCTCTCTCTCTCTCGCTCTGGTCTCTCTGGTCTCTCTTTGGTCTATCTCTGCTCTCTCTCTGCTCTCTCTCTCTTGCTCTGGTCTCTCTCTGGTCTCTCTTTGGTCTCTCTCTCACTCTCTCTCTCTCGCTCTCTCTCTCTTTGGTCTCTCTCAGGTCTCTCTCTGGTCTCTCATTGGTCTCTCTCAGGTCTCTCTCTGGTCTCTCTTTGGTCTCTCTCAGGTCTCTCTCTGGTCTCTCTCAGGTCTCTCTCTGGTCTCTCTCTGGTCTCTCTCAGGTCTCTCTCTGGTCTCTCTTTGGTCTCTCTCTGGTCTCTCTCTCTCTTTTGTGTCTCCGTCTCCTCTTCATGATGTACTATTTGAGGCTAGTAACGCTGGTAGTAGACTGGACTAGACTAGACTAGATTAGACTAGAGTAGACTAGACTAGACTAGATTAGACTAGAGTAGACTAGGGCTGGTGGAAACAGGGCTCACACCAATCTCTCCGATCTCTCACATTTCTGACATTACGGTGCAGTTGGTCCTGATCCTAATAATAGTCGTGTCGGAGTTAAACAGGGCTGGACCATGTGACCCCAGAGACATCACGGAGACAAAAGATGAAATATGCAAAGTCCTCGTCTGTCGGCTTCGAGTCTGACACAGAAAAGCACTCGGTCCTCTGTGCGCAGTCTGACAGTTCCCCCCCGCAGTCGGAGCCGGTCTTCTCTGGGTTCAGATGTTTCCCTCGGATTAGAGAGGACGTGGAGGTCTGACTTCAGAGATTCAGAACGACAGAACACTGTAGTGGAAGATCCCGTCTGTGTTTGCAACCATCATTAATATGCAGCAGCTCCAGAAACAGCAAAGTGGGACGGCCCAAAGTGGGATGAGCCAATGTGGGACGTCCTAATGTGGGACGTAGTAATGTGGGACAGTCCAATGTGGGACGTCCTAATGTGGGACGTAGTAATGTGGGACAGTCCAATGTGGGACGTCCTAATGTGGGACGTAGTAATGTAAATCAAGACAGTGAGGAGGACTGAGGCGTGTCTCCTCAATCAGGCTCCAGAGAGGCAGGGAGCGAGGGGGGAGACCGGCCGGGATGGGGGAGAGAGAGGGGGGACACTGGTATCCCCCAAATATGATTATGGTGGATAGAGATGACCGTGGCTTTGCTCTGGTCCATCCATCCAGGACTGAGGCTGTAGACCCAGGACTGAGGCTGTAGACCCAGGACTGAGGCTGTAGACCCAGGACTGAGGCTGTAGACCCAGGACTGAGGCTGTAGACCCAGGACTGAAGCTGTAGATCCAGGACTGAGGCCGTAGACCCAGGACTGAGGCTGTAGATTTGTGTAATTCATGGTAAACTCTCTGTAATTCATGGTGAGCTCTGTGTAATTCATGGTAAACTCTCTGTAATTCATGGTGAGCTCTGTGTAATTCATGGTAAACTCTCTGTAAATCATGGTGAGCTCAAAGTAATTCATGGTGAGCTTTGTGTAATTCATGGTGAGCTTTGTGTAATTCATGGTGAGCTTTGTGTAATTCATGGTAAACTCGCTGTAATTCATGGTGAGCTCAAAGTAATTCATGGTGAGCTTTGTGTAATTCATGGTGAGCTTTGTGTAATTCATGGTAAACTCTCTGTAATTCATGGTGAGCTCTGTGTAATTCATGGTAAACTCTCTGTAATTCATGGTGAGCTCTGTGTAATTCATGGTAAACTCTCTGTAATTCATGGTGAGCTCTGTGTAATTCATGGTAAACTCTCTGTAATTCATGGTGAGCTCTCTGTAATTCATGGTGAGCTTTGTGTAATTCATGGTAAACTCTCTGTAATTCATGGTGAGCTCTGTGTAATTCATGGTAAACTCTCTGTAATTCATGGTGAGCTCTGTGTAATTCATGGTAAACTCTCTGTAATTCATGGTGAGCTTTGTGTAATTCATGGTGAGCTTTGTGTAATTCATGGTAAACTCGCTGTAATTCATGGTGAGCTCTCTGTAATTCATGGTGAGCTTTGTGTAATTCATGGTAAACTCACTGTAATTCATGGTGAGCTCTGTGTAATTCATGGTGAGCTTTGTGTAATTCATGGTAAACTCTCTGTAATTCATGGTGAGCTCTCTGTAATTCATGATGAGCTCTCTGTAATTCATGATGAGCTCTCTGTAATTCATGGTGAGCTCTCTGTAATTCATGGTGAGCTCTCTGTAATTCATGGTGAGCTCTCTGTAATTCATGGTAAACTCTCTGTAATTCATGGTGAGCTTTGTGTAATTCATGGTAAACTCTCTCTAATTCATGGTGAGCTCTGTGTGTTTCATGGTAAACTCTCTGTAATTCATGGTGAGCTCAAAGTAATTCATGGTGAGCTCTGTGTAATTCATGATGAGCTCTCTGTAATTCATGGTGAACTCTCTGTAATTCATGGTGAGCTTTGTGTAATTCATGGTAAACTCTCTTTAATTCATGGTGAGCTCTGTGTAATTCATGGTGAACTCTCTAATTCATGGTGAGCTCTCTGTAATTCATGGTGAACTCTCTAATTCATGGTGAGCTCTGTGTAATTCATGGTAAATTCTCTGTAATTCATGGTGAGCTTTCTGTAAATCATGGTTTCTCAGATTTCTTCGATGGAAACGACGGTATGTTTTTTTGTTTACAGTGTAGCATAAGAGTTAGCCAAACGGAGATATGCATGTAGCCGGTGTTAGCAGTCGTGCTAATTTACACCTGGCTCTGAGCAGGTTGTTATAAAACAGTAAAATTAACTTAGACTTGATCATAAAACCTCCCAGCGCCATTTTTTACTTTCTCTCTGTACAAAGAAAGTTCAACAAAACCAGAATATTTTTTTTTGACGATGAAAAATGTCTCCTTAAAGGTAAATACACATCACGATGACATCATAGGCTTATCCAAAACAGCGACGTCATCTCTTTGAAGCAATGACATCACCGTGTACATATACCCTCCCCCACAGCCTCCCCCCTCCTCCCCCCTCCGTCTGTCCTCTCCCCGCGGTCCACTCATGAATTACAGCCGCAGAGTTTGAGAAGTCATTGATGAGAAGTCCGGCCGGCGAGGAGGAGAAAAAAAATCAATTGAAACCGTCTCAATTAATCTGGCGAGTGGCGGATTGATCGCGGCCCTAAACCGGGTAAACAGGATTGTCTATTTAAAGGCCATGATCCTTTAATCATCACTTTAGCTGCGAGCGCTGGACTCGCCACACGCCATCTTGGATTTAGCCAAAATTCAGCTTTTTTTTTATTATTAGCTTCAACCCGAGACATTTTCACACTTAATTCATTCATTCAAATACGTCTGAATGACTTTGTCCCATCGGCCAATCAGAACGTCCACAAATTAGACCACAACAACTCGATTTTGGCGTTTATTACCGCATATTTTAGCCCTTTTCGGCAGTGTAGGAGGTTGTGGTCGCGTCCAAGAAGAGAACGACCCACGTGGGACGTCCCGACAGAGGGGAGGTCCAGGTGCGAGCGGAGCGGGCATCGGTCTGGAGCTGTTAGCGGGCCGCAGGCTGCCAAAACAATCACCCAGGACTAATGTGTGTTTGCCGCGGGAGTGGGACCGGCGGTTATTGACGTTTTTGGGCCGAAACCAGAGCTGGAGTTGGTAAAGCGTCCGCACACCAGCTGGAAGGAGGCTGCGTCCAAAGTCTGCCAGAGATTTATGTTTCAGATTCAGTTTGGTTCATGTCAAAATGCAATTTAATAAAAACACATGATTTAACGTGAGTATAAAAAAAAGCAAGAATTAGCAAAAGAGGCCGTTTTTGTCTGAAATCAAATCAATTATTTTGTGAAACTTTCCCTAAAGATCCTTCTGTTTTTGCTTGCTGTGATTTCATGCTATCTTTTGAGCTAGCTAACATGTCACAGATGTAAGTAGTAGTAGGGGAGAGGGGAGAGAGAGAGGAGGGGAGGGAGAGAGAGAGGGGAGAGAGAGGAGTGAGAGAGAGAGAGGAGAGAGAGGAGTGAGAGAGAGAGAGGAGAGAGAGGAGTGAGAGAGAGAGAGGAGAGAGAGGAGTGAGAGAGAGAGGGGAGAGAGAGGAGTGAGAGAGAGAGGGGAGAGAGAGGAGTGAGAGAGAGAGGGGAGAGAGAGGAGTGAGAGAGAGAGCACCCGGAGGAAACCTACACAGGGAGAACATGCAAACTCCACTTAGGAAGGTCCTGGAGAGACTTGTAACAAACAGAGCTGGTCTAAAGTCCATGATCCGAGCCACAGGTGCAGAGACCTGAGACCAGGACTAATCCTCTTCATCCTCTTCATCATCATCATCATCATCATCATCCTTATCCTCATCCTCTTCATCATCCTCATCATCATCCTCTTCATCCTCTTCATCATCACCCCATGAGGTTTCTCTGGAAGGTTCCACATGGTTCCGCCCTGAGCTCCTGCAGATGAACTGATGAATGATTTAAAGAACAGGATAAATGCAGTTTTGGAAGAGGCCGTGTCAGAACGCACCGAGCGTCTGAGCTGCGACGGCTGACGGAGAGCAGAGGCCGTCTGAATTATACATCTGCACCGGAGAGAGAGAGGGAGAGAGGGAGGAGAGAGGGAGGAGAGAGGGAGGAGAGAGGAGAGCAGAGGCCGTCTGAATTATACATCTGCACCGGAGAGAGAGAGGGAGAGAGGAAGGAGAGGAGAGAGGGAGGAGAGGAGAGAGAGAGGAGAGAGAGAGGAGAGGAGAGAGGGAGGAGAGGAGAGAGAGAGGAGAGGAGAGAGAGGAGAGAGAGAGGAGAGAGAGGAGAGAGAGGAGAGAGAGAGGAGAGAGAGAGAGAGAGAGGAGAGAGAGGGAGGAGAGAGGAGAGAGGGAGGAGAGAGGGAGGAGAGAGAGGGAGGAGAGAGAGAGGAGAGAGGTCTGGACCAGTTTAAAACCATGAATCCTCTCTGGTCTGGACCAGGGTTTGCTGAGGGGTGATGTTTTAACCTAGTTGTGTCAACAGTGCTTTTCAACATCTGTCGCTCACAGAATGTGTGGAATAAAGATAATTAACTCGAACCATGACAGAAAAGACTTCAGATTCTTCCACATGGTTTGATAATAAATAATACTATGGTTCTATAGAACTCTGACTGTAGAGACCTGGTGTTTCTGTCAAAAAGTCTAAATGTCTTTGATGGTTTGAAATGTTTTCATCTGATCCTCCAAGAAAGACTCTGCTTTTGTTACTACTGTTTAAAATATACTGTTTTCTCCTCTCTCTCTCTGGTCTCCCCTCTTTCTCTGGTTTCCCCTCTCTCCCCCCATCTCTCTCTCCCCTCTCTCTCTCTCTCTCTCTGTAGTCTCCCCTCTCTCTCTCTCTCTCTCTCTGGTCTCCCCTCTTTCTCTGGTTTCCCCTCTCTCCCCCCATCTCTCTCTCCCCTCTCTCTCTCTCTCCCCTCTCTCTGTAGTCTCCCCTCTCTCCCCTCTCTCTCTGGTCTCCCCTCTCTCTCTGGTCTCCCCCCCCCTCTCTCTCTCTCTCTCTCTGGTCTCCTCTCGCTCCCCTCTTTCTCTGGTCTCCCCTTTCTCTTGTCTACTCCGTCATTCAGAGGCGGCCATCTTGAAAGCCGTTCCTGTGCCCTCGGGCCAAACACATTTCTCTCTGCGCTGAGGCAAAAGCAGACACAGAGACTACAACCGCACCGGAGGAGGGTGTGAGGCTCTGACAGCTTAAGCACATGATGACGGCCTGCGCGGGAATAACATGCAAACTCCAACAACAGACTGAAATATTGAAGCCATCGGGAAACTGTCTCACGCTGCTCTCTCTTTGATCTGTCGGTGGGAAATCAAACCCGTCGATCAAAGGATAAAATAAGTTATGATTTAAAAAACTATCTAAAAGTTGTGAAATTATCAATAGATCCATGAATTCTGCTCTGAGTGAGGCCAGGTTATTTGTATGGCACAGTTCAGACACAGACAAAGAGCTGAAGAGAACAAGATGAAGCATTAATACAAGAATTTAGAATTATTAGTGTTTTTTTTTATATATATAGTGTTTTTTTAAATATATAGTGGTTTTTAAATATATAGTGTTTTTTTTAAATATAGTTTTTTTAAAAATAGTGTTTTTTTAAATATATTTAGTTTTTTTTAAATATAGTGTTTTTTAAATATATAGTGTTTTTTTAAATATATATATATTTTTAAATATATCGTGTTTTTTTAAATATATAGTGTTTTTTTTTAAAATATATAGTGTTTTTTTTATAATATAGTTTTTTTAAATAGTGTTTTTATATATATATAGTGTTTTTTTAAATATATAGTGGTTTTTAAATATATAGTGTTTTTTTTAAATATAATTTTTTTAAATATAGAGTTTTTTAAATAGTGTTTTTTTAAATATATATAGTTTTTTTAAATATAGTGTTTTTTAAATATATAGTGTTTTTTAAAATATATATATATTTTTAAATATAGTGTTTTTTTAAATATAGTGTTTTTTAAATATATAGTGTTTTTTTTTTAAATATAGTTTTTTTTTAATATATAGTGTTTTTTTAAATATATATATTTTTTTAAATATATAGTGTTTTTTTAAATATATAGTGCTTTTTTTCTCACCCCCTCTCTGGACTCCCCTCTCTCTGGTCTCCCTTTTCTCCTCCCCCCCTCTCTCTCTCTGGTCTCTCCTCTCTCTCTCTCTCTCTCTATAGTGCTTTTTAAATATATAGTGTTTTTTTAAATATATATTTTTTTTCTCACCCCCTCTCTGGTCTCCCCTCTCTCTGGTCTCCCTTTTCTCCCCCCCCCCCCCCCCCCCCTCTCTCTCTCTGGTCTCTCCTCTCTCTCTCTCTCTCTCCTCCCTCTCTCTCTCCCCCTCTCTCTCCCTCCTCCCTCTCTCTCTATATATTTTTTAAATATATAGTGTTTTTTAAATATATAGTGTTTTTTTTTTAAATATAGTGTTTTTTTATTATAGTGCCTTGAATTGAAGATGACACATGTTGTCGTCTGATCACTTTATATTTGTACTTTCTGTTGGAAAAAACAAAATGAATGATGAAGAAAGAAGTTGAGTCCCCGAGCTTTAACTTCCTGTAAACTCCTCCTTTGCCAAAGTCCATCTGTGACATTACATCTCGCTCCAACATTTGCTCTGTTTTTCAACTTTTAGTTTTTATGGAAGATCAGAATCGACCATAGAGTGGTCCCGCCCCAAAGAAAAATGTGAAAAAACGCATCCGTGCTTTAGAACAGGGTCTGTATTGGCTGAGCTGAAGTTGGATGGATGACACAGTGAACTTGTGTTTATGATCTCCAAGACTACTGTGGGTTAGCGAGGCAGAGGGCCACAGGAAGTGAGACTGAGGGCCGCAATTGGCCCCCGGGCCTGAGTTTGGACCAACCTGGTCTAAGGCCTGCGATGGTCCTGGACACTATGAACCAGCCTGGTCTAAGGCCTGCGATGGTCCTGGACACTATGAACCAGCCTGGTCTAAGGCCTGCGATGGTCCTGGACACTATGAACCAGCCTGGTCTAAGGCCTGCGATGGTCCTGAACACTATGAACCAGCCTGGTCTAAGGCCTGCGATGGTCCTGAACACTATGAACCAGCCTGGTCTAAGGCCTGCGATGGTCCTGGACACTATGAACCAGCCTGGGCTAAGGCCTGCGATGGTCCTGGACACTATGAACCAGCCTGGTCTAAGGCCTGCGATGGTCCTGGACACTATGAACCAGCCTGGTCTAAGGCCTGCGATGGTCCTGGACACTATTAGCGCTTTTCCACAGTACCGGCACTACACGACCCGACACGACCCGGCGTGTTACTTTTCCACCAGCGTTGAAGCTAGGTATTGCGTTCTATTTTCGGACCGACTCGTGAGCGGTTCCAAAAAGCTACACTCTCGTGACGTAAGCGGACTGCCTACGCTATTGGCCAACGGCTCTCTCACACTATTGGCCAACGACTGTCGTCACTGGTAGCGTCATAAGTGCGACGTCTGACCGTATTGAGAGACAAGATTCAACCCCGCCATTTTTAAAACAGCCCTGTGAGCATACGTACTGCACTCGAGAAATGGAATCCAGCAAGCCGCAAAAGTCCACACCGTGGTCTGTTGATGAGGTCCAAACATTTCTGTCTTTACTGGCCGAAGACAGAATACAGAAGGAGCTCGATGGCAGTACGCGAAATGAGAAGGTCTATAAAGAGATCGCCCAGCTCTTGCTAACACACGGTTACCACCGCACGCACCAGCAGTGCAGGGACAAGATTAAGAAGATGAAGTGCGATTACCGGGCCATAAAGGACCACAACGGCCGAAGTGGGGTCAATCGGAAGACCTGGAGGTGGTATGCCGAGATGGATGCCATTTATGGCCACAGGCCTGCAAACAATGGACGGGAGTGTGCTCTGGACTCTTCTACCACGTCGAGAATGGGCGATAATGGTACTGTAAGTGCTTTGTAACTTTTATCTGTAGTTATTGTGAAAATGCATTATCACGTAACCTGTGGCTCAATGCCCACTGGAATGTATTTATTCATGTAAACGTTTGATTGTTGTCTGCTGTACAAAGTGAGCTAGCTACTTTAAGCTATCGATAGCAAGCTGCTAACACGTGCTACATCTTGCCATTTCACGTGTTGCCATTCAGTTTTGTGCTTTTACTTAAGTCGTTGTGTGTGTTTGTCTTATTGTAGAATCCCTTGTCGCAAGTGAAGCGTCGAACGACCCCCCAAGGTCCCCGTCCCCAATCCCTCCAGAACCAGCTGCAGCTTCCACGCCTGGAGATGCGTTCCCTTCGATGGCGAGCGACACGTCTAGCAGCGCACAGCGTGTGGTCACGGGTAAGGCGCAGGGCAGACATAATACATGATCGATAGATATTTTATTCATCACCCTGGGAGAAATTCATGTCCTATAGCAGCAAAAAAAAATAATACAACTACATTGATACTGTGCCGCAACAGTGCAGCTCTATACCGACACCTGGTGGATCTTAGAAGTAATAGCATTCAACTCGGTGATGAATGTCAATAAAAAAGGAATCGGACCACCTGTCAGTGATCTTTTTCCAAATAAAAAATCTAATTTGTGATAAAATACCACTTCACTTTGGTGTGAAAAGAAATGCAGCAAAATGTAATTTTAGCTGCACTGACTGATTTGATAAATCTGGGTGTATTTAAGTCATGCTCATGCTTTGTCCTAAAATGCCTAAACATTGACCATTAAATATTGTTTATTGACAAAGCGTGAAACAAACATTACCCGATTTGCAATTAAGTCAAATGATCCCACACGTAACACTTTCTTTTAGTGGAGGTTTTTCCTCTTTGAAAGGGTAGTTGTTGCAACATCTCGGGTAGTGTGATATATACTGGTCTGAAACGTAATAATCTTTTTGCCTACATAAAAGTATGTCTCCAGAAATGTCACTGCTTTGGATAATTACCAACTGTTAATACTTTTTTTATTGTTGTACAGGGAAGAGAAAAAGGGCGCTCTTCCAGACGGAGACTGTAGAAATGATGAGGCAGATCCAAGCTGAAGATGTGGTGCAGCAGGAGCTGAACCGGACACAGCAACTCCAGCTTGTCAGAGAGTCGCAAGAGTTGGAAGCGACATTGAGGAGGGAGGAAAATGCACAGGCGGCTGCATTTAACCAATCATTTCTTGGTCTCCTGGGCCAGCTGGTGGAAGCCATGAGTGCGCGCCGAAACTGACACTCTTCACCAAGACACACTGTAAATAATTTTATTGGTGCACTTTAAATTGTTTTTTTTTTAAATAAATGTGTGATTTTTTTTCCAAGACAGGTTTCATTTCTCGGTACACATGACAGTTAACATGCAAACCAAAGGTTTCACATTATTTGTTGTTAGTAAATCCTTAATTGTGGTAAATTTAGGAATAGAAGGTTTATTTATTCCCAGTCATGGAGTGAGGAGCCTACAGGGAACAATACAGACTACTGATAATGTACAGTGTTGGTTACAATACAATAAGCTAGGAAAGTGGGTTAGAAAGGCACGATAAAGAGTGTGTGTGCACGTGCGAGTGGCTGATCCAAATCTGAAAGGGAATAAAGGTATTTGTAATGGTGGGAATGGTTAATGGGTGTATGATTGAAAATGTATGAATTAATATTTCATTAATATGCAATATTGGCTCTCTGCATTTACATGAACACATACATGCATATCCCACCAAAAGGTTACAATGACAAAACAAGTAACAAAATGCAAAGTCTTGACATCGTGTTGGGTAGTGTCAATTCCTGTAAGTCATTTGCATAATAGAGTTTGTTTTTGGGAGTGAACTTTAGAAGCTCTGCGTTTAAATGGGCCCAGGTTAACTGTTTGGATATTGATTTTATTTAGGATTATTGCTCTTCATTGTGAGTATTCCAGGAAGCATCTGCAAGCACTCCTGCAAGGTTTTCAATAACTTCGTCATTCTTTGGTGTCTCGCCGCCTGGATTCTTCTCAGGCTTTTCAGTCTATTTGTGACTAGTAGCCACAGAGAGAGCAGCAACACCACGATCGGCTCGGAGTCCTCCATTGTTTGAGGATGTAATGTTTTTCCTGGTTTCATGCTCGTGAGTCGCGCGGAAATGGCGTAACGGTAGCGGAAATGACGTAACGGTAGCGGTGGTATGAAAAGCCCACCCACTTGAAGATGTCCGATGGAGATATGTGGAAAAGCACGCGTACTCGACCGGGTCGTGACGTGTCGTGTAGAGTGGTGTAGTGCCGGTGCTGTGGAAAAGTGCCATATGAACCAGCCTGGTCTAAGGCCTGCGATGGTCCTGGACACTATGAACCAGCCTGGTCTAAGGCCTGCGATGGTCCTGGACACTATGAACCAGCCTGGTCTAAGGCCTGCGATGGTCCTGGACAGTGGTCTTCCTGGTCTCTATGAACCAATGGCTCTTATGTGTTTGTTATTATTGGATTATTATCTCTTTTGACTCCCACTGACGACTGCTATTGTTGTGTACTTGGGCAAGACACTTCACCCCACTGCATGTGTGTATGTGACTATTCATCAAACCAAATTATATGAAGTATATAATCGATATAAAGTATGTAATGGAATGAGAGAATTCCCACAATGCAGCGTGTGTATTTACGCTGATATTAAGTTGTCAAAACAGCGGACGCAGGAAACATACACGCCCACGCCGCACACGCTCAATAAGTATAAGTTCTTGTTATTATTATTCTACTTTGCAAAGTCCCTGAAGACGAGCGCTGTTGTGATTTGAGGCTGTAGAAAAATACTTTGAATTGAAAGACCAAGGTCAGCATCGGCCTCAGAGAACCCCGGGTCGATCTCTCCTGCCCGCCGATTGTGCGTATGTGTAAGTCTGATTACACGTCCTCCTTTGTCAGTCTGACAGCAGAATGGCCGTCACACTTTTCCCACTAACGACGTGTCACCGGAACTCACTGTCATCCCGGGAACGCCACCATCAGCACATCACAGCCACAGAAGCATTTACATAAACCTCTTTTCATCTGAGAAGGCGTCTCCGGAAATAACCCAAAGAGTGTCGAGTTTGTCACATGATCGAGACCCCAGGAGACCAGGATAAAGTCTCGTTTCCACTTCTGGCTGTTCCCAACCTCCACGGCCGTACCCGGGCAGTGGTGTCCTTAGGCAAGACACTTCCCCCACTTTAGAATGAGTCTGGTGTGTGTGTGAATGGTTGGTCTCTCTCTGGTCTTTCTTTGGTCTCGCTCTGGTCTCTCTCTGGTCTTTGTGGTCTCTCTGTGGTCTTTCTTTGGTCTCGCTCTGGTCTCTCTCTTGTCTCTCTGTGTTCTCTCTCTCAGATCTCTCTCTGGTCTCTCTCTGGTCTCTCTCTGGTCTTTCTTTGGTCTCGCTCTGGTCTCGCTCTGGTCTCTTTCTCTGGTCTCTCTCTGGTCTTTCTCTGGTCTCTTTCTCTGGTCTCTCTCTGGTCTTTCTTTGGTCTCGCTCTGGTCTCGCTCTGGTCTCTCTCTGGTCTCTCTCTTGTCTCTCTGTGTTCTCTCTCTCAGATCTCTCTCTGGTCTCTCTCGTCTCTCCGGTCTCTCTCTGGTCTCTCTCTGGTCTCTCTCTGGTCTTTCTCTGGTCCCTCTCTGGTCTCTCTCTCTGGTCTTTCTTTGGTCTCGCTCTGGTCTCTTTCTCTGGTCTCTCTCTGGTCTTTCTCTGGTCTCTTTCTCTGGTCTCTCTCTGGTCTTTCTTTGGTCTCGCTCTGGTCTCGCTCTGGTCTCTCTCTGGTCTCTCTCTTGTCTCTCTGTGTTCTCTCTCTCAGATCTCTCTCTGGTCTCTCTCGTCTCTCCGGTCTCTCTCTGGTCTCTCTCTGGTCTCTCTCTGGTCTTTCTCTGGTCCCTCTCTGGTCTCTCTCTCTGGTCTTTCTTTGGTCTCGCTCTGGTCTCGCTCTGGTCTCTTTCTCTGGTCTCTCTCTGGTCTTTCTCTGGTCTCTTTCTCTGGTCTCTCTCTGGTCTTTCTTTGGTCTCGCTCTGGTCTCGCTCTGGTCTCTCTCTGGTCTCTCTCTTGTCTCTCTGTGTTCTCTCTCTCAGATCTCTCTCTGGTCTCTCTCGTCTCTCCGGTCTCTCTCTGGTCTCTCTCTGGTCTCTCTCTGGTCTTTCTCTGGTCCCTCTCTGGTCTCTCTCTCTGGTCTTTCTTTGGTCTCGCTCTGGTCTCGCTCTGGTCTCTTTCTCTGGTCTCTCTCTGGTCTTTCTCTGGTCTCTTTCTCTGGTCTCTCTCTGGTCTTTCTTTGGTCTCGCTCTGGTCTCGCTCTGGTCTCTCTCTGGTCTCTCTCTTGTCTCTCTGTGTTCTCTCTCTCAGATCTCTCTCTGGTCTCTCTCTGGTGGGAGGGGCTTCTGTCAGTGTGCCCCAGGGCAGCTGTGGCTACAGTAGTTTATCATCACTGTGTTTGGAGAGAGAGAATAATTATGTGAAGAGACTTGTCAATCTCGCTTCTCAGCAAGAAGGTCCTGGGTTCAAATCCCAATTGGAACAGGTGGAGTTATGAGTGGAGTTTGCATGTTCTCTCCGTGTCTGTGTAGGTTTCCTCCGGGTGCTCCGGTTTCCTCTACCACTAAAAAACATTCACAAAAGGTCTGAATGTCATGAGTGAGTGAATGGAGGGTGTTTGGTCGGAGGCTTTGATGGACCAGTGTGTTCAAAGCCTGGTCGTACCACACCATAGTACTCATTACATTCCATACTAAGGTCTGGATTTGCTCCTTTGACTCCGTGAACAGGTGGGAGGGGTTAACTCCTTTTGCAGATTGAAACCATTGGATCTGAGTTTACCGTGACGTTTGTAATGAGCCCGAGTCTGTTGTTAGCATTTAGCCTAGCTTTAGCCATCTCCTTTGCCGCTAACGGAGCCCGTGGGGAGCAGCGCCACAATCTTTGCAGCGATTACATTTGCTAAACAATCCTCTTGCTCCGGCTTCAGTTTCTTGATAGAACCAGACCAGATTATTTTACTATCACATTCTTCCCCAAACTACAACCTGCCTGTTTGACGCTAATTCTTGACGTCACCCACAACTAACTACAACACCCGCCTCCCGCGCTCTCTGATTGGTCGGTCGATATTCAACCGATTGTATTCGCAAACACAGGGCCAGACCCAGACGTTACCTGCAGGACATGATGATGGACCAGAGTGTACGGATGGATAAGACCAGGACAGTGTGTTCAGGGACTCGCTTCCGTCATCACCGTGTGGAGAATGGAACAATATCTGACTCTTTGGGTGACATCGGTTTGTAAAATGTGCTATATAAATAAACATTAGTTACTCTGAGCGTCCATAAAAGCGCTGTATAAAACTGATACACGTTTATTCACTCTTATTAATGAATTATCAACACGTAAAATATGTAGTATAAGTATGACACCGTGCTGCACATACAGTAATACACAGTAATCCCCTACCATAAGTCTAAAAAGTATAAAGTATATCTCTGTAGACTCCCGTGAAGGAGGAAGCTCAAATCGATCGCTTCCTTCTCCTCAGATGTAATTTGTGACACAAAATGGCGGCCGCCTGTTGATGCCGATACTTCTATCCTTGAACGAGGTGCTCCGTCTAAATTGGCCGCGCAGAGGCTAATGTGTCTAATGGAATTGCGAGTTGCCCCGCATAAGGGCTTGGGCTAAGCAAATAAATAATTTAATGCAAATCCCAGCGTCGTGCCTCCTGCCAATTAAGCTAACCTGTTTTAGCTGTAAGTGATTTTATTACATTAGCATGCCGTAGCTCCGACTGCATTAGGGAGGCTTTAATCAGTGCGTAATCAAATTAGCCGCAGACAGAAGGAGGAAGTGTGGTCCGCAGAGCACCTTGCGCGTTGCACCTGGCGCCGTGGGTTTAGCAAAGCGCCGTTTCAATAAAGCGCTTTTATACATATGTAACACACTCCATCAATCTGTGAGCGAGGGGCCGCGGCTCCGGGGACGCCAGCGCAATTCTTACCTTCAAATTACCGCCGAAACTTGGACTAGCTGGGTCTATTCCCCTCCATTAGGACGCCCAAATATGGAACATTGAAAGTGGCGTTTGGTGTTGGGAATGGAATGAGAGAAGTCCCACAATGCAGCGTGTGTGTTTATGCTAATATTAAGTTGTCAAAACGGCGAAAAGAGGTAATATACACGCCCACGCCGCACGGGTTCAATAAGCGACGGTAATTGTGGGATTTGATATTTACAGAAGTTGAAATTGCTATTTACTTTTTGTGTTTCCGATAGAGAAATGAAACTGAAAATACAGCAGTTTTGGCGGTTAATAAAAGTTAATGAAGCTAACGACTGCTTCCACCGCGTTGCATTTCTATGTGATTTACAAACAGTTCAAATGTACAGAACTTAAAGCTGCACTGACTTTGGGAGTTTGAAGCCGCGGACTCTTTCTGCTCCCCTCCCCGCACCCACGAAGCTATCGCCCCCACACACACTCACTGTTGGGACGGAGCTAGTGTCTCCCATTATGGATAATACATGGATATGGATTTACACGTGGATGGCGTGACCATAGAACGATAGAACCGGGAAGAGCGGAGGAACGAGACTTTCTTTTGGATGGCTGTTTTGCTGTGTAAGCAGTAACCGATGACGAAGACGAGGAAGCTTCAGGTTAGCTCCGCCGCTTGTTGTGCTAACTCAGCCGTCTGTGCTAACGGACCTGTAGATTTCTCACGAAAGTGGGGGCTAGTGGTTCGCTGTGATTGGTCACAATCAGAGACCAGAAACACATTCTCTTCCTTGTTTCATCAAAACTCGATCTAAAATATAATGTCACGTCAGCACAAATCTGTGATAATTATTCTTCAAAAGGACGTTTATCCAAATGCACTGCATGGACATGGAAACAAAAATAAAACTATGGGTGTCTGACTCCTGGACCTGGTTGGGGGTCTGGGGTCTCATCTCTCCTCTGGGTCCTGTGTCGTCCCCTGTGGCTGCAGACGGCTCTCTGCTTCTGGTGCAGATGTCTCCTCGGATGGCGCTTCTTCAGCTGGATGCATCTGCACCCAGCCCTGTGTGTGTGTGTGTGTGTGTGTACGCGTGTGTGTGTGTATGTGTGTGAGTGTGTGTGTGTGTGTGTGTGTGTGTGTATGTGTGTGTGTGTGTGTGTATGTGTGTGAGTGTGTGTGTGTGTGTGTATGTGTGTGAGTGTGTGTACATGTGTGTACGTGTGTGTTTAAATGTGGTTTTGTGTGGGTGTATCGGGCGGTGGGGTTAACGAATGGGATTGTTTTTAACTAAACTCTAAATTGTCTGAATGAAAAGCGCTTTATAACAAAATTGATTGATTGATGAGTAAATCCTTCATTCTTCGACAGCATCACATTAAAAACATGTGAGATTTTCAACTTATTTTGTGGATTTTTCGTGTTTAAATATTTGTGAGAAGTGAACGCTGTCGTACGCGGTGAAAAACTCTGAAACGGATCATGTTGCATCACACATCTGTAAATACGCTGCTTAAGATCATGCTTGTCTAATCCGGTGACTTGGGACGGCCGCCCCCCCCCCCCCGCCCCGCTCCCCCCCCCCCCCTCCCCTGTTTAGTCACACTCGCTTGTGTCTTGGCGAGCGCCGCGGTGCTTTTGGCCACGGCTCACGGCTCGCGGCTCACGGCTCACGGCTCGCTCTGCTCTGGCCTCTGCACCGCTCAGAGCTCTGGGCTGAGGCTTGATCCACGTCCAGAGGTTCCACCGCCAGAGAGAACGCCTCACTGTGTGTTACACCACAAACACAACGAGCCCTGGGAGCCTGAGGGGGGAGGGAGGGGAGGGAGGGGGAGAGGGGAGGGAGGGAGGGGGGGAGGGGGGGATGTGCACAGATAATGAAAGAGGAAGGGCTGGGGAAATGAGATGAATGCAATGATGTCCTGCTCTCTCTCTCTGGTCTCTCTCTGGTCTCTCTCTTGTCTCTCCTCCTCTCCCTGGTCTCTCTCTGGTCTCTCTCTGGTCTCTCTCTGGTCTCTCTCTGGTCTCTCTCTGGTCTCTCCTTGGCCTCTCCCTGGTCTCTCTCTGGTCTCTCCTCCTCTCCCTGGTCTCTCTCTGGTCTCTCCCTGGTCTCTCTCTGGTCTCTCTCTGGTCTCTCCTTGGCCTCTCCCTGGTCTCTCTCTGGTCTCTCTCTGGTCTCTCTCTGGTCTCTCCTTGGCCTCTCTCTCTGGTCTCTCTTACTCTCTCTGGTCTCTCTTCCTTTCTCTGGTCTCTACCTGGTCTCTCTGGTCTCTCTCTTCCTCTCTCTGGTCTCTCTTCCTCTCTCTAGTCTCTCTCTGGTCTCTCTTCTTCTCTCTGGTCTCTCTCTCTCTCTCTCTGGTCTCTCCCTTCCTCTCTCTTTCTCTCTCTGGTCTCTCTCTGGTCTCTCTCTCTTAGTCTCTCTGGTCTCTTTCTCTTCCTCTCTCTGGTCTCTCTCTCTCTGGTCTCTCTCTTACCTCTCCTCCTCTCCCTGGTCTCTCTCTGGTCTCTCTCTGGTCTCTCTCTGGTCTCTCCTTGGCCTCTCCCTGGTCTCTCTCTGGTCTCTCCTCCTCTCCCTGGTCTCTCTCTGGTCTCTCCCTGGTCTCTCTCTGGTCTCTCTCTGGTCTCTCCTTGGCCTCTCCCTGGTCTCTCTCTGGTCTCTCTCTGGTCTCTCTCTGGTCTCTCCTTGGCCTCTCTCTCTGGTCTCTCTTACTCTCTCTGGTCTCTCTTCCTTTCTCTGGTCTCTACCTGGTCTCTCTGGTCTCTCTCTTCCTCTCTCTGGTCTCTCTTCCTCTCTCTAGTCTCTCTCTGGTCTCTCTTCTTCTCTCTGGTCTCTCTCTCTCTCTCTCTGGTCTCTCCCTTCCTCTCTCTTTCTCTCTCTGGTCTCTCTCTGGTCTCTCTCTCTTAGTCTCTCTGGTCTCTTTCTCTTCCTCTCTCTGGTCTCTCTCTCTCTGGTCTCTCTCTTACCTCTCTCTGCTCTCTCTTCCTCTCTCTCTCTGGTCTCTCTGGTCTCTCTCTGGTGTCTCTCTTATCTCTCTCTGGTCTCTCTCTTACCTCTCTCTGGTCTCTCTCTTACCTCTCTCTGGTCTCTCTCTCTCTGGTCGCTCTCTTACCTCTCTCTGGTCTCTCTCTCTCTGGTCTCTCTCTGGTCTCTCTCTGGTCTCTCTCTCTCTCTCTCTCTCTGGTCTCTCTCTCTCCGGTACATTGCGGTGGAGGGCAGCTGAATAAATATTTCCTGGTAACTATGGTAACTGTCAAAAGTCAGATTCCTAGTCTCAGTTTAGAGCAATTATCTCGTTCCACGTCTTCTCCTTCTGCTCAGAGCAACGTCGGACTAATTATTTTCTGTTAAATGTGTCTCAAAGTGGTGACACTTTTCCAAAACACATATGTACGAAGCTGGCCAACAGAGAGAAGGGTTTTATAATATTAATAATGATTCCGTTTTGTACAGCGCTTTTTTGGACACTCATAAATGAATCATAGTACTGCTGGTTACGGCTCGAGCCACAGCTGCCCCGGGGCACACTGGCAGATGTGTGGCTGCCCCGCTCCCTATGGACCTATGGCTCCTATATGTTTATTTAGAACCGTTTGATTCTCTGATTCTCCGGGCGACACAAGGAACAACTCCTTTCTGTGTGGAGTTTGCATGTTCTCCCTGTGCCTGTGTAGGTTTCCTCCAGGTGCTCCGGTTTCTTTTTTGGTTGGGGCTTTGATGGCCCGGTGTGTTCAGGGTCTCTGGTCTCTCTTCCTCTCTCTGGTCTCTCTGGTCTCTCTCTGGTCTCTCTGGTCTCTCTGGTCTCTCTCTGGTCTCTCTCTGGTCTCTCTCTGGCCACTCTCTGGTCTCTCCCTGGTCTCTCCTCCTCTCTCTGGTCTCTCTCTGGTCTCTCTCTGGTCTCTCTGGTCTCTCTCTCTGGTCTCTCTCTGGTCTCTCTGGTCTCTCTCTGGTCTCTCTGGTCTCTCTCTGGTCTCTCTCTGGTCTCTCTCTGGCCACTCTCTGGTCTCTCCCTGGTCTCTCTGGTCTCTCTCTCTGGTCTCTCTCTGGTCTCTCTGGTCTCTCTCTGGTCTCTCTGGTCTCTCTCTGGTCTCTCTCTGGTCTCTCTGGTCTCTCTGGTCTCTCTCTGGTCTCTCTCTGGTCTCTCTGGTCTCTCTCTGGTCTCTCTGGTCTCTCTCTGGTCTCTCTCTGGTCTCTCTCTGGCCACTCTCTGGTCTCTCCCTGGTCTCTCTGGTCTCTCTCTCTGGTCTCTCTCTGGTCTCTCTGGTCTCTCTCTGGTCTCTCTGGTCTCTCTCTGGTCTCTCTGGTCTCTCCCTGGTCTCTCTGGTCTCTCTCTCTGGTCTCTCTCAGGTCTCTCTGGTCTCTCTCTGGTCTCTCTGGTCTCTCTCTGGTCTCTCTGGTCTCTCTCTGGTCTCTCTGGTCTCTCTCTCTGGTCTCTCTCTGGTCTCTCTGGTCTCTCTCTGGTCTCTCTGGTCTCTCTCTGGTCTCTCTGGTCTCTCTCTGGTCTCTCTGGTCTCTCTCTGGTCTCTCTCTGGTCTCTCTCTGGCCACTCTCTGGTCTCTCCCTGGTCTCTCCTCCTCTCTCTGGTCTCTCTCTGGTCTCTCTCTGGTCTCTCTCTGGTCTCTCTCTGGTCTCTCTCTGGCCACTCTCTGGTCTCTCCCTGGTCTCTCCTCCTCTCTCTGGTCTCTCTCTGGTCTCTCTCTGGTCTCTCTCTGGTTTCTCTCTGGTCTCTCTTCCTCTCTCTGGTCTCTCTCCGGTCTCTCTCTCTGGTCTCTCTTCCTCTCTCTGGTCTCTCTTCCTATCTCTGGTCTCTCTCTCTCGCTCTGGTCTCTCTCTTTCCTTCCTGCTGCTGTCAGACTGTACAACAAACAATGAAAACAAACAAACACCTGAGCTCACATGTCGTACATCTGTGCTAGAACTTCAACTTATGTCAGAATGTGCTAATGCTAATGCTAATGCTAACATGTTCAAACGTACTCTGCATATAAAACTGTATATTTCTTGCACTTACTTCTTTATTATGCTAAAGGTAGAGGTTTTATACTAGCTTCTTTATTGTGCTAACGTTAGAGATTTTAGACTTAAAGACCCATGACGCAACACTGACATTTCCCCACTGTGAGACGAGAGATATTCCCTTGATATTCCCTTGATATTAGCTTGAAATTAGCTTGATAATCTCTTGATATTAGCTTGATATTAGCTTGATAATCTCTTGATATTAGCTTGATATTAGCTTGATATTAGCTTGCATCTTGACACTTTAAAATGCAGTTTCTGACAGCGGCGTGTTGCGTAGATCTTCTCTGCAACCCTTCACACGAGCGTCCATCTCGCCATCCATCACTCTCGGGAGGTGCTTTGGACGCGGCAGACTCTCCCGGAGGCTGAGGCCACGGGGGGGAGGTCCCGCGGGGGCCGTCCACCTCCAAGGCCTTCTTCACTTTGCATTAGCGCCGTTAATAGCACCGTTAATGGAAGCCGGCGGTTCACGGGGAAACGTCAATGCCACGGACGAACGGGCTAATGGAGGCGGCCATGTTGTGTGCGGAGACGGGCAGAGGAACGCCACGCTGCGGTATCGAGCTGACTGGTTTATTACGGTTGTGTTTAATTTGTTTAGAACGCCGTAATGGACGTGTATCGACGGCTCGGCTTCGTGTGTTGTCATAACATTCAACCGGACGCAGAGGTTTGAGTCGAAGTCAGAGTCTGAACTTTACAATGAACCAGAGACTCTTCTTCTTCTGCGGACTTTTATGCAGAACTTAAGATGTGTCTCTGGCTGTTTTAAGAAGAATTGTGTATTGTTTCTACCGGTCTCTCTTTGATCTCTCTCTTTCTGGTCTTTTTAATCTCACTCTGGTCTCTTTGATCTCTCTCTTTCTGGTTTTTTGCTTTCTCTCTGGTCTTTCTCTGGTTCCTCTCTTGGCCTTTTCTGGTCTTTCTCCTCTCTCCCTGGTTTTTATCTAGTCACTCTATCTGGTCTCTCTCTCTGGTCTCTCTCTGGTCTCTCTCTAGTCTCTGGTCTCTCTCTCTGGTCTCTCTCTCTGGTCTCTCTCTGGTCTCTCTCTAGTCTCTGGTCTCTCTCTCTGGTCTCTCTCTACTCTCTCTCTGGTCTCTCTCTCTGGTCTCTCTCTCTGGTCTCTCTCTGGTCTCTCTCTGGTCTCTCTCTAGTCTCTGGTCTCTCTCTCTGGTCTCTCTCTACTCTCTCTCTGGTCTCTCTCTCTGGTCTCTCTCTGGTCTCTCTCTAGTCTCTGGTCTCTCTCTCTGGTCTCTCTCTAGTTTCTCTCTGGTCTCTCTTTAGTCTCTGGTCTCTCTCTCTGGCCTCTCTTTAGTCTCTGGTCTCTCTCTGGTCTCTCTCTCTGGTCTCTCTCTAGTCTCTGGTCTCTCTCTCTGGTCTCTCTCTAGTTTCTCTCTGGTCTCTCTTTAGTCTCTGGTCTCTCTCTCTGGTCTCTCTTTAGTCTCTGGTCTCTCTCTCTGGTCTTTCTCTAGTTTCTCTCTGGTCTGTCTTTACTCTCTGGTCTCTCTTTAGTCTCTGGTCTCTCTTTAGTCTCTGGTCTCTCTTTAGTCTCTGGTCTCTCTTTAGTCTCTGGTCTTTCTCTCTTTTCCTCGGCCTGTCAGTCCGGTATAAAATCTCCCATCTCTGTGATCCAGACAGACTCGTGCTTCCTGTCGAGCGTGAAATCTCGTTTACAGTTCTGCCGTTGGCGTCCGTCCTTTAGCGTCTCACCGTAACCTGTTTATCCGGCCGCCATCGCACGGCCCGCTCCTGGACGTGACCACAGCCGCCTGCCGTAGATTATAACCGGACTGTTAAGGCGCATTATCTTTCTGTTACTTGGGAACGTGTCTCTTGGGTCCATCTGAATCCGGCTCACCTGGTACAATGACACCAGGAGGAGGGTTTTCTCACAAAACACAA